>JANPWL010000011.1:0-551869 GCA_027406405.1 Blastocystis sp. subtype 1
AATGTCATCATCCACCAGGATTTGACCTCTCCTCTTCTCATAAAGGGCGGTCATGAAGTCCTCAGAGAGTATCCTTCTGCATCTGTGCTTCCTCCAAGCGCCATCACATCACCGGTCAGCCGAATCCATCCCGAGGACGCATCCATCTGGTCAATGGTAGGAGCACAGTTCATCACCAGTATCCATTTTTCTTGGCGCCTCTATACTCTTCATACAAAAGTGTTCAGCCCCCTCTCCAACTTGCTACACAAAGTCGTCTGCTGATAGTACAAGAACACCTCCTCCCTCACTTCGCGCCTTCCTTGCCCTGGCTCGCATCTCTTCTTTGAGTAAGCGCTCCTTCCGGTTGTTCTTGAGATAGTTCTTCTTATGTCCTTCCACTTCTTCTCTCTGCAGTTCATCCTCTTGATCTTCTTATCGATTTCGCTTAGCAGCCCACTGGCAGCAACCCTTAGCCTCTCGGTTCTGTGCAAGACCAGTCTCATCCGCTTCATTGGGCTGAGGTAGATGAAGATAGCCTTTCCTCAGTCTCCCATCTGATAGAAGGTAACAAGATAGCCTAATGCATCAAGATGGAGCCTTTGCATCCTACCACTGTTGTCACTGGCATAAAGGAGGAAGCGCAGAATGAAGGGGTTTCCAAAAGGCAGTGGACAATAGCACGTATACAATCTCAATCCCAACGTCAAATAGTGTCTTCCCTGCCAATCAGCAATGAGGGGTCAATACGCAGAGATCGCACGAATAAGCGTAGCAAATCGAGGTTCTGAAACCCACAGTACTTCTTTTTGTCCTCCACTGTCCCGATTAGGTGTACGTCTCAATGTCATCTATGGACACCGCATGTGCTAAGAATGAGTCCACACAATATTATGGGGGCAACTGTTTAGGGGGTTACTCTTCATGCTTGCTTTAGAAACGGGACTGGATGAAAAGGGCCTACTTGTCAACTGTCTGTTTCTCACAATAAGCAATTGGTTTTGCGAAATAAGTGAAGATATGAATAACTATTCTCATGATAACCTGAACGCCGTTTGGCAGTCGTTCTATGGTAGATTCATTGGTAAATGCGTGATTGTGAAAAAAAACACGCCCCAGCCAGGCCATTCTTGAAAAGCTTCGCAGGGGGACACTTACGGAGAAGGAGAAGAATGCTCTCCCTAAAGTGTCCACTATTCCATGGCTTCCGCGATACAGTAGTTACCTACTGTAACGACACATGGCTAAATGATAACAGGCTGGTTGGATGAAAGTCGAACGACTGTAAGAAAGAAAGAGGGTAATTACGACTAGATAAGAGCTATATAGAGAGTGGTTCCATGCCGCTTATCCGAAGCTGCACACCAGTGCTGATTACTTTGCGCGCCGGATGGAGACGGCGAGTGACGGAGTCCCTACACGAGGCACGGCCAAGAATCCTTTGATGAAGGAGCTGGTGGAGACGAGTCCCGAGATCCCGCCTGCTGTGGCGAGACAACGCGAGGAGGAGGAGGAGGAGGAGGAGAAGGAGCGTGCGAAGTACGTGCAGACGATAAATCGACTGCGGGGAGAAGTTGAAGGCAGCACATGACGGAGGAGGAACGAGGAAGAAGGAATGGAGGATGCAGAGTGAGGAGAGAGTCGACAGGGGCATTACCACTGCCATTGACTCTCCAGCAGAAACGAACGGCAGGTTCTCCAGCTCAACCTGCGGAGAAAGAGGAGAATCGGCCAACTCTCAACGAGATCCAGATTGAGATGGACCGGCGGTGCATGAGGTTTCTCCAGACCGGGAGCTGGAGGTGGAGATGCTACAAATTTGAGGATGAGCAGCAGCAGCTTCGGGAGCAGCAGCAGCTGGAGGAGGGCTCAGGAGGCGCAGACGCAGGAGGCGTAATGACGCAGGAGGGCCAAGGGGATACTTCTGTGTGAAGTACATACTCCTATATGTGTTTCGTTACAGCAAGGCATTCATCATAACACCAGCTACAATGATGGGAGAGTGTACAAGAGTATGACAGTTCTTGATAGTTCATGATAGTTTATGATAGTTTATGATGGTTCATGATAGTTTATGATAGTTTATGACAGTTCGGCGATGGTTCATGATTTAGTTCCCATGATGGTCTGCGTATAGTTCATGATAGTTTATGATAGTTTATGATAGTTTATGATAGTTTATGATAGTCATGATGGTTCATGATAGTTTATGACAGTTCATGACAGTTCATGATGGTTCATGATAGTTCACATGGTTCATGATGGTTCATGATGGTTCATGATAGTTCATGATGGTTCATGATGGTTCATGATGGTTCATGATGGTTCATTGATAGTTCATGATGTGCTTCATGATAGTTCATGACAGTTCATGACAAAGTTCATGATGGTTCATGATATAGTTTATTGATGGTTCATGATGGTTCTATGATGGTTCATGATGGTTCATGACAGTTCATGATGGTTCATGATGGTTCATGATGGTTCATGATGGTTCATGATAGTTCATGATAGTTCATGATGGTTCATGATAGTTCATGATGGTTCATGACAGTTCATGACAGTTCATGACAGTTCATGATGGTTCATGATGGTTCATGGTTGCCTATTTCAAAAATGAATAACAAATTATCAAGAATTTAGCGGGTGTGCGAATACGATAAGGATGACCAGTGACTATTTATGGTTATATATAGGAATATAGTGGGTAATAAAAGAAAAGGTGCCACTTTTTGCACTTACACTCGTGCCCCCGGCAGACGAGTAACGATGGACGATCAGATGGACGAGGGGCAAACGAGCGGCAGAAGCCAACTGACGGATCAGTGACCATGGCTCGAGCAGACAAGTCAGTGACAGCAGTGACAGACCAGCAGAAAGAGGAACAGGCAGAGCAGGGCGCAATGAGTGAGCACGATCAGCGACCATGACCAACGGCTATGACCTGAGCAGAGCAGCGATGAACCAAGCGACAGACCAGTGACAGAGCAGTGAAGGAACCAGCGACAGACCAGTGACAGAGCAGCGATGAACCAGCGACAGACCAGTGACAGCGATGAACCAGCGACAGACCAGTGACAGCGACCATGACTCTCGAGCAGAGTAGCGACAGAACAACGACAGAGCACTGACGGACCAGCGACACATCAGCGACGCATCAGCTACCCCGACCTGAGCAGGAAAGACCAGCGACAGACGAGATGGACGAGCGACCCCTAACCCGGAGCAGACAGACCAGCGGTAGACCAGCGACAGGACAGCGATAGGACAGCGACAGGACAGCGACAGGACAGCGACAGGGACAGCGACAGGACAGCGACAGGACAGCAACACCGACTCGAGCAGACCAACAATGGACCAGCGACAGACGAGCAGAGCAACGATGGACCAGTGACAGGAAAGCAACGGACGAGCAGACAGCGGGGCGGAGCAAACACCGCCACATCAGGCAATCATTCCCGAAGCCTCCTTCCACGCATCACCGACATCACGCAAGCACCACACAGTCAGCGCCATCTCTTCGTATCCACGCAATGAGCAACCAGTACACCTTCGCACAATAACCTTCTTTGAACAATCATCTTCACTCGTCATCGACATCACCAATCTGCACGCATCGACACTCAGCCATCTCGGTCTCGTACTCATGCAATGAGCATAGGATACCACCTCATGCAATTTTTTACTTTGAAGCCTCTTTCTCTACGCATCATCGACATCACGCGCAAGCACCACTCAATCATTTCTGATCTCGTACTACATGCAAGGAGCAACCATTAAACCTTCACACGATAACCTTCTTGTAACCTCTTCTCCATGCATCATCGTGACATCGCGCAAGTACCACACGTATGGAGCCAGAGCAGCCATACTCTCCACTTGCAAATCTCTTCACAATCATCACCAATAGCCTCCTTCTCTGGGCATGCAGAACTGAGGAAACCAATGATGGAAGGGTTGCCCCGGGAAGAGTATGGAGGGAATGAGCGATGAATCAAACTTGTGGCATTTGGAATTCGAAGGAGTGCGGATCTGCGCTGATCGGACGGGCATCGCGTAACGACACTCTCGGGAATTAGTCGGCAGAGGTTCCTGAACCATGTGAAATGGACAACGTGAGGACATGGAATGGTGGTGCGAGGTAGACAGGAAGACGAAAACAATACATCCAGGGTCTAACCGTGAACGAAAATGGAGGAATGCAATACAGCCATAATGGCTCATCGCGTTAGATAGCGCGAAGTGCATCCCCATGACAGCGATGCGGGTTTCATTAGGCAGCCCAGACCGCGGGACGCGTCGAATCAATCCTCGTAATGGGGAGGAAACCAAATCGAAAAATTGCAATCTTCGATCTTGCGTGAAAGTGTGCATTTTGTCTCGATAAAAATCGCTTCGATTTGTTGCAGGCTTCGGATTCTCTTCTGTCTGTAGATTTGCTATATTTCGAGAGCGTAAATGTGAAGAATGCAACTCACCTTCATTTCATTGTGCGAATCTTGAGTTAGGGAACAAAACAGGCAACATCTCGTCTTTTAGAACATGAAATGGAAGGCGTGTATTCGGGTGAAGAGCAGATTGTTGACTCTGCTTTTTCGGAGTCTGCACGACGGAAGAACAGTCCGCGACGGGACGGTGGAGCAAGACGGGATCCTATGGATCCTAAGGCGGGATCAGCAACGGCCTTCCCTTCTGCTACAGCCGGTGAACCGCTGGTGGGACGGCTACTGCGGGACAGCCCGTGGTCATCCTCGATGACCCCAGTGTGCGCCGGGTTCCAGTGAGCTGGAACAGGAGATCAAGGTCTGGAGCGACAGGTACCCCTTCATCGCTGAGCTGAAGGGCCACAGCATCCGAGCAATCCCGAACAATGGCTTCGCGATTGCCTCCAACTACCTGCTGGAGGAATCCCCACGAACGCTGCCCGCAACCCCACGTTCTACCAGGCGCTTCCTTCTCCCGACGTACCGACAACGGCCGAAGACTCTTCCACTTCGCCGCCGACTTCTACAAGCCGGACACGGTGCCTGTCGACGCGGAGACGAGACAGTTTTACCATCGTCGCCTCGAGAGGCTTGTCGAGATTGTTGTCAACAGCAATTACTCTGTTTGTTTCACAAGCGTGATTCACACGGAGGAGGAAGACTTGCACTCCCACAAATTGCATAGAGATGGAGCACCTATAGATGATGGAATAGACGCGAGTATACACGGATTCGACGCGATCACCGCGATCAGCAGCATTCGCGCACTTCTGTTGCCACTTCAATCTTGCCATTATGTACAACCGATAGACAAGAGTGCAATGCATTGCAACGCCAACAAAGGCCGTACAATCTCCAACCCCAATCTCCCTTGAATTCGCAAGGAGCACAGGTCGGTATACTGAATTCACACTCGATGGCCTTCTGATCTTTGCCCACAGGCTCATCAGCGATGCTATGCCTTCGCTATTGCACTTCCACACTCTCTATTTTTCATACACAAATAATATTCCATTCACAGATTCGCAGAATCATGTGACAGTAAATAATCTCCACTCCACTTCACTCTAACCCACTTTCAACTACATAGATGCGTAATATAATCTACGCACTCATCAATACTACTCACATTCACATTTCCATTCCGCATCGCCAACATGCCGCTTCATCGCTACATCTCTCCATCCACATTGCCATCTATTCATTATAGCTACACTCCAACCTTTCACTTTCATTCACTTCTTCTATTCTCTTTTTGGGCTAAGGGGCTAAGGGGCTATGGGGCTGAAAGAGATATAGATTATACTCACCGTCTGACTTATAACCGGCTCCTCTCCACTTAATCCTCCTTTTCGCTCCACTCCACTTCGATTCCCTTTTTGATACTTGATAGCTATCCCACTGACAATTTCTATCCAACCTAGCGTGAGCATAAGTCTCCATTCCCTTGTGCAACAAACAACCCTTCCTTACATGCCAAATACCTCTTCCCCTTTCCTCCAACGGGCAAGTCTTTCTCTCATTGCCACCACTGCCCTCCATGCTGCAGGCTCTCACTCACTCCGTCTCCCTGCAACACCAAGCAACCACTAGAAGAACATCGGTGCCTTCCGATTGCTCCAAGTACTCTCCTACCCAGCGATGCAGCAGCGATGCAGCAGCGATGCAGCAGCTACGATGCAGCAGCGATCATGACTCCAACAGATGGTCCAGCAGAAAGACGAGCGGTGCAGGAGCGATGAGTCGAACGAACAGGCAGACGCGCGATGCACGAGTGACAGAAGAACAGCCAGACCAACAGCAGACGAACAGGCAGACGAACAGGCAGACGCGCGATGCACGAGTGACAGACGAACAGGCAGACGAGCAAGCCACGGACCACGAATCGAACAGACAGACCCGTGAGAGACGAACAATGGACAGAGGAGACCAGACAGTCATCATCGTCGCCTCGAGAGGCTTGTCGAGATTAAAGGTTAACAGCAATTACTCTTGTTTGCTTTACAGTCGTGATTCACACGGAGGAGGAAGAATTGCACTCCCACAAATTGCGCACAGATAGAGCACCTATAGATGGATGGAATAGACGCTGACCTGGGCACGGATTGGACGCGATCACCACGATCAGCAGCATTAACCTGGCTCTCCTCCCATTTCAATCTCTCTTTCACGCACAACCGATAGACAAGAGTGCAATGCATTGCAAACCCAACAAAGGCCGTACAATCTCCCCGCACTCCAATGTCCGTTGAATTTGCAATGAGCACGGGTCGGTGATCGCGAATTCACACTCGGCACCATTCGGATCCGCCCATTGCTGCTCATCAGCGATGCTATGCCTTCACTATTGCACCTCCACACTCTATTTTTCATGACAACATGATTCCATTCACAGATTCGCAGAATCGTGTCATGGTAGCAATCTCCACTCTACTCCACTCTCTATCTCCACTTTCAAGTACATAGATGTGTATTATAATCTGCACACTAATCAATACCACTCACATTCACATTTCCCCCATTCCGAATCGCCAACAGCGCGCTTCACCACTACATCATTTCATCCAACTCGCCATCTACTTCTTCATCTCCTTCCACTCTCACAACCACACCTTTCTTCTCTTTTCTCATCCTTTTTACTCTTCTGACTAACGGAATGAGATTCAGGTTCAATCTATGCGGCCGACACTATTCCTGCAATTCTTACATTTCTACTCTCCTCTTTTTGTTCCCTTCTAGTACAACCACACCCTTCATCATCACATATCCATTCACGTTTGAAAACAAACAGTGCACGCTCATTGCTAACCAAAGGCTCCCCAAAGCACTTCCTTCGTAAAAACCAAAGACACAGTCTGAAGCCTCACCAGCTAGTCACTTGTGCATTGCTTCACCCTTACCTGCCAATGACGCGTGACGCTGCAATTCTCATGCTACGAACCAGTATTATGCTCGAAGGACTCCAGAAGGACGAGACTACGGCACAGAACAACCATGTTTTGAGATGCGTGTGTGTGCTGCTGTGCACTGTTGCGCAGTGTGCGCACTGCGGAGCAATGCGGTGCACTGCACTGCATTAATGACGGCTGGACAGCCAGGAACGAGCAATCGGCGGGAACTGTGACTGAGGTGGCAGAAGGCGGTAGACGGGCACGCAACGACGCACCTTCGCAATGGAGTCACTGCGCTCGTACGACACTGGGAGGCAGCGGCAGTGACTACAACCGTGGAACAACGAATGAGTGATAACAGAGTGACGGGTACGCCACGGGTGGAACAGAGTGTGTGTGAACCGCGTGGCGGCCAAACTTCAACCAACAGATAGAATAGGAATGCACGGGGCGAGGGAGGGAGTAGTAGAGCTAGCCGAGTGGAGTGGAGTAGTAGAGCAGCCGGAGTGGAGTGGAGTCGAGCAGCGCGGGAGTGGGAGTAGAGAGCAGCCGAGTGGGAGCAGTAGGGCAGCTGAGAGTGGAGCAGTAGAGCAGCCGAGTGGGAGCAGCAGAGCGGCAGACCAGCGATGCACGACCAGACGGACGATCAGATGCACGAGCGATGCACTGACCAGACGGACGATCAGGCACGCGGAGCCTGAAGAGCAGCGGCAGAGCAGCGACAAGTAAGAGGTGAACAGACAGGTCAGCGACTACTGACTCGAGGAGATGGGGCAGCGACGGATAAGTGGACAGAGCAGAGACTGACGAGCAGACAAACCAGCGCACGGACCAGTGAGAGACCAGTGCCGGACGAACAGAAGAGGAGCGGGAGGACCAACGACAGGAAAGCGGCAGACCAGCAGAAAGACGAGGAGACAGACGAGCGATGACGCGTGACAGATCAACTGGAAGACCAACGACGGGTCAGGGCGACAGAGCAGATTGACGTAGCGGTAGAGGAACAGGCAGACGAGCGATGCACTAACCGATGCACGAGCAGATATGGACGAACGGACAGGTCAGTAACGGGATGAGCGATCACGAGCAGACAGACGATCAGACAGAACGGAGGCCATGCACGAGCAGACAGACGAGCGATGCACGAGCAGACGGACGGTCAGACGAGGACGAGCGAGGCACGATCAGACAGACGATCAGACGGATGATCAGATCGCACGAGCGCGATGTACGATCAGACGGAGGATCAGACGGACGATCGATGCACGAGCGATGTACGATCAGACGGACGATCAGACGGACGATCGGAGATGCACGAGCCGATGTACGATCGACAGACGAGCGATGCACGAGCAGACGGACGATCAGACGGACCAGAGCGATGCACGACCAGACAGACGATCAGATGCACGAGCGCCCATGTCTCGAGCAGAGTAGCGGCAAACGAACGGCAGACGAGCGATGCACGAGCAGACAGACGAGCGATGCACGACCAAACGGACGAGCGATGCACGAGCAGACAGCATTGCCGAACCCTCAGCACCAAACATATGCGCAATCATCCACAAGCACAAGCACATAACGCCCATCCCATTCAGACACATGAACAAACCAGTGGAGCAAGGCAGGCAACGGGCTTAACCTATAAGTCCAAACACCAATCCAAATAGCGCTCTGTTCTATGCATAATCCCTGGCAAACAAAACCAACCAAGACAGCATCCCATTAGCAGCACGCAGGTACATTACCAACGGTGTAGGAGAGGAACGCAAAACACGGGGGATTCTATCTGTAATACCTCGGCCCATCACCAACCGGAAGCATTACACCTCGGGATGCCGCAATCGCGATGTCTTCACAAAACCCACAAATCCAGTTCCTCTACTCGTGAATCACAAGGGGGACGAATTACAGTACAGAAGCCGCGAGACCAAGAGGGAAGCAAGGCAATGAATGGCGGAAAGAGGTATTGGTTCACCGCGGGAATTGCGTGTGGACTTTGCGTTCTGGGACTCCCCCATCCTCTCCAATTTGCACTCTTCCATTTTGGTGTTGCTGTTGTACTGCTCTGCAGGCTAGTTGCTTGAAGGGATCCATTCAGAGACGATTTGATGACATGCGAGCGGCGATCCCAATTGGCGTGTGAAAGCAAACAGGAAGAAGCAATACATGGACGCAGTACCGAAGGAATATAGACAGGATGAACCCAAATCAACAGCGAAGTCAGCGAGATGTTCAGCGAGACGGCTCATTTCCACAGGATGTTCAGCGAAACGGCACATCTCAACAGCGAGACGGCGTATCTCAACAGGGATGGTCAGCGAGACGGCGCATCTCAACAGCGAGACGGCACACACTCACCAGGATGGTCAGCGAGACGGCGCATCTCAGCAGTGAGACGGCACATCTCAACAGGATGGTCAGCGAGACGGCGCATCTCCACAGCGAGACGGCACACCTCAACAGCGAGACGGCGTATCTCAACAGGATGGTCAGCGAGACGGCACACCTCAACAGCGAGACGGCGCATCTCAACAGGATGGTCAGCGAGACGGCGCATCTCAACAGCAGGCGGCGCATCTCAACAGCGAGACGGCCACCTCAACAGCGAGACGGCACACCTCCACACGATGGTCAGCAAGACGGCGCACCTCCACAGCAAGACGGCGCACCTCCACAGGATGGTCGGCGAGACGGCGCACCTCCACAGCAAGACGGCGCACCTCCACAGGATGGTCAGCGAGACGGCGCACCTCCACAGGATGGTCAGCGAGACGGCGCACCTCCACACGATGGTCAGCAAGACGGCACATCTCAACAGCGAGACGGCGCACCTCCACACGATGGTCAGCGAGACGGCGCATCTCAACAGGGATGACCAGAGAGATGGCGCATCTCAACAGGATGGTCAAGCAAGACGGCGCACCTCCACAGCAAGACGGCGCACCTCCACAGCAAGATGGCGCACCTTCACAGGATGGTCAACGAGACGACGCACCCTCCACAGCAAGACGGCGCACCCACAGCGACACAGCACCATCGGCAGCACGGTCAGTGAGACGGCGCACCTCAACAGGATGGTCAGCACACATCGGCAGCACGGTCAGTGAGGCGCACCTCCACAGCAAGACGGAGCACCTCTCCACAGCAAGATGGCACACCTCCACAGCAAGACGGCACACCTCCACAGCAAGACGGCGCACCTCCACAGGATGGTCAGCAAGACGGCACACCTCCACACGATGGTCAACGAGACGGCACACCTCCACACGATGGTCAGCAAGACGGCACACCTCCACACGATGGTCAGCAAGACGGTACACCTCCACAGCGACACGGAGCACCTCCACAACCACGCAGTCACACGCGATCGCATCACACCAACAGATCCCTTCCATCACCCAATACCTTCTCCCTCTCCATCCTCCTAACGGCCATTCAACACCGACAAGGAACACAGGCTCTGCTTTACCCATTGCAAAACGCGCATACTCCATTCCACGGGAATTCGAATAAGAATCCCCAACACATGCATTCCACGTTCATAGAACACCAGGAAACGAATAACACGCGATTCAACAACCTCGAGTCCACATACGCATCTACCCATAACCACTATTCTAATCATCAATATCCTCATCCAATGAAACATTCAATGACGGGATAGAAAGGGACTGGAGCGGATTCCACGCCCTAACACGTTTCTTCAATTCCGTTATGCGCGTTCAACATCCCTCACTCCACAATCGTTCATCCTCAACACCAAACAGGACTAGCAACACTTCCACCAACCAACGCCTCTCGCCACTCTTCTACACCCTAATCGCAACGTTCCTATCCAACCCATTCCAATTCTAATTCTTCTCCTTCTCTCCAACTCTTTTCTGTCCATCACCCTCACACTCTTACACCCTCTCTATAACAAACACTCTCCTCATAAACCATTCACTTCTACAACCCTTCAACGCCAGCCACTCGCAATGCTCGCAATCGCGCATCACTCCCTCTCATCACTTCCAGAATTCCACCCCAACTTCAATACAACCCGAAATCAACCCGTTCGATACGACTCATCGAGAGTCTCTAGATCGGCACATTCCACTGGTATTGCCCTGGCCATCACAACCACCTTCTCAATCCATTTCCGCCCTCTCTCCAATCTAGCGTGATCATCAGTCCCCATTCCCTCTTTGCAACAAGCAATCATTCCAATCTATTCCTGTTATTCTGCTAACCTCATTCCACACTCTCGCTTCCCTCTCCATTACACTGACCTCCAACCACTCTCGCCATTCTCCCTCTCCTTTCCACTTCTCATAGGCTGTACTTCTCATTTCTGATCTCCGTTTCATAGGTGGGGGTGCATCGCCAGAGACTCTTCAGCACCCTAATAATCACTTCTACACACGCCATCCATTCCATCCCCATTCTTCCTTTCAAAAACCAATCCTCATCGCATTGCATCTCTCTCTCACGCTTCTCTAATCCATTCCACATTCTCTCTCTCCTTCCATTCCCATTCTTCCTTTCAAAACCAATCCTCATCGTATTGCATCTCTCTCTCATCCTCTTCCAATCCATTCTCCATCATCCACACAGTCCATTCCCATTCTTCCTTTCAAAACCAATCCTCATCGCATTGCATCTCTCTCTCATCCTCTTCCAATCCATTCTCCATCATCCACACAGTCCATTCCCATTCTTCCTTTCAAATTCCATCCTCATCGTATTGCATCTCTCTCTCATCCTCTTCCAATCCATTCTCCATCATCCACACAGTCCATTCCCATTCTTCCTTTCAAATTCCATCCTCATCATCGCATGCATCTCCCTCCCCACCCTTCCCATCTCTTCTCCAACATTCACACATTCATTTCCCCATTCCCTTTCTTCCATACTCCATCCCACTTCTCTCAGCCCAACACACAATCTACCCCCGATATTTGCCACTATACGCGTGCGGGGGCTGCATACGTATATAGAATAATACTAGGAGCTTGCCTTAATTCCGCACCATTTCTACTCTCAGCCTCCTTTTCGCTCCATTCCGCTTCCATTCCCATTTGCTACTTCATAGCAATCCCATTGGCACTCTCCCCTCACGCCTCCTCTCTCCATTCCTTTCGCTTTCGTTTCTTCCAACAAACAACCCTTCTGTACATACCAACACCTCTCCCTATCCACACCATCTTCTTCTCCCTCTTCCTCCAACGGGTAGTCGTTGCATCTGTCTTCCTTTCACAGCCACCCCTGGCATCCATCGTTGTAGATCATTCTCACTCTGTTTGCTGCACCACACGCTGAATTACACCGTCCTGCAACATCTTCACTACAATGCGGACAGCGCCCCTTCTTCTTGCTTCAATCTCTACAATCCTCCATGAGGAAAGGAATCCCCAGATTGGAACTGCTGCTGGATTTGAATTTGCTTAAATCGTGCTTGAAATGCAGCGCTGACCACTGGACACTCTCAGAAACCACCCTAGAGCCGTTTACGCTATTGGGCAGTTTCACGCTATTGGGCAGTTTCACGCTATTGGGGAACTCTGCTCTCTTCTTTCACTTTTATTTTATTTCCTTAACTTCTAAGCTGAACAGCACTATGAACCCTACCCTTACCGGCATGTACCCCAGAATCCAGGTTGTGATGTCTATCCTTTTTCACCTATAGCACCTCTACGCACAGCGACGCATCTGACAAGCTCATCGACGTCACTCCTAACCCGTCTCCCAACGCATCTGCTAATGATGTGTATGCGAACAAGGACCGCCAGCCGTCACACCAGCGTGATGCCCGCACTGGCTCTGACCCCCTACGTCGTCTGCGTCGAGATTCGACTGTAATGGGTAATGCAATCTCTACAACCTTAGGCTTCTGATGCAACCATCGATTCTGCGTCTGTGAATGTTCACCAGCACCTAACCTTGGAGGATACGGTCGACGACGATTTGGAGGACACGGTCGACGACGACGAGACTGCTGCTGCCGACGACGTGCAGGACCTGACCGCGGACATGGAGGAGACTGCTGCTGCCGACGACATGGAGGAGACTGTTGCTGCCGACGACGTGCAGGACCTGACTGCTGCTGCCGACGACATGGAGGAGACTGCTGCCGACGACGACATGGAGGAGACTGCTGCCGACGACGTGCAGGACCTGACTGCTGCTGCCGACGACATGGAGGAGACTGCTGCCGACGACGACATGGAGGAGACTGCTGCCGACGACGTGCAGGACCTGACTGCTGCCGACGACGACATGGAGGAGACTGCTGCCGACGACGTGCAGGACCTGACCGCGGACATGGAGGGAGACTGCTGCTGCCGACGACATGGAGGAGACTGTTGCTGCCGACGACGTGCAGGACCTGACTGCTGCTGCCGACGACATGGAGGAGACTGCTGCCGACGACGACATGGAGGAGACTGCTGCCGACGACGTGCAGGACCTGACTGCTGCCGACGACGACATGGAGGGAGACTGCTGCCGACGACGTGCAGGACCTGACCGCGGACATGGAGGGAGACTGCTGCTGCCGACGACGTGCAGGACCTGACTGCTGCTGCCGACGACATGGAGGAGACTGCTGCCGACGACGACATGGAGGAGACTGCTGCTGCCGACGACGAGGAGGACCTGGAGGAGGAGAACGCGTGGAGGAGGCCTCACGATGATGGAAGGCTCAATGGCTTTGGCATCCAGGTCCGAGCCAACTGGAATTCGATCCAGCGGGCGCACTGGATGCTAACCGTGCACTTTCCCCATTCCTTCCCTGTTACGCGACAAGAGGAGGACTTCGTGATGCGTGTTCTCAACGCGTATCTTCTGGAGAACACGCTCTGGAAGAGACTCGTGATCGGCTACGAGCGCTGCCCCTCGACCCGCCGCTTCCACGCACACGTCTACCTCGCCACGGAGAGGACGGTGCGCATGACGAGGAGTCTCCGCTCTATCTCACTCCGCGTCATCCCCGATCTGAGGGAGCCGCTGCGTCCGCATATCAACTACCTCGACGGACCCGACGACATCATCAACGTCATCCACTACGTCGTGAAGAAGGAGACCAAGGTACGCGGAGGCGTCCTCGGCAAGGACACCTTCATCTTCGCGAAGGACACCTTCGTGGAGAGCGTCCTGGGTGGAGGACCTTCTCCTCACCCGCTTGCGTCGTCCCTTTCCGCCGCCCCTGCCACCACTCCGGAAGACGCTCCAGCCTCACCGCCGCGAACTCCCTCTCCCCGCCGTCATCCTGCCACCACTCCAGAAGACTCCCCAGCCTCACCGCCGCGAACTCCCTCTCCCCGCCGTCATCCTGCTACGACTCCGCCTTCCCCTACCTTCACCGCCAGGGCATCCGCTTGCCCCATCTTCCTTCCCCTCCCCGCTCGCCGTCCCGCCTCTTCTCCCCTTCTCGTTCTTCGTCCCGTTCTTCGTCCTGCTCTTCGTCCCGCATCCCTCCCCGCTCCCCGTCCCGTTCTTCGTCCCGCATCCCTCCCCACTCGTCGTCCCGTTCTTCGTCCCGCATCCCTCCCCACTCGTCGTCCCGTTCTTCGTCCCACATCCCTTTCCGCTCCCCGTCCCGCATCCCCTCCCCTTGCCGCTCTGGCCCCTACCGCATTCCACCTCCACGTCCTCAGTCTCCCTACCTCCGACGCTTCGGCACGGCAAGATACTCCATCACCCGCGCCATCTTCGAGCAGTACGCGGACGAGATCAAGGCCGGCAAGTGGGGTCTCCTCCCAGAGTACTTCCTCTTCCAGAACGGGTCGCGCTGCCGGCAGTTCCGCGACCTGCTGGTGGGAAACCAGCCGATGAGGAGTACGACGCACTGCCGCCTCATCCTCATCCTCGGCGTCCCCGGCAGCGGCAAGACGAGCATGGCACGAGACTTCGCGCGTACCTGCTACCCGACGGAGGACGGGCTTTCATTCTACATGAAGCCCGTCAGCAAGTGGTGGGACGGGTACACGGGCCAGCCCGTCGTCATCTTCGACGATCCGAACCCGGAGCCGTTCCGCTTCTTCGCGCAAGAGCTGAAGATCTGGGGAGACCGATACCCCTTCATCGCGGAGGCGAAGGGCAGATGCATGAAGATCTGCCCCGAGTGGTTCGTCATCACGTCGAACTACTCGCTGGAGGAGCTGACAGACGGAGACGCCGCCCTCTACCGCGCCCTGCTGCGCCGCGCCGACAACGGAGTTCGGGTCTTCGAGTTCGGCGAGAACTACTACATGCCGGAGGAGGCCGACATCGACGACGAGCTGCACCGCTTCTACCGTCGGCGTCTGGAGGAATTTGTGGACAGGGTAATGAATTCCCATTTACCTGTTTGTTTTGACTTAATTGCGACCCCAACCTAGAAATGAGGAATATGCCCCCTAACCTACCTCTATCTATCCTTATGCATCACAGTCTAGGTATTCTACCCATTCTTGATCCCAATCTACACATCATCACGGCACCGTGCTTTTACAGCCAACTAACAGTATAATCTAAACCATTCCTTTAATTATTACTCCTTTCCTACCGTCTTCCGTCAATCGCATTCCGCTCCGTACAAGCAACGCCATAAAACCCCCTTCTTGTGGTAATTTCCTCCCATTTCCTTTCCTCCCTAGCTCGTTACGCCATCCCTGTGTCATTGCTTCATTTCCACTGCCCTTCTTTTCTAACCTCTATATCCAGCCCAATTCCATACCTGTCTTCTCTAATCACGATGCATCTCTTCAATCAACTCCGTTCCCCTTCCCGCGTTCCCATGTTATCCTTCTTTCATCGTCCATTTACATCGCATAGCTTG
The DNA here is from genome assembly GCA_027406405.1 of Blastocystis sp. subtype 1. Lineage (NCBI taxonomy): Eukaryota > Bigyra > Opalinata > Blastocystidae > Blastocystis > Blastocystis sp. subtype 1. The sequence goes on from JANPWL010000011.1 coordinate 16,158, forward strand.
TATTCACCATCTATTCTTCAGTCCTGTTTTCTGCATTACCCCACTCTTTTCACCTTTGGCAGGTTAGGCTCCAGCGCATTTATCCTTCTGCGGTTAGATGAACCTCTTCCAGGACACTTTTCTGTCCCTACCTGATCTACGCAAGCCATTCGCTCTAACGACTGGATCCTACTTCTCACCCTCTTGCTAACACCCTAACCCATTCTCTGGCGTGACCTCAATCAGGCATTGACGTCTTGTCTGAAACCATCTCTCTGTACACCTTCATTGCCACCCTCCTTCCCTGCATACTCTTTCTTCGTATCTCTCTCTCTGCCAAAACGCTGTGTTCATATACACTCCGTTTTGCCATCACTAGACTGTTTATTAACAAACCCACGCTTATCGACAGTTTTAACCACATACTATCCTAATGGCCGTGATCCTGAACAGAACACCATCCTTTATTACCCTGATTCGTCGTGTCCCTCTCCGTTCTCTCTATTCCCTTTGTTTCCATACTTCCAATTCTCGTCACAACTCATAAGTGTGAAGCCCTTGCTTCTCTGTTTTCTGATTGGATGAACCAATTTCTAGCTGTCATCACGCATCTACATACTCACAATTTCTTCAAACCATGAATACCGTATTTGATACTGATTCATACGCGTCACTGAATAACCTTACCTTCAATACCCCCGAGGCCGCCTCCTCCTTTAACGCCGCTTCCTCCGGCACTACCTCTCTCCCGAGGCCGCCTCCTCCTTTAACCCCGTCTCCTCCACCTGTCCCTCGTCCCTTAACGACATCTCCGGCAGCCTCGTCGAGTTCGTCCACTTGGGCGATAGCTCCTGTGAAGGCGTCGTGTACGACGATAATGCGTACGAGGACTTCAACAACAACCTGGGTGCTTCTCGGCTGACTGCTTTGCGGTATGATGACGAATTGCACCCCGTCAACTACGGCCGTGATTACTACTATGTCTACACCTGCTGCGACACTAATGACGGTCACTACTTCGCCCGCAACGACCAGGGCGCCTACGAGCAGGAGGTGGCCTGCCCGTCGCCACCCCTCTACGCCAACGGGGAGGACGCTCCTTGCTGCGGAAACTTCGCCCAGGAGGTGGCCTGCTCGTCGTCACGTGCCAACGAGGAGGACGCTCCTCTCAACGGCGGCTACGTGCAGGAGGTGGCCTGCCTGTCGCCACGTGCCAACGGGGAGGACGCTCCTCTGAATGGCGGCTACGTGCAGGAGGTGGCCTGCCCGTCGCCACCCCTCTACGCCAACGGGGAGGACGCTCCTCTGAATGGCGGCTACGTGCAGGAGGTGGCCTGCCTGTCGCCACGTGCCAACGGGGAGGACGCTCCTCTCAACGGCGCCTACCTACAGAACGAGGATCTCCCGTCGCCACGCCTCTACGTGGATGAGGAGGACGCTCCTCTGAATGGCGGCTACGTGCAGGAGGTGGCTCTCCAGTCGCCACATGCCAACGGGGAGGACGCTCCTCGCTACGGCGCCTACGTGCCGAACGTAGTTCTCCCTCACCCACGCCTCTACGCCAACGAGGAGGACGCTCCTCTCAACGGCGGCTACGTACAGGAGATGGTTATCCCGTTGCCACCCCCCGACGAGGAGTTTCCATCCGAAGTATTGACGTTCCTGCTGCGTGAACATCCCTACGAGTTTGTACCGTTCTACAGGCAGCGCTACGGCGGGAACCGTTCAAATTTATCTGGGAAGGAGGTCTCGAACTGGGTCTTTTTGTACAAGATCCAGCGGGTGGATGAAGCGTGGCTAACCATGGAGGATGTGGCGACCTCCATGTGGAAAAAAATTCACCACCAAGAAGCAACCTCGAAAGCTATGGGGTAGGTACGTTTTCCAGGACGCGGAGCACGAGTGGCTCTGTGTCTGGGTTAACTACTTAAGGTCTACGACAGTGACAAACCAAATAGGGGGTGGGCAATTTGGGTGCGGAGCGAAGTACGCCTGCATCAATTACACCCCCGTGTCGTTTGCCCAGGACGAGGGATCAAGGGTATTAGATCAGCTGACTGAAGAGCATCTACTGGCTCTCGGAGATATCTTCTTTGTCAAGGAGATAAAAGCAGGTAGGAATTGAATCTCTGTTTGTTACATCACACCCAATACAACTACTTCCAAAAGCAGAATTTCCATTCAAAGGAGGCAGATAGCATCCCAGTGTCTAATCTCCGTCAGGACTTGCAATGTTGCACATCTACATGGGATAACCACTTTTGAATCACAGCCCAATCTGTTTTGTGCCTCTTCCACCGTTCCCGCTCCGAAATTGATGTCTTTCCTTGCACTCGTTCCTTCTCCCGTTTTCGTGCTGATTTTGAGGTGCCTTCTTTCCTGACCCATTTCTGTCACTTCTTCCTTCCACCCGTAATTACCAACTGAGCCCGTTTCCAGGCAATCCTACTCGCCTAAGAATGTAACATTTGTTTGACTTGCTGTTTCTTGCGAACAAACACTTCCCACACAATTGCAACACTAGAAGGGTTCTGGAAATGGAGCACGCCCTCCGCCGTGAAGCCTCCTCGCTGTTCCTGCTCAAATTGTTGAAACCGCCCCCAGCGCGGAAGCCGTGCATCGATCCTCTACTTCTTCAGTTGTCAGCAATGCCAGCAATGCCAGCAATGCCAGCAATGCCAGCAGTGCCAGCAGTGCCAGCAGTGCCAGCAATGCCAGCAGTGCCAGCAGTGCCAGCAATGCCAGCAACCGAGGGAGTAGAGCATCCGCCGGCTTTTCGGGCCAGAGCACACTGCAATTCTTCAACATCGCAATGCATCCCCATGGATGCCAGGGACAGTACTTGCGGGCGTGGAAACTACCAGGCATCCTCTCTCTCGTCACCACCCACCTCTTCTGGAGTAGCGCTGCAGATTCTGACAGCATTCTCTCTTCAGAGACCATCAATCACGATCCTTGACAGGGAAATAAAGTACTTAGCATTAGACCCTTGGAACAACCGATAGGCGACACTCGCCTCGAGGATTAAGGGCGAGGCTGTCTCTCCACACCCTGCTGAAAAGAGCCAGGAGAAAAGCATTGAGAGCCACGGAATAGCGAGGAACGGAAGCAGAAGAGAGGTCTCTTGTGAGAAGTCTAACCCTCATTCCATGTTCCTAAACGGACTTCTACGCCTGCGATAAACCGGGAGACCATTCGGCAGCAGTTTCAAAACTCACGGGTACGAAATCGACCAGCCTTGCACCCTTCATTCCAAATGACAGACGGAAACCACTCTAGCCATTACAAGGAAACACATCCCATCTACCCGATGCATGCAATGCACGCAGAACAGGAGAATTCTCATTAGCGTGAAACTCCCCACTGGAGAAGCCAAACCCTGATTCATATTTCTTTTGGGTTAGAGCAAATAAGTACAAGCCTAATCCACAGCAAGCAACGCTAATGCGCATTACCCCCGAGAAGCGTGACGATACCGTACAGAAATCTGCTTCTGGCGAGTGTGCCGAACCTTTCCGAGAGCAATCAACTCCAACGATATCGAATACTGGCGATGCGGCGCCTTTCCTTCCGTGCGAGGATTCGATATCTGCAGACTCTAAGGATCTATCTCCACAAATCGATTTGGGTGGACTCGGTCCATTGCAAAGCGTATCCCAGTCTATTGTTGATTCCGCCTCTCCTTCTGAGTCGAGGGTTCTATGCGATTCTGGTAATCAACTGGCCCTTCTGGGCAATTCCCGACAATCCATCAAGGCGGGACTCTCTATCTTCGTCCATTCTTACGAGCCGTGCAGCTGGGACTCATCGTCGATCCTCACAGCAGAAACGCATCGCATCACCGCATTTCCGTATCATCAACTATTCCTATGCTACTACGAAGGATTGCTACGGGCATATCCGTGAAGCGTGTGCGCTCGGGTCAACCATGGACTACCCGAGAAATGTGTCCATCCGCCGCCTCCAGAAGAAGGGACAGAATGGGAAGCTGCGGCCGGCGGTATTCTGTGTCCACGGAGAGAACGTCCTCAATGAAGGCTTCCTGCTCCCGTTGAGTAGGGTGCTGTGGCGCTACGGTGCTATTGTCAAACGCCATCCCCACACTCCATTGAAGCCGATACGGCCTTGCCCGTCTCCTCGACATGTGAAGACTCTGCCGTCTGCCGTGCCTGCCGTGCATGCAATACCCGTGACACCCGCGACACCTGTGACATCTACAACACCCGCGACACCTGTGACATCTATAACACCCGCGACATCTACAACACCCACAACACCCGCGACACCCGGGACAACCGTGATACCCGCAACACCCGCGACACCCGCAACACCCGGGACACCCGCAACACCCGTGACGCCTACAACACCCGCGACACCCGCGACACCTACAACACCCACTCCATCCAAGAGCGACCGTGTGTGGAGAATGGGCACGCTGAACGCGAACTCTCTAGCCGGTACAACGACACTCTCGATACAGAAGTGGGCGCAAATCGAAGACATGGTGCGGTCCTTCGACATGGACGTTCTGGCCCTTCAGGAGACCCGACGCGACAACTCTTCAACCCCCTGGGTCATCCGCGACTACTGCATCATCGAGAGCTTCCCTCCCATCTACTATCCCGGCATCACCGGGTTGGCGTTGATTGTGCGAAGGGGCCTGCGCGCGGAGAGGACCGATCGAAGTACCCCCAACATTCTCTGGGTCACGATCCCCTGGGACGGCCGCAAGATGCACATCGTGAATGTGTACCTCCCGTGTGAAGCGCGCGACAAGGAGCAGGTGCGGAACAAACTCGCGCAGAAGCTGCGTCGCGTACTGGACCGAGGCCGCGGGGACATGGTCGTGGTGATGGGCGACTTCAACACCCACCCCGAAGACATGGAAAACTGGCTCGCCGAGACCGAACTCGCGCTGTCCATCGTCCCCATGGAGGGCAACTACACCTACATCACAAGTAAAACATGTGTCGACTACTTCCTTGTGAATGACGAGGACACGCTGCTCTACACCACATGCAGCACGCTGCAGAACGACGGCTTCATCATCTCCGATCACCTCTGCCTCACCACCACCCTCAAGACTACGCCTCTCTCCTCCGCGCCTGTCAAGAAGGTCATTGACCGGCACAAGGTACTGGAAGACCTAACACCGCTCCTTTCCCTCAACCGCTTCACTTCGGAGAACTACCCAGAGCTCGCAGCGCGCAACAGCGCCGCCGCTGTCCTCCGCTTCGTTCATGATTTGTACGACTCCCTGGATGAGATGGGGTATACGCGGGCAGTTGGCAACTGCCAGCAGTGCCAGCAGTGCCAGCAGTGCCAGCAGTGCCGACAAGCCATGGCGGCGGAAGGCGAGTGCGCAGAACCCTTCCCGCACGGGAGAATACCCCGCGTCGGGGGAGAAGACAGAAGCAAAGCAAGTGGGGCAAAGAGAAGTACGCTAAGCGCCCGCCGAGCGGAGGAAAGAGCGGCTGCTACTCCTTCTTCACTGCCAAAGAGAGGAGAGTTCTGGCGAAGCGAAGACGCCTGCTGTCGAAGAAGGCATGCTGCAAGGAGAAGACACCCGAGATGCTGGAAGAAGTGAGGAGGGTGAATCGCGAAGCGAAGAAGATTCTGAAGGAGCATGACCTGCGTAACAGCACCCTCTTCTCGCAACTGCTGATCCGTCTGAAGCCGAACCCCTCCGCCTTCTGGCGTGCCATCAACAGCGAGATTGAACAGCGCGAGGAGAAGGTCATGCGCATACGCGACCCCGACACCAACACCCTTGTCATGGAAGATGCAGAGGTTTGCCGCGCCTTCGCCAAGTACTACACGCGCCTTGTCAGCGTGGCAGAGGAGCGAGGGGTTGTCACGGGCAGCGTGGCAGAGGAGCGAGGGGTTGTCACGGGCAGCGTGGCAGAGGAGCGAGGGGTTGTCACGGGCAGCGTGGCAGAGGAGCGAGGGGTTGTCACGGGCAGGGTGGCAGAGGGGGAGACCCCTGGGAAGGGACCCCTCTTCTCAAACCCAAGGGAGAGCGCATGTGCATGGACGCAGCGTACTGGAACGCTCCCATCAACGCGAAGGAGGTGAAGGAAGCCATCAAAAACCTCGACAATGGCAAGAGCAGCGGCAGCGACGCCATTCCAGCGGAAGTGTATAAGAAGATCGCTTGCTCGGCGGAGGGCAACGGCGCGGCGACCTTCCGCTTGCTGGTGGATGCCGTGAACACGCTCTTCAACGGCTTCATTCCGGAGGAACTGCAGTCCTCCATTGTTGTGTCTGTCTTTAAGAAGGGCGATCCGACCGACATGGACAACTACCGCGGCATTAGCCTCATGCCTGTCCTGCTGAAGATCGCCTGCTCCGTGGTTGCCAGCCGCCTCAGCCACGCCTTTGAAGAGGAAAACATGCTCACCGACGCGCAGGCAGGCTTCCGCCCTGGACAGGAGTGTGCAGGCCATGTCGTGGCTCTGCTGGAAATCATCGAACGGTGGCGATCGCAATGCGCCGAGTACACGCCGGTGAAGAGAGCAGAGAGGGAAGCGCAGTCCACGCCGGTGAAGAGAGCAGAGAGGGAAGCGCAGTCCAAGCCTTCGAGAAACGGCCCGCCAGGAAACAGCCTCACGGCACTACCCACCTACACGGGCAAGAAGCAAAACCGCAAGGGACAGGTCCAGCCTCCGAGCGACGTCTACGTGTGCTTCATCGACTTCCGCAAGGCGTACGACACGGTGCCTCACGGCGCGCTCTTTCTACAAGCTCCGCAGGTAACGGGGTGACGGGAAAGACATACGCCTTCCTCCATCGCCTGTACGAGGCCTCGACCCTGCGCATCCGCATCGGAGACTCTCTGTCCGGAACCCATCCGCCTTCAGCGTGGCCTGCGCCAGGGGTGTCCCCTAAGTCCCATTCTCTTCTCCATATTCATTAACGACATCCTCCCCGAGAAGCCGAACAGAGAGTACCCTTGGGACCCCACCGTTGAGTGCCTTCTCTACGCCGACGACCTCTGCCTCTTCGCCCGCACGCCTCACCGCCTGCAGCAGCTCATGGACGCCGTCTCCGTGTGGACCCTCCGCTGGCACATGACGGTGGGCGTGAACAAGTGCGGCGTGATGCGCTTCCCGAAGCACTCCCACAGTCGCCGCAGGAAGGAGCTCCTGCGCAAGGACCGGATGTACCGCGAGGAGATGGTGCCCAGCGAGGAACTCAGCGACACTTCCGCCAATGACGCATGGGAAGACGAGCTCAGCGACACTTCCGTCAGCGACCCATGGGACCCACGGGAAGACGAGCGAGCACGCACGTGGCTGCTGCAGGGCCAGGCCATTCCCGTGGTGGACCACTACACGTACCTGGGACTGGAGATCACGCCCTCGCTCGACCGCACGGTCATGATCACCAAGCGAGCGAACGCCGCCAACCGCATGCTCTGGCTGCTGCGCCCGCTGCTGGTCAACCAGTCGATTCCCCTGCCCATCCGCGCGGACATTGTCAGGACCAAGCTCCTCCCCTGCTGCACCTATGGTGCCGAGGTCTGGGGCGGCGTCAAGGACGACTGCCAGATGGAGCTGGTGATGCAGAGGGCCATGGAACTCCTCGTGAAGGGCAAGGTCACGCGCAACACCTGCCCCCATATTCTTGCCATCGAGCTGGATATTACGCCCGTGTACACCCTCGCCCTGGAGAAGCGAACTCGCATCATCACTTGCGGACACCACATGAGTCGCGTTCTCCACGACCTCCTCCTCACGATCAACACATTTGGCACCTACGCCCAGACCCCCATCAAGGGCGTGCTCCGTGTTGGCGGCTCCGCCTTCTACGCCCTGTCGCAAAAGCAGCTGCAGGATGAGGCTTCATCGCAGAGGCGGTCACGTGAAGGAGGGGAGGTGCAGAAGCGGTCACGTGAAGGAGGGGAGGTGCAGAAGCGGTCACGTGAAGGAGGGGAGGTGCAGAAGCGGCAGCGTGAAGGAGGGGAGGTGCAGAAGCGGCAGCGCCTGCAGCAGCTCGCGACGGCGAAGGAGAAGAGAATCGCTACGGTCAAGGAGGGCGACTTCTTCCTTGACTTCTGCACCACCAAGCAGGACCAGAAGAGCATCGGCGCCTTCCGCTGGTTCGGCACTCTCCTCGCCAGTGACGCCAAGGCGCTCAAGGAGTACATCCTCAACGGCAAGCCCTGGAATCGCTGCTACCTCGACGCATGGTACCAACACCCCGAACTCGCGCGCGGCTTCAGCGTGATCCTCCGCATGCGCACGTACACCTGGGTGCTGCCCAACCACCTCTGGACCGGTAAGGAGAACCTCTCCTGGAAGTGTCCCTCCTGTCGGGACGACGGCAGGGAGACCATCGAGCACTACATCCTCTACTGCCCTGCCTATCAGGCCGAGCGGCAGGTCATGATGCGCACCATCGCCGCCGCGGAGGGAGTCGAGGAGAAGTTCCTCCAGCAGATGGAGGCGCAAGCTGCGCTCCCACCCGGAGCACTGCGAGCAAGGCGGGCACTGCGAAAGCAACGGGCACTGCGGGCACTGCGAGAGCAGCGAGAGCAGCGAGAGCAGCGAGAGCAGGAGGGCGACGCATGCAATGCAGACTCTCCTCGCAGAGTGGATTGCCCAGAAGACTGCGGCGACGCACCCATCGAAGAGGACGTCATCCGGGATGTCATCGAGCCGCTGCTGCTGCGCGTGCTGGGACTGCTGCGCTGGGACCCCTTCATCACGCCCCACAGGAAGCACGACAACTACGCCCCCACGCTCGAGGAACAGTACTGCGCTCTCAAGACCCTCTCCACTGCCGCGCCTCCTCTCATGGACAGCGTGCGCTCCCCACATGCCAACCAGACAGCCACCCTGCTCCACACCTATCTCGACCAACTCTACTTCACCATCGCCGGCAACGAAACGGAGAGGGTGGGTGATTTGAAGAGGGAGAGGGAACGGATGATGACGGCCACCACGGCGCTGGCCACCTTTCTGCAGAACACCAGCAACAGGAGACACCACTTCGTCACCACCTGGCTGCAGGAACTCCGAATGAGGAAGATGCGAGTGGAAGAGCGGGGAGTGTCGATTTGAGAGGCGTTTGTTGGAAAGGACAGGCATAGTAGATGCACAATAGGTGAATTGCCGATGAATTGCCGATGAATTACCGATGCACAGCAATTGCACAGCAGAGGCACAGCAGACACTGACAGAAACATGTGGAAGACAAGCACCAGGAAAGGAACAACGCGAACAACCAACAACACACGGACAGACTCGAAGTGCAAGATAGAAACGGAAAACACACACTCCTTAGCCAACACAACAGAGAGACAGCGCAGTCCTCGCACACAACCACGAACGAAACACAGAGTGAACGGCGAAGCGAGCCAGAAGAGGAATCAATTATGCAATGCATGCCCATTTCAAATCCATTACAGGAAGGGAGACAACAGCGATTACCACTCCCTGCTCTCCATGCCATGCAGAACCAATCGCAATCTTCATAAACACTTAGTAGATATGCACTGGACAGACAACTCGCTCGAGGAACGAAACGGAGAGGCAGAGGCATAAACACGCATTCTAACATTCAATTCCGCTTTTTGAAGTCGATACCCTTGCAGATCCCATTCTGGCAGACGAGAGGCAAGCACATTCCTGACCAGTCCACCCACCATCACTTCCTCCCTTCAATTTCCATTTCTCTGCCTCCTCCTAATCCCGTTTCTTCCACACATTCCATTGTCACCCTCCTACACTCCATTCCATTCTTTCCATTCCACCTCCATTCCGATTTGTCGTTTGATGCCCAATCCATTTCTGCCCCTCTCTCCAATCCAGGGTGATCATCAGTCTCCAGTCACTTCTTTGTAACAAACAATCATTCCAATCTATTTCTGTTATTCTGCTATACCCATTCCACACTCTCGCTTCTCTCTCCATTACACTGACCTCCAACAACTCTCGTCATTCTCTTCTTCTTTGTGTTTCACATAGGCTGTCCTTCTCATTCCTGCTCTCCGTTCCATAGGTGGGGGTGCATCGCCAGATACTCCTCAGCACAGTAGTAAACCCTTCTACACATGCCTCTCATTCCATTTCCCATTTTCCATCCGAGAATCAGACTCCCCCTCTCGCCATCGTCCTCATTCTCCCTCAATCACCTACACAATCATTCCTTCCCTCAATTCCAACTCAACGCTTCCTGTTTTCTTCCTTCTCTACTCCATTCACCATTCTCCCTCTTTCTATCTCTAATCCATTCTCCGTCTCTCTCTCTTTCCATTCCCATTCTTCCTTTCAAAACCAATCCTCATCGCAATGCATCTCTCTCTCACGCTTCTCTAATCCATTCTCCGTCTCTCTCTCTTTCCATTTCCATTCTTCCTTTCAAAACCAATCCTCATCGCAATGCATCTCTCTCTCACGCTTCTCTAATCCATTCTCCGTCTCTCTCTCTTTCCATTTCCATTCTTCCTTTCAAAACCAATCCTCATCGCATTGCATCTCTCTCTCACGCTCTTCCAATCCATTCTCCATCATTCACACATTCATTTCCTCACGTCTTTCCATCTTCCAGTCTTAATCGCCATTCTCTTAGCCCAACACACAATCTACCCCAGGAATCTGCCACTATACGCGTGCGGGGGCTGCATACGTATATAGAATAATACTACGGGCTTGACACTTTTCCTACCGATTTTGCTTCAGTCTCTCTCCCTTCTCCATCCATTTTCTCAACATCTATCCCTTTCTTTTCCATTCTCTCTTTCTATCTCTCTTTCTTTCACACACTTCTCTCTATCCCTCCTTCCTTATACCTGCTTTCGCTCTCCATTCTCAATTCACTACAATCACTCTCTATTCTATTCACATTCCATTCATCACAATTGTACGATTCCATTTCCACTCTTTCCTTCACACAGCGTCCTCATCACATTTTCCATCTCCATCCAATACCTTCCATCCCTTGTTCAACAAACACATATTCAATGCACATTCCATTTCCATTCTTTCCTTCCCACAGCGTCCTCATCGCAGGACATCGCTGCCCAACACCTTTATCCTCTCGTCCATCCATCACATATTCAATTTACATTCCATTCCCATTCTTACTTGCAGGGCACATCGGCATCACAAAGCATCTCTCTCTCACTCTTCTCCTACCCATTCTCCAGCTCTCCCACATTCCATTTCCATTCTCAGCTTCAACAGCCATCCTCATCACTCTACATCTCTCTCACGCTTCTCTAATCCATTTAGCACCTCTCTCCCATTCCATTTCCATTCCCATTCTTCAACATTGTCCTCATCGCTGTGCATCTCTCTCCTACACGTCCAATCTCTTATCTATCACTCATACATTCATTCCCTCTTTCCATCTCCATTCTCAGTTTACAAACCCAGCATGATCGTTGTGTATCTCTCTTCCATCCCGCTAATCCATTCAGCATGTGTCGCTCATTCCATTTCCATTCTTCCTTTCAAAACCAATTCCTCATTGCAAAGATTCTCTCTCACGCTTCTCTAATCCATTCTACATCTCTCTCTCTTTCCATTTCCATTCCCATTCGTCAACATTGTCCTCATCGCTGTGCATCTCTCTCATCCTCTTCCCATCTCTTCTCCAGCATTCACACATTCATTTCCTCCCGTCTTTCCATCTTTCACTTTCAATCGCCATTCTCTTAGCCCAATAACCATTCTAGTCGCGTTATTTGCCACTATGAGAGTGCGGGGGCTACATACGTATATAGAATAATACTAGGAGCTTGACACTTTTCCTACCGATTTTGCTTCATTCTCTCCCTTTCTCTTCACTTTTCTCAACATCTATCCCTTTCTTTTCTATTCTCTCTTTCTAACTATCTTTCTTTCATACACTTCTCTCTATCTCCAATTTCTTATACCCTGCATTCACTCTCCATTCTCAATTCACTACAACCACTCTCTATTCTATTCACAGGCTACTCACAAATCAAACACACATCACGAACACCACTCCAGTCCGGTGATTCGGTTCCAATAGCGTGAAACTGCCCAATAGCGTGAAACGCCCTCTCTCCACTTCGCTTTCTCATTCTTTCTTTCATTCTATTCAACACATGTCTCTACATTCTCCCTTCCCTCCACGTACCTTCTCTTCCTCTCAATCCTAGTTGCACTACCACATACTGTTCTGACATGCTCCATTCTTCATCCACACTGCGGATCTACCTCTACGGCACTGCAATGCATCGCATTCTCTCATTTCATCCAACCGGTGAGTGAACAATCCGTCATGGCTAAGAAGGGTCGAAAACAATCTATACTAAAGTCCTAAGAGCATGACGCGAAGAAGGAGGGAGGGAGGCACTAACATTAATCGGAACATGACCCCGGAGAGGATACTATGTCTTGCAGCACTTTCTGTCGCCATCGCTGATCATCGCTGATCATCGCTGATCATCGTCGATTCTGTCTCATCTGCATTGCTATTGATCCCGGATGCTGTTATTCTGTCGTCGTCTGATCATCACCTGATCATCACCTGATCATCACCTGTCTTCATCGTCGTCTGATCATCACCTGATCTGTCTCTATTCTCCTCACCTGGCATCACCTGACCTCGTCGAGCATCAACCATCATCACGGTGGCCTCTACAGGTTTCACGCCACCGGGACGAAGACCGCCTGTTGTGTCAAACCACTCTACCCTCTTCACACGACACGACACGACACCGACGGACACAACAGAAACGGCTTCGGGGTCACGGAGGTCCCGGTGGGGTTTCCCTGTACTGGCGTCAAAGGCGCTCGCAGCTCCGCATGGGGCGTGGATACAGTGCGGTTTCTGGGGGCACCTGCGGTGTGGCTTGGGGCGCATCGCGAACAGTAGCGCGACCATTGGCGACCACGGGAACGCTACGAGGCTGCATTCTCGCCTTTTCCCCCTAACGGGGGTCGTTTTGGGAGTGTGGTGGCGGGTGGGAGAGATCGGGTGCCGGGGGCTCTCTTTTCCTTTTTTTTGAGTATTTTTTTAACAACTCGCATGGAATGCTCCGCTGCACTGTTCCTAATAGCAAGGCGGAGTGACGAAGTGCGAGGGCGTGCAGGGCCTCGTGGGGTGGACTGTATCGTCGACGCGGAGTGGACAACCGACGTCAGGTGGAGGCTCTCAGGGCCGCCAACCGGGGGATGGCGCGAGCCGTCTGCCAGGGAGCGAAAACTGCGAAACGCTATGCCGCGCTTGGGGCGGGTATGGAGGTCGATGCCCAGGGGTACGGCCGTGAACCTACAGCCATGGTCCGTGGAGTGTTAAGCTGTTTGTTTGTTTGTTTGTTTGTTTGTTCCTTCATGCAAAGAGCAACCATTAACCCTTCACACGATAACCTTCTTGTAACCTCCTCTTCACTCATCACCGACATCACGTAATCACCACACGTATGCACTGCGCAGCCATACTCTCCACTCTGCAGCCCTTCACAATCATAACCAATAGCCTCTTTCTCTCCACGCATGCAGAACTGAGGAAGGCACGATGGAAGGGTTGTCCCGGGAATCATACAGAGGGACTGAGTAGTGAATCAAATTTGTAGCATTCTGGAATTAGGAGGAGTGCGATTCCGTGCTGATCGGACGGCATCGCGAAGACACTCTCGGGAATCAGCCAGCAAGAGGCCACTGAACCGGGTGAAATGGACAACGTGCAGAGGACATGGAATGGTGGTGCGAGGTAGACAGGAAGACGAAAACAATACACCCTAGGTCTAACCGTGAACGAAATGGAGGAATGCAATTACGTGACGATTGTTCATTGCATAACACATGCGAAGTGCATCCCCATGACAGCGATGCGAGCATGTAAGAATCTAGGTCGCGCAACGCGTCGAATCAATCCTCGTAATGTGAGGAATCCAAATGGAGAGATTGCAATCTGGGATCTTGCGTGAATGTGTGCATTTTGTCTGGATGAAAATCGCTTCGATTGGTTGCAGGCTTCTGACTCTCTTCTGTTCGTGGATTTGCTGCATTTCGGGAGCGCGAATGCGAGGACAACAACTCACCTTTATTTCATTGTGTGAATCTTGAGTTAGGAAACAAACAAGTATCCTAACCGTCTTTGAGAACGTATGGAAGGCGTATTTGGATGAAGAGCAGATTGTTGCCTTGCTCTCTTCGGAGTCTGCACGACGGCGTCTTCGTGGAGAATGTCCCACGTGCCGGAGCCTGCTGTGAAGGAGAACGTGATGAAGAAGAATGCCGAGGAGACCCAGCACGACGACGAGGAGACAGGGTCGGAGCATGTCCGCAACACGACGGCACAGCATGTCCGCAACACGACGGCACAGCATGTCCGCAACACGACGGCACAGCATGTCCGCAACACGACGGCACAGCATGTCCGCAACACGACGGCACAGCATGTCTGCAACACGACGGCACAGCATGTCCGCGACACGACGGCACAGCATGTCCGCAACACGACGGCACAGCATGTCTGCAACACGACGGCACAGCATGTCCCCGACACCGGTAAGGAGGATGCCACGCTCAGCCACTGCCGGCTCATCTTCGTGCACCGACCCCCTAGCTGCGGCAAGACGAGCATTGCCCGCGGCTTCGCGATGACCCTCTACGGATCCTATGGATCAGGCAACGGCCTTCCCCTCTACATGAAGCCCGTGAACCGCTGGTGGGACGGCTACCGCGGACAGCCTGTGGCCAGCCTGTGGCCAGCCTGTGGCCAGCCTGTGGCCAGCCTGTGGCCAGTCCCGATGATCCAAGTGTGCAACGGTTCCGCGAGCTCGAGCAGGAGGTGAAGGTCTGGGCGGACAGGTACCCCTTCATCGCTGAACTGAAGGACCACAGCATCCGGACCAACCCCGAATGGCTCGTGGTGGCCTCCAACTACCCGCTCGAGGAGCTCACCAATGCTGCCCGCAATCCGACCTTCTACCATGCGCTCTTCAGACGCACCGACAACGGCAGACGGCTCTTCCACTTCACGACCCACTGCTACAACCCGGACACCGTCCCCGTCGACGCGGAGACCAGACGACTCTACCACCGTCGCCTCGAGAGGTTCGTCGAGATTATTGCCAACAGTCACTGATCTGTTTGTTGTACAAGTTTCACATGCTTTGCAAGCGTGATTCACAGGGAGGAGGAGGAGATGCACTCCCAGGAAATGCACAGAGATTGAAGATCTATAGATGATGGAATAGACGCGATTCCGCACGGATTGGACGCGATCACTACGATCAGCAGCATTCGCGTGGCTCTACTCCCATTTCAATCTCTCTATCATCCACAAGAGATAGAGAAGATTGCAATGCATTGCAACGCTAACCCAACGCGCTACAAACTCCCCCTCCAATCCCCATTGAATTCGCAATGAACACAGGTCGGTATACGCGAATTCGCACTCGACAGCACTCGGATCCGCTCTTTCCTCCTCATCCTCACGCAACGCATTCGCTATTGCACTCACACACTCTACTATTTACACACAACAAGATTCCATTCACAGATTTGCAGAATCGTGTCACAGTAGCAATCTCCACTCCACTCCACTCCATCCCACTTTCAAGTACATCAATGAGTACTACAATCTACACACTCATCAGCGGTGCTTAAAGTCACATTTCCGTTCCGAATCGCCAACATCGCGCTTCACCACTACATTCCTCCATCCAACCCGCCATCTACTCTTCATCTTTCCACTCTCACAACCACACCTTCTCTCTTTTCACCTCTTTTACTTTTCTGGACTTGTGGAAAGCGATCTAGACTAATCCTATGCGGCCGACACCTTTTCCTACCCATTTCTACTCTCCTCTTTTCATTCCCTTCATCATCATACACTCCAATCCATCCCTTCTCCATTCACTCGTCTCAAAACAAACACTCCATACCCATCCCAACACTTCACTCCTAAAGCCTCCCAAACACTCTCCTTCACAACAACCAAGGAAACTGTCTGCGAAGCCTCATGTTCCATTCTCTAACCAGATGCAAACACACCCTTCATGACCAAACACGGATGACGCACCAATCACCACCCTACGAACCACCACGACGCTCGAATAACTCCAGAAGGACGAGACTACGACACAGAACCCATCTGTTGAATGCGCGTGTGCACTGCACTGCATTGCACTGCATTGCACTGCATTGCAACACTGAACCCTGACTGAGATGGCAGAAGGCGGTAGACGGGCAGCAACGACGCACCTCGCAACAGCACCAATGGAACCAATGGAACCAATGGAACCAATGGAACCCATGGAATCACGCGCTCGACCACACGAGGCAGCAGCGACGGTGACTACAACTGTGGAACAACGAGTGAGTGATAACAGAGTGACGGGACACCACGCGTGGGACAGAGTGTGTGTGAACAGCGTGGCGGCCAAACTCAACCAACAGAATAGGAATGCAGGGCGAGTCGAGTGGAGCAGTGGAGCAGTGGAGCAGCCGAGTCAAGCAGTGGAACAGCCGAGTGGAGCAGCCGAGCGACAGACCAGCGGCAGAGCAGCGACAAGTAAGAGACGAGCAGACAGGTCAGCGACCACGGCCCGAGGAGACGGGACAGCGACGGATAAGTGACAGAGCAGAGACTGACGAACAGACAGACCAGCGACGGACCAGTGAGAGACCAGCGACGGACGAACAGACAGAGGAGCGGGAGGACCAACGGCAGAGCAGCAGACAGAGCAGCGACCACGGCCCGAGGAGACGGGACAGCGACGGATAAGTGACAGAGCAGAGACTGACGAACAGACAGACCAGCGACGGACCAGTGAGAGACCAGCGACGGACGAACAGACAGAGGAGCGGGAGGACCAACGGCAGAGCAGCAGACAGAGCAGCGACCACGACCCCAGCAGACAGAGCAGCGACCACGACCCCAGCAGACAGAGCAGCGATATACCAACGACAGGAAAGCGGCAGACCAGCAGAAAGACGAGTAGACAAACGAGCAATGCACGCGTGACAGATCAACGGCAGACCAACGACGGGGCAGCGACGAGCAGACAGACGAGCGGCAGAGGAACAGGCATACGAGCGATGCACAACCAATGCACGAGCAGATATGGACGAGCGGACAGGTCAGTAACAGATGAACGATGCACGAACAGACGGACGAGTAACGGATGATCAGACGGACGAACGCCCATGACTCGAGCAGAGCAGCGGCAAACGAACGGCAGGCCAGCGATGCACGAGCAGGCGGACGAGCAGACGGACGAGCAGACGCACGAGCGATGCACGAGGAGGCGGACGAGCGGCAGACCAGTAACGGATGAGCGATGCACGAGTAGACGGACGAGCAGACGAGTGACCATGACCCGAACAGACGGCATTCCCTAACCATCAGCAACAGGTATATGCACAACACTCCATAAACACAAGCACATAGTGCCCATCCCAATCAAACCCAGGAACAAACCACCGGAGCAAGGCGGGCAATGCGCTTAACCCTATAACTCTAAACAGCAATCTGAATAGCGCTCTGTTCTATGCGTTACCCCTAACAACCAAAACCAACCAAGACAGCAGCCAATGAACAGCACCCAGGTACATTATCAACGGTGTAGGAGAGGAACCCAAAACACAGGGGATTCTATCTGTAATACCTCAGCACATCACCAACCGGAAGCATTACACCTCGGGATGCCGCAATCGCGATGTCTTCACAAACCCTACAAATCCAGTTCCTCTACTCATGAATCACAAAGGAGACGAGTTACCTTACAGAAGCCGCGAGACCAAGAGGGAAGCAAGGCAATGAATGGCGGGAAAGAGGTGTTGATTCACTGCAGAGATTGCGTGTAGGCTTTGCGTTCTGGGACTCCCTCATCCTCTCCAATCCGCACTCTTCCATTTGGTGTTGCTGCTGCACTGCTCTGCACCCTAGTTGCTTGAAGGGATCCATTCGAGACGATTTGATGACACGTGAACGGCGATTCCAATTGGCGTGTGAAAGCAAACAGGAAGAAGCAATACATGGACGCAGTACCGAGGGAATATAGACATGATGAACCCTGTTTAACAGCGAAGTCAGCGAGATGTTCAGCGAGATGACGCATCTCAGCAGAGAGACGGCGCACCTCCATAGCACGGTCAGTGAGACGGCGCACCTCGGCAGCACGGTCAGTGGGACGGCGCACCTCCATAGCACGGTCAGTGAGACGGCGCACCTCGGCAGCACGGCCAGAGAGACGGCGCACCTCCATAGCACGGTCAGTGAGACGGCACACCTCGGCAGCACGGCCAGAGAGACGGCGCACCTCCATAGCACGGTCAGTGGGACGGCGCACCTCCATAGCACGGTCAGTGAGACGGCACACCTCGGCAGCACGGCCAGAGAGATGGCGCGACTCCACAAGATGAGCAGCGAGATGGTGCATCTCCACAGCGACACGGCGCACCTCCACAGGATGACCAGCGACACGGCGCATCTCAGCACGATGACCAGCGACACGGCGCATCTCAGCACGATGACCAGCGACACGGCGCATCTCAGCACGATGACCAGCGACACGGCACACCTCCACAGGATGACCAGCGACACGGCACACCTTCACAGCGATATGGCACACGTGATTCGCATAACACCAACAGATCCCTTCAACCAATCAAGCACCCTCTCGCTCTCCATCTTCTCAACGGGCATTCAACACCAACAAGGAACACAGGCTCTGCTTTACCCATCGCAAAACGCATATACTCCATCTCACGCAAATCCCATTAAGAGTCCCCAACATATGCATTCCACATCAACAGAACACCAGGAAACGAATACCACACGATTCCAACAACCTCGAGTCCACCAGCGCATCTGCCCATAACCAGCATTCTAATCATCAATACCCTCAACCAATGAAACCTTCAACGATGGGATAGACAGGGACTGGAGTGGATTCCATGCCCTAGCACGTTTCTTCAATTCCGTTATGCGCGTTCAACATCCTTCACTCCACAATTGTTAATCCTCAACACCAAACAGGACTAGCTACCCTAACCCTAACCAACGCCTCTCGCTCCTCTTCTACACAATTATCGCAATGCCCCGATCCAACCCATTCCGATTCCGTTTCTTCTCCTTCTACCCAACTCTTTTCTGTCCATCAGCCTAACCCAACTCTTACACCCTCTCTATAACAAACACTCTCTTCATAAACCATTCACATCTACAACCATTCAACGCCAATTGCTCGCAATTGCTCGCAATCGCGCATCACTCCCTCTCTTCACTTCCCAATACCCTTCCACACAGCCGTCCGTCTTCATTCAGCAATCACACGCCTCCAATGCAGCAACCATCCTCCTTCAATCGGCAAGCACGCACCTTCAACCTCTAAACCCCTTTCCATCCCATCACCCATTCATAACTATCCTCTCGAGTCCATTCCGTAATCACCCTCACTCGAATGCACTCCACACGCACCCTATTCCACTCGCATCCATCCCAAACGCTCTACCATCTCATTCCCTCTCCATACAAACCCATATCCCAAATCGCGTTCTCTCATCACCATAGGCATGGAGACAAACTATCGCCAATTTCAATCTTCTCCCCATGCACTTCATTTCACATCTACAATCCATCCCGCATACTCCTGCCCTCCATACCCTTCTCGAATCGCAACAATCCACTCTTCAATCCAGCCACTCTTCCATTCCATCCCCCATCCTCTTCTCATCCACTCTACAATTCCACTCACACAAACACACCTACTCCCCAATTACCAACTCTACACCCCTTCTCTACATTCCATCCAATTCACATCACCTTCTCTTCATCCATTCAACACTCCGCTTCACATACACCAACGCATTCTCTCCATTCGCTCTTCACCTCCAGCCAGTCCCTTTCCTAACCGCCATCCATCTATTCATTCAACAAACAATCCAATGCACCTACTAGCCATCCTTTTCAAATACCCTTATGAAGGCCTTCAACACTTTTCCCCCTATGCCAAACTCATTTTTCACCAACAACCCATTTTCGAACCACATGCTGGACACACTCCAACCAGTCCATACACGGTCTCTTACCCCTCCTTCTTCTCTCCATTCACTCAATCACTCCAATCCCTTTGTAACTCATTCACTCTTCTTTCCACATCCTCTGCTCTCCATCAACACACTTTCAACCGCCATAGGCTCACTCTCGTTTTCAACAAACAACCCAATTCTATGCTCATTCACATCCTCCATCCCATCCACATCCATTCCACCCTTCACATGCAACACTTGCTCATTCCAGTCATCAACGAATTCCAGCACATAACACAATGCACTGGCATCGTCTCAGTCCTCCGAACTCATCCCCAATACCATCCCTTCCCAAAACACCCCCCATCACGATCACGGTCAGGAGGAGGCATTGGACACTCTCCCACTCCCCGTCGATAGAAGAAGGAATATAGAATCGAATGGGCCAAAGTGTCCAAAACGCGTTTCCATGAATGTACATGTTGCCATTTTGCGATTCTGGCCATTCTGGGCTTTTCACACCATCATCATGGGGGACAGCAAAGACGCCCGTACAACACACTTTGAGCGCTATGCGACCCCTCCTCGTCGACATTCCATGAGGCAGGCTCTCCATCTCGTCTTCATAGCAGATGCACTCTCCACGTCGTCTTCACAGTGCATGTACACACTAGAGAGCAGTTGATGAGCAGATGCACTCTCCATCTCGTCTTCATGGCACGCACGTCGTCTCCACACAACACACTCTCTCCACATAACAACACACGAAGCAATCAGCACGGCATGACACGCATTCATGAGATGGAAGAGAGCGACACAGCATGACACGCACTCATGAGATGGAAGAGAGCGACACAGCATGACACGCACTCATGAGATGGAAGAGAGCAACACTCAGGAGTCACTCATGGACACCAATCTCGCACGGAGGAGAGGATACAGCACCACGGATGGAGAGAGCATAGCCAACAGCACTCTGGATTCACCATCCACTCCACCCAGCTCAGTGAAATCGGCAATCACTCCCTCCTTCTCATAACAGCCGCACAGAATGCACAGGATCAACCCTTCCTTCAACGCAGAACAGCAACAGAGACATGCCCGTATCCCTTCCACAGCACACCCTTCAAACAGTCCATAGAACACGCGGTGCAGCAAGCAGGACAGTCCTGGATTCAACACGATATCGATGGTCACAGAACAGAGAAGATCAACACCAACACCGATTCTTGCCCTCGGAAATAGCCTAAGCAACTCCTTTCACACGAACATTCACAACCACCAGCACACAATCGACCAGCACAGACATAACCCTGCATTCACATCCAACCATCCTCAAAATACGCACAACCTCTTCTCACACATACACCATTCCAACAATTCAAAATCAGCAACATTGGACACAAGTCGGAATAGACGAGTGAAAACGAGAGTCTCTTTCCCCCATCCCAAAATCGATTTCTTCATCCTCACACTTTTCTCTCGTTTCATCACCAAATCATTTCATATCCCATACTCATTCCATGGATAGAGTGAAAGGGTGGGGTTAGGGAGTGAGTTGGGATGGAGGAATGGAGAGTGGGACTGAATTGAGTGTACTGTCATACACAGCATGGAATAGATAGAATGAGCAGAGGAGGGGTTGCATTGGCTAATCATCGCTTTGGCGAAGATGAGAATAGAATGAGAGAGAGAATGGAATGAAATAGAGAATGGTAAAAGGAGAGATCGAAATAGTGTGTGTGGTTGGAGAAAGAGCGTGAAGAAGAGGAGCGAGAATCGATCGATCGATTTGCCCCTGTTCAGAATCGCGTTTGAGGTGACCTCTCCGTTTTCGCTGTAATGTGGCCCATTGAATGTGTGTGAGTGCTAGAGTGTGTTGGTGATGGAATGGGCGTAGATCATGTGATGAAGGGGTGAGTGTGATTGTGTGAGAAACAAAGAATGGGGAAGGAAAGGAAACCAATGGTAGTGGAATGGGAGCGGTAGAAGTCGTTGTGAGGACGAAATGGGAATGTACCCCATACCAACCCCAATTCGTTCAATTCCGCATAGCCAGCACCGCACAGATATCAGGATACACGCGCTGTTAAGAGGCAGGACTCGATGACAGCACGCTGTTGAATTACCACCACCCTGTCCATCACCGACACAAGAACGCACCAGTCATCAACACAGAACTCTCATTGCACGCACGAACCAACCCATCTCGCCGAACGCCCTTCTCAATACTCCATTCTCTTCCATCCAGTCCATCCAACACCAAACCATTCAATAATCGCCTCATTCAAGCTGGCTGGGGATCTAGACTCGCCACACTTCCTCCCCTCATTTATGAACTCAACTCGCCAAATACAACACTGTGGTAATACAGGAACGCATTCTCACAACAGATCACTGGCGCAGAACTCCAACACGAACATCTCTGGCTTCCAATGCAATCGAATCGTCTGTCCTCACTTCAACAACCCTCCACTCCGCTCACTTGACCTCCTCCAGATCGGAAGGAATTCAGTTTGGGTTTAATCACATTCAATTCGGTCCAATTCGCAATCAACCGTCCCGATTCTTCTTCAGAGACCAACAGCTCCACACATGTACCCCGGAATGGGAAATAGCACAGACAAATCAGCACAATAGAACACTTCAAACAAGAATCCATTCGCATATCCAGCCTCCGAAAGCCACGCTTCGCGATCACCCGCCACACCCTCAAATCCTTCCATTCTAGCACCCACAGAATACTCTTGAACCAACAAACAAATACTCCCAATACCATCCAAATCGAGCAATCGCTCTCGATTTCCCTCAGAATACAATTATGTCAGTAAAAGATAGGACGCATATAAGCAGTATGCTCCTATCCTTTCAAGACGTGCAACCGGAGAGGGATCAGCAAGAGAATTGCCTCGATTCACTCGCCCCGCCGCAAACTGTGCCTAGGAAGCGTCCGCCCTCCGTGTACCACGAAGATGCACTTCATCCACATTCTGCATTTCGTGAAGAACAAACTCGTCCGATTCCTAGACGCCGTGAAAAGGAATTGGAGAAACCCAAATCCAAGGTGCCTGTGCGTGGAAAGGCAGGTCGCCAAGGAGGGAAGAGTCATGAGCGAGGTGGAAAGCATCTTCGTGTGTATGGATTCTGTGGGCCCATCCGCGAGGTGTATGCGATTGTCAGGAGAGCGTCTCCTCCGACGACCGCCAGAGCAGCGAAGGTCGAGCTCCTTCAGAAGCATAGAAGGAACCCCGTCTACACCATCCAGGGTCCTGGTGTGACGGAAGACGGCTTCGTGACGAGTCTGCGCGAGCTCTTTTCCCCTGTCGCTGTTGCTCCTGCTGTTGCTGCTGCTCCTGCTACAAGTACCCGCCCGACACGACAACGTGGACGCCAAGCTGGGAAGAGACGGAACACCAGTCCGATGCCAAAGAGAAGGAGGGGTGCAACTCCTGCTACCCCTCCTGTTGCGACTCCTGTTCCTGTTTCTACTGTTTCTACTGTTTCTACTGTTCCTGCTGTTCCTGTTCCTGCTGCAAGTACCCACTCGACCAGACAACGTGGACGCCAAGCTGGGAAGGGACGGAACACCAGTCCGATGCCAAAGAGAAGGAGGGGCGCAACTCCCGCAACTCCCGCAACTCCTGCTACTCCTACTACTCCTACTCATCCTACTCCACAACAACCCGCTACTCCACAACCCTCACCAGCAAGAAGACAACACCCAACAACCACCCAGTGGAGACAACCCATCCAAGTTGTCATCGCGAACGATTCCTGGGGCGTGAACACGGGCATGCACACTGCGCGCAAGAAGGAGAAGGTCAAGTGGAGAGTGGCCACCCTCAACGTCAACTCCATCGCGCAGAAGGCGGAGAGCGTCCGGAAGCTCTGCCTCGACAACAACATCGACGTCTGCGCGCTCCAGGAAACACGCGCCTTCCCTGAGCCCGACCCCTTCCTCGACTCGGAGTACAGCGTCGCGAAGATGTGCCCTCCACAGATGGAGCGGGGAACGCTCGGCATCGCCATGCTCATCAAGAAGCCCCTGCTCTGGGAGGTGCTCCCATACTCCACCTACAACGACCTCTGGGTGCTCGTCAGCAACAAGACCACCTCCGTCATCTTCGTCTGTGTCTACGTCCCCTGCTGCGACAGCCTCATGGCGCTACGAGTCAAGAACGACATCCTCACCAAGCTCACCAAGCTCACCAAGCGCAGCAATCAGGCGCCTGTCGTCCTCATGGGAGACTTCAACGAGTCCCCCACCAATGTCACGACCTGGTTCCATCAGCGGAAGGTCAATCTCCTGTGGGTGCCCCACAAGGGAGACGCGATCACGCACAAGGGGAGCAGTCGGGGCAAGGGCTCCACCCTGGACTACATCCTCGTTCCCGAGAAGGGCGTGCACTACGAGCAGGACATCGTTCACATGGGTAAGCGAGAAACCCTGTCGGACCACTTCTTCGTCTGCGCGTCACTCTGGCTGAAGAAGGAGAGCGAGCCTGCTCCAGAACGGCCCCGCGTCAACCGCGAGAAGGTGCTGGAGGACTTCTCCCCCGTCACTGATGATCCTCGCTTCCACCCCTCCACCTGCGCCAACACCTCCGTCGAGCAGTTCACTGAAGACCTGCTGGACGCCATCACGGAGGAGGGCTTCCTCCTGAAGAAGCGCGAGCTGTTCAAGCGCAAGACGCGCGTCTTCAACCACCGCGAGGCAACCCTCCTCGCAAAACGACGCACCATCCTCCAGCAGCGAAGACAGGGAGGAGAGAGGACGGAGAGGGACCAGACGGTGCTGAAGAAGTGTCGCCAGCTGCTGCGAAGAGTCACCCACAACCATCGCTTCTCCTTCGCGAGACAACTGGTGCGCACCAGCAAGCGAAAGCCGGCTGTCTTCTGGAGACACATCGATCAACGCATCGCGGGGTCCCCTCGCAAGCCCCTCATCATTCGGGACCCGTGCACTGGCCAAATCGTCACCCAGCCGAGACAGGTGGTGGAAGTGTGGAAGAGACACTACACGAACGTTGTCTCCGATGCAAGTGGACGGAGCAAGAACAGACAGTACTGGGAGACGATCCCTCTGACCCCCAACCCGAACAGCAAGCTGAAGGACAGCGAGAAATGGGACAGTGAGATCGCCGAGTATGAGGTGGAGAACGCGGTGATGGCGATGGGCAACGGGAAGAGCACGGGCGATGACTGCATTCCTGTGGAGGTCTACAAGAAGCTGCTGCGCAACCGCAATAAAACCCTCACCTGCCACATCAACCAGCTGTTCGACGGACACATCCCCGAGAGCTTCATGACCTCGCAAGTCATCTCGCTGCATAAGAAGGGCGATCCGATGGACGTGGACAACTACAGAGGCATCAGTCTGATGAACGTCATCCTCAAGATCGCCTGCGCCGTGGTGGCCAACCGCATCACCCACGAGGTGGAGACCGACCACCTTCTCACACCCGCACAGGCCGGCTTCCGTCCCAACATGCAGTGCACGGGACATGTGTCCGCCCTGCTGGAGACGATCAACCGCATTCAGAGCAACCTGACCGGAACGGGTCGGAAGTGGTTCCACGAGGGAGAGCACGCGTGGGTGTGCTTCGTGGACTTCAAGAAGGCCTACGACTCGGTCCCTCACGAGGCGCTGCTGTACAAGATGCGCACGATGGGCATCAGCGGGAAGGTCTACGCCTTCATCGAGAAGCTCTACGCCCACTCCGCCATTGTCGTCAACGTCAACGGCTACACCTCCGAGCCCATTCCTCTGGAGCGTGGACTGCGCCAGGGCTGCCCCCTCAGCCCCATCCTCTTCTCCCTCTTCATCAACGACATCCTCCCCGATCTGACTGAAAGGGAACCCTGGGAACCTCCCTGCCCCCACTTCCTCTTCGCGGATGACCTGTGCATCGTGGGGAGGAGTGCGGAGGAGCTGCAGCGATGGATGGACAAGGTGACAGAGTGGGTGAACACGTGGGGCATGACCGTCGGACCGGCCAAGTGCGGTGTGATGGTGGTTCCACGCATCGACGCCATGCTGGAGAACCCCTCTCCGAAGAAGTCGAAGAATGAGCGCTCCTCCAAGGCGCGCATCAGCGAGGAGGAAAGGATCGCCCTGGAGAAGGAGATCAACGAGAGAGAGTGGATGCTGCAGGGGAATCGTATTCCCGTGGTGAAGGAGTACAAGTACCTGGGCGTGGTGATCCGAAACGACCTCAATCGCTCCCGCATGATCGAGGCTCGCATCCTCGCCGCCACCTCCGTCCTCAACCAGATCCAGTACCTGCTGATGAACCCCTCCATCCCCGCCTCCCTTCGTGTACGCATCCTGAAGGTGAAGTGGATCCCCATTCCCATCAATTCTCTCTGTTTGTTCAACACGTCGTGCAGGTCTGGGGCGGAGTGAAGGAGGATGATGCTCGCGTGCAGCGCCTCGTCAACCGAGCGCTCAGCATGATCCTGCAGGGCTGGTCGGAGAAGAGCGTCTCCACGATGACGCTGCTGCTGGAGCTGGGACTGGAGCCCATCCACGTGACGGCCCTCATCCGGAGAATGGACATGTTCCTCAGCGGTCGCAACACCAGCGCCATGCTGCGCAGTCTCATCGACTCGCGAAAGGCCTTCTCCACCACCCAGCAGACCTTCATCAAAACCACGGAGAGGGTCAGTGGTTCCTTCGTTACCATGATGAAGGATTACGATCTGGGTGATGAGAAGGTTGACAAGGACCTGGAAGCGAGGGAGTACGCGCGTCTGAACAACCGTTCCAAGAATCAGGAGCGGAAGTTCGTGTGGAAGTACTACAAAGACAGACGCGTCCTCGACATGGCGGTGTACACCTGGTTGAGGATGCTGAGTGAGGACAAGACCCTCAGCCTGAAGGAGTACATCTTCCAGGGCTGCGTGAGGAACCACTGCTACATGGATGCGTGGTACGAGCATCCGGAGCTTGGGAGGGGGTTCCAAGTGATGATGCGCATCCGCGTGGGAGCCAGCGTCGAGGCTGAAGAAGAACAGTTGTTCTCTACTGCTTGAAAGGATTCTCGTGAAGGTGGAGTGTGTTGGTTTTGGGAGAGGATGAGGTTGCTTAGGAGTGTGGAATTGATGAATAGGGTGTGAAAGAAAGAGGAAAGGAAAGATAGTATTGCAAAGCGGGAGTGATGTCTAGGAATGAGGGAGAGGAGGGAGAGGAACTCTTCGTGTGGATGGTTTTCGTGTAGTAGAAAGCACAGTCCTGGTCAAGAGTAACAGTGGTGAGAGAGGGCATGTCTGTTTGTGAGAGTAGAATGAGAGGAAATACTCTCCAGAGTGATGGTACGAGGAAAGCGGAATGTGAAACTGTTTTCCCTTTCAGCAGTGAATGATGCGAGTTTTGGCAAGTCTATTCATCAGTTCATTCCATCATCACCACTTCGCATGATCAATTCACTTGAATCATCATCATCATTGAACCAGAATGCATCTATTCCAAATCGAATGGAAATCAGTTCAGGCAAGTCTAGTCATAATCTCCTTCTAATAGATTCACCCTCAAAAACCACACGAGAACAATCAGCGAATACTAGTCTGCCAAACAGAAGTGACTTCAGACTGGGCAAGTCTATTCATCAGTTGATTAAACCAGTTTCACCATTCAATTCCAATGAAGCAGAATAGAAATTGGCACTATCTTCGTTCAAGTCACCCACTTCAATCACTTCCAGCCGATCCACGTCCTCAATCTCAACCAAGGAATAATCAGAAAAGGAGAAACGACCGATCTTCAATTCTCTCAATCTATCACAATCAGTTAAATAGAAATGACGATTTGGATCATTACCACTACCATTCTTGCTCTTCGTGAAACTGTTCTCTCCAATCACTATTCTCTTCAACTTCGATAACCCAATCAGCTTGACTTCATTGACATTCTCAAAGCAGCCGTCACCAATCTCAATACTCTTCAATCGGGGAAACACTGAAAAATCCAAGAGGTCAATCCCTTCATCGTTACACCGATTGTTAGGGACAACTAACTTTGCCATATTATCTGAAATCGTAGTACCGACACAATCCATCAACCGCTTGATTGCATGCTGCTGCGGCGATTCGGGAATGGGTATTAAGAATGGCATGCAGCTGAATAGAAGCGCAAGAATCAATGCAAGAATAGCATATGGAATAGTCCAATGCAGAATCATCATACACCATTCCTTTCTCTTCCGTTTTTTCTCTTCCCACTCTCTTCTTGGTTTCTCTTCTTCCTCTCTCTCCCTTTCTTCTTCTCTCCTCTTTCTTACCCCCTCAATCCGGTCTGCATTCCTATCCACCTCAAACAAGTCGTTGTCATCTGCGATCTGGGACACTCGATTCGCCTTTGAGACAGATCCTCTCTTCTCTCCTCCAGACACAGCATTCAACACCGTGGCGTTCATCACATTCACGCTCTGTGTAGTCCCAATGGACTTTGTGACGTTTCCAATTCGCTCTGCCATGCGCAACAACAATGCCGAATTCCCCTTGTCCTTCAATCGCTCCACCGAGTCCTTCACGAAGGGATGCTACTCCTCACTCCTCCTACCCTCCACTCACATCCATCAACTCACTCACAGAGCTTCGATTCGCAACATCCTTCACCAAGCACTTGCTCACAAAGTCCACAAACTCTGCAGACCACTTCGAGGAGGACAGAGTGGGCGGTTTTTCGTTCAGCACTCGGTTCATCACCAATGCAGAGTTGCATCCATCAAATGGATTCTTCCCCTCAGCCATCTCAATTAGTGAAATGCCCAACGACCACATGTCACTCTTCAGACACGTCTTCCCCTCGTACACCTCAGGCGCCATGTACTGCGATGTGCCACAGGTGGTGTCTCTCCGCGAACAGGAATGCTCCAACTGCACCGCCAAACCAAAGTCGCCCACTTTGATCACTCCATTCTCTGAAATGAACAGATTGTCTGGCTTGACGTCCTACGCACTCATGCTCATTCCATTCTGCTTACACGATGGATGACATTGCGATTGTGAAGATACAGCAGCCCCAGCAAACAACAACTCGCAATCTCGCGTATACTCTCCTCATTCAACTGATTCCCACTCTTCAAATAGTGGGCGATCGATCCGCCATGGCAGTACTCCATCACAATCTACGCCATTTAACCTGACTTGCTCAGTCATACCCACAGTTCATTTCCCACTTTCACCAGATCAAAGTACCTCACAATGTACTTTGAGCCACATTCCTTCAGCATTTTCACCTCATTCTGAACAGTCGAATCATCCATCTTCATTTGCACCCTCTTCACAACCACTTGGTCGTTGGACTTCTTGTCTAAAGCTAGATAGACTTCTCCGAATCCTCTATCCTTTGATTCCTCAATTCCAACTATACCCTTCTCCCAACTTGTCTTTCAGCTCATAACCGAATGCTTCATTCAAATTCATTGCTGATTCTGTTTATGAAGTATTCTTTTTTTTGACATTTGCGAGTATCAGTTATGGGCAAATGCGCCAAAACTCCGTTTTCATTTATGTGAAGAGTTTTATCCATTTGTGGCATTTCTGGACATAGTAACCATGCAATCTCTATGTGTAGTTCAACAAACACACCACTCTCTCGCGTTCTGGAACATCTTCAGCCAGGGCGACACGGGGCTCTCCCACTCCTCGGGCCAGTAGGGCCACTGGTACTTCATGAACAGACGCTCGGGGTGAGGCATGCACAGGTGGCGGCCGTCGGGCGAGGTCAGACCCACCACGGCACCCTCGGAGCCGTTCGGGTTCATCGGGTACTCCATCGTCACGTTGCCATCGTCGTCCACGTACTTCAGCGCCACGCAGCTCTGGCGCATCGCCTCCTCCTTCACCGCGTCGTCGGGCCAGAAGCAGCGGCCCTCGCCGTGCGCCACCCACACGCCCAGCGTGGAGCCCTCCATGTCCTGCAGCATGATGCGCCCGCTCAGCAGGTCGAGCACGTGCACCTCCAACGGCTCGAAGCCCGTCACTCTCACAACCATCTCACACTCCCCATTCGAGCCCTCCTCGTGGATGATCGCCACGCGGTACTTCACCAGCCATCACCATCACATAGCTCGTAGGTCAGCTTCCACGCGGGCTTGTGGCGCTTCTTCAGACCCTCCTGCTCCTGCTCGGTGCACGCGGGGTTCGACTGCAGCTTGTCCAGCTCGAACGACGTCGCCTCCCACAGGTCGTGCAGCGCCTTCTCGTCCTCGTCCAGCACCACCGCGCCGTTCACGCTCACCTTCACGCGGTTCGCCGTCTGCGTCTTCACGATCACACGCGCGGGCACCTGCACCGCCTCGTACACCGCCAGCACCTCGCCCACCTTCGCGTCGTCCACCTCCACCACCAGACCCAGCTCCTCGTTGAACAGCCACTCCATCATGAACACCATGTTGTTGTTCTCGTACTGAAAACGGTCCGGCACCTTGTACTCGCACTTGTCCATCTTCACCTCTCCCAGCACACCCTCATGACACTCTCTGTACGCGTATCCGCGGAAGCCCTCTTCACAGCCGGCAGGAGAAATCTCACCCTCGCCCACCGACGGGTACTCGCCCATCGCGGGGCAGGAGCCCGTGCTCAACGACTTGCAGAACTGCAAGATGTACGCGTTCGTCACCACGTCGGTGCTCGCCACGGCGTCCACCTCAAACTTTAACTGCTTGAAGCCCGCCACGCCCACAGGCACGGTCCAAGCCTTCCGGTCACGCTCCGGCAGCGTCTGGTCGGTCATGAACAGCATGCTCCTGTACTCGTCCACGCTCTCGTACCGGCCGTACACCGAGAAGCCGTAGCGCTGCGCCTGCTCGCCCGTGTGCAGCGTGAAGCCGTGAATCTTCTTCGCCATGTGGGTACAAGCAGAGATCGTGCCCGAGATCTCACCTGTGCTGGGGTCCAAGGAGATGCCGGTGGGAAGCGCGGGTGTGAGGATGAAAATGGGGAATTGGGGTATATCTCGTCCATCTCCATATCCTTGATACTGCTGGGATACGTCACATCGGACATCTCCACCACCATCGATTCCGCATGCAGATTCTCCGCATCAAGCCTCCACGGACATGCAGACGCGTCACTCGTATCAATGCTCTCCATACAGTACTGGTTGTACGATTTGCTGCTTTATGACGTAAAAGAACACACCGTTAGAATGAATGCCTTCCTCCTTCTCATAACACGATTCCATACATCCATGCAAATCATAAACGAGTGGTAAATGCAAACAACAATTCCATTCCATCCAATCCACTCTTCTTTTCAACATGAACACCAACGAAGGGATACAACAAAGCACTACTTGCATTTCAGTTCCTATATCCTTCCACGTGTATCACGTTACAAAGAACAGGCAATCATCCTCTCCTTCACAAGAGCACTACAGAGAAAGAGAATTCTTCTTTCATTTACAAAGAGCACATGATCACTTCCAGCACGCACAATCAACTCGTATAGAAACCCAGCAACGGCAAATCACCACCCAAACTCAAACAGAACGAATGCCCATCATCACAGAAGCACCTTCCAATTCCACAAACAGTATACGCAACACGAAACCCCTTTCTATTTGTAATTCTTCACAATCCACCAAAAGGGAACGCCGAGTGAAATGCAAACAAACAAACACAGCTAAAACCCTCACAGCCTTGGTCGTCTTCTTCGCGTGTGTCTTCTTCGCCGCCTTCCCCTTCACGCCTCCCACCGACTTGCTCCTTCTCGTTCTCAAGAGGATGAATACAACCGCCGCGATAACCAGAATCACAATAATCACGATTCCCATAATGGGCAGGCAATTGCCCGTCGCCTTCTGCCACTCGCCGTTTCTCTTGCCCAGCACGCAGGCTCTCTTCTGCGTGCCCACATAGCTGCCCTGCATCGAGCACTGGTACACAGCCACCTCACCCACATTCGTTCTCTCGAACACGCCCTCCGGCTGGCAGTAGCCCTTGCGCACCGCCACAGTAACCTCCACAATCGTCTCGCCCGCAGGGTTCTTCCCACACACTGTGAATGCCCGCTGCTCCATCTCCCTCACCGACTTGCCCGTCGTCGCATCGATGCTCAGACCCTCGGGCAGGGGCGTGCTGCTCTGCATGAAGAACTCCGTGATGATGTTCTTGTAGCTAGGCTTCCCGCTGCTCACCTCCGTGTTCAGCACAAACTCCATGTTGCTGTTCTCGTACTGGATGGCCTCGGGAAGCAGGTACTCGCACTTCTCATTCTTCACGTCGCCCAACACGCCATTCGCACACTCTCGGTACGCGTAGCCCTGGAAGCCCTCGGGACAGGCCGCGGGAGAGATCTGACCCTCGCCCACCGCGGGGAAGTCGCCAACAGCAGGACACGAGCCCGTGCTCGCAGGCTTGCAGTACAACGTCATGAACGCGTTCACACTCACGTCCGTTGACGCCACGGCGTCCACCTCAAACCGGAAGGACGGGAAGCCCATCACGGCCACGGGCGCCTCCCACAGGTTGCGTGCTCTCTCCTTCGTCGACGCATTCGTCACAGCCAGCACCGGCAGCGACGCTCCCTTCGAGGTGTTGCCGTAGAGGGAGAAACCGAACCGGTAGGCAGCATTGTTCGTGTGGATGCCGAAATTGTTCCACTTGGAGCCCTCCAGGTTCTCCACCCTCCACGCCAGGAAGGAGCCCACCTCGTTGGGCAGACTGCCGAAGGAAAGCGTCTTCAGCTCCAGCAGCCCTTCCTTCGCGCAGCCCGTCACGGGACTGGCGTTGATGGAGGAGAAGCTGTCCACAGCCACCGAGCAGTCGTTCACGCCAAACACACCCGTTGCATCGAACACGATTGCCGACTGGCCCGGTGCGCGGTGCACTTCAAAAGCCATCACGTTCTTACCAGCCACAGCACCCACCATCGGCAGAATCACGTGGAACTTGGAGAAGGAGGAATCGTGAACCGTCTGCGCCTCCGTGCTCGCGTCAAACCCCTCTGCCAGGTTGAAGCGTGCCACCAAACGACCATTGAAGTACGCCGCAATGCCACCCACATACTTCACACGCACGTTCAGCACGTGGTAGTCCTCCAGGCTGGGGATGCTCACCTCACGGCGGATGTACGCCGTGGTTCCCACGTGGTTGCCCATCGCTCCTGCCTTCACCACATTCCACTCCCCATCGTCAAACTCCACCGCCCTCCAGTCCTCGCTCACCACACTCTCGCTGTTGAACAGTTTCCACTCGTCGACCTCCACCTGGAACGGCAGCAGCGAGGAGAACACGGTGGACACCCTATCCACCTTGGAAGGCATCTGCCCCATGTCGAAGATCATCTCGCCCAGGTCCACCGTCAGCCACCACCCGCCCGGGTTCTTCCAGCCGTCTTTCCGCGAGTCTAGCAGCTCCAGAGCGTACAGGCCGTGCGCCACGCAGAAGTCGCCGTAGTTCAGCCCGTTCGCCACCTTGAAGGCAGACACGGAGGACACCACCTCGCCGCTCACGGCCTTGCCCTTGTGCAGCTTGTACGAGCCCTCGTGCGGCCACGAGTCCGTGAAGGCCACCAGCGTGATCAGCGACTTGCCCCCCGTGCACGCCTCCACGGACAGCGTCACCACTGCCATGCTCACGCCGCCACTCACCTTCTTCGCTTGAATGGAGTAGGTGGCGGAGGGCAGCAAGGATGTCACATGCCCCGAGATCTTGCCCGTGTTCGTGTCGATCGACAGACCCTCCGGCAGCGCGGGCGTCACGGTGAAGTCGTAGTAGAACTCGGAGTTGGGGTACACCTCACCCATCTCCACGCCGGCGCTCAGCACCAGCGGTGTGGGGTACGACAGCTCCGGCACTACGCCGATGGCGTCCGCGCTCAAATCGATGGAGCTCAGGCGCCAGTCGCAGCTGCTCTCGTCGCCCGTGCCGATGTTCTCGAAGCGGTACTGGTTGTAGGGCTTGCTGTTCTCCACCCACAGCTTCTTGTGCTCGCCCTTCAGCGACCACGCCATGTCCGTCACCGTCTTCAGCGTCGTCCACTCCTCCAGGTTGTTGTTGCGCGCCCTCAGCACGAACTCTCTCGGCTGCTGCGTGTCCTGCGTGTAGTACAGGTAGAGGGTCGTCGAGGAGATCCACTCGCGGCGGTCGTTGTTGAACACCAGCGTCCAGTCGTTCTGCGTGCAGTAGTACGAGTTCATGGTGTAGCCGTAGTAGTGCTCCGCCGCGTACACGGGACTGCCCTGGATGTTGTAGCTCGAGATGGTGTAGGAGAAGACGCGAGACGACGACGGACCGCTCATCAGACGCACTGCGCAGTCGAACACGGAGGCTGTCTGTGTCGCCGTTTGTGCCACGATGGCAATGGCGATGGTGTTGTCTCCAGCCCGAAGGTAGTCAACGGCGGCATTATCCACGGAAGCCACGGTCCACACGGGAAGCGAGATCTGGTGGTAGAGTACGCCGTTGTAGTTGTTCAGACCGAGACTCGTCAGGCTGAGGTCGCCGTCCACGCCGTTGCGGAACACCTCCACGCCGTTCATGTAGATCACGCAGCCGTAGATGTAGCGAAGCGAGATCACGAAGCCCGCCACGCCCTCCAGCGACGCCACGTTGAAGGACTTCTTGTACAACTGGATCTGGTTGGAAGACGCAGAGAAGGAGCCGAAGGAGCCACTCTCCCATCCAGCCGTTTCCGCATTGTGCCAACCCGCGGACAACACGCCCATCTTGTAGAACCACGATGCCTTCGGGGCGACGGACCACTTCAGGTTCACGATGCGGTCCTCGGGCAGACCCAGGTTGGCGTCGTAGCGAATGCGCACCACCGTGTCCACCTCCTCTCCGTCCAAGATGGCGTACAGATACAAAAAGGAGGTGCCCTGCCAGTAGACGCTGGTCGAGCCCACGTCGACTTCATACAGCGAGCCGGTCAGGCAGAGCATCGTCGACCAGGTCTCGCTGCTCACTTGTCCAGAGTTGGCCGCCACAGCCAGCACTTCCTCCTGTGTGGCTTTGTCCTTGATGGAGAAGGACTCCTGGAATGCGCTCCAACTGTACGTGCGTGTCACTGTCAGCAGCGTACCCTCACACACCACACCTTCCAGAGAAAAGGAGCCTTGCAGAGTCACACCGCCCATGGTGCTGGTCATCACGAAGGTGGTATTTGGCAAAGCGGAATGCAGTATGCCGGACACCGTGCAGGTCGTCTCGTCCAGCGACAAGCCGGTAGGAAGAGCGGGAGAGACCGAACAGCCCGTGATCTCCTTCAGCATTGGAGCGATGTGCACCTGGTCATACAGCGCGTAGACGGAGTAGGAGGAGGGACTGAACTGGATGGTGGTCGGCATCTGCGTGTTGCAGGTCATCGGGTGCACTTCGTACAGCTCCACTGTCGAGCCGGAAGAGCCCTCCGTCACGGTCAGACGGTAGGTTGTGTAGAGCTCGTTGTTGAAGTAGCCGTTGAAGATCTTGTTGGAGTTCGCTTCGTAGGTCGTTCCAGACACGCTGATCACCGAATGCCACGCATCTGCACTCCGTGAGCCTTCCCACTGGAAGGACGTGGGGGATGAGGTGTAGGCAGAGGCCATGAACACGCGCAGGCCGTTGAGGGTCGGGCGAGGGCCGGTGAAGCCGAAGGTGATGACGGAGGGAAGGGTAGTGGCGGAGTAGTAGGAGGTGCGCTTGTAGTCGAACAGGTTGGCGGAGGACAATCCCGTCGCATCGATCGTGACGGGGTAGGGGTACACGAAACAGAGGTTGGAGCTGTCCCCGGCGATGGAGGAAGCGATCGAGGCCACAAACGCGTTGAAATCCACGACGGTTTCGTTGAGGGTTGGAAAGTGCAACTCCACAGCGAGGAGGTTGGGAGTGGAGGAGGACATCAACGATGCAGGAAGGATGATGCCGTGATACACGGTCGAGTCGTAAGCGCCGGAAGAAGGGGTGGAAGGCGTGGCGGCTCCACTGTCCATGTTGTCGCGGAACACCTCCTTCCCGTTCACGTAGGCGATGATGCCGTAGCGGTAGTTGAAGCGCATCTCGTAGGCCGCCATGTTGTCAACGCCCGTGAAGGTCTTGCGGAAGTACTGCGTGCCAGTCGCTGAATGAGCGTCTGTTCCCAGTGTCGCCGTTTCCCAGTTGTCGCTGAAGCTCGCAGTGTTCCAGCCTTCCGCGACGGTCATTGCAGAGGAATACAGTTTCCACTCGCCGTTCATCGGAATTGGGTAATCAAAGGAAAGAGTGAATGACTCTTCGCGATTCTCAATCATCATCGTCTTCAACACCACATTGCCTTAAGGGCCCGCCACTGAAATCCAACTATCCGCCGTTCAAGAATCGCCATAGGAGTCCTTTAACGTAAGGGTGTAAAGGCTATTCTGCGACGATTCAAGGCAGTACTCATCGGTTCTCGTAGTTGGAAAAGGGGTCACTAAACAACAAACGAGTCGAGCCGGAGTAAAGCTCGTAGGATTCTTCACTAGCATGCATCACACACTTCTTGGTGATGGATACGCGGATCGTTCCCGGAGAACAATCCTCCGATTTCGCAATCACAAAGACTAGAGGTTAGGCGGTCAGGATTGGGCGTACCCAAAGTCAGAAAGAAGAAGTCAGAATGGATCGATTCAGAACACTATTCTGAATTGTGTTACGGTAGTACCAACCGCCAAAGCCATCAATCCGACACGAGGAGTATCATCACTTCACTGGGGAACACCTCACAGTTAATACACTCCGGTAAGGCAGTTCAGACACGAAAGGGCAAACACGAACAAGCTCAATAGAAAAGTGGGTCACGACAATGGAAGACACGACAAGATGGAGAAAGATGGCACGATATTAGCATGGGGAAGGTAATGGCTAGCAGTAGAACACGCCACGATGTGATAAGAAGCAGCCACCGTATGAACAGGAAATGGAGTGTATCCACTTTGCCAAGTATACGGATACATCATGTAATGGCTCCACATAGGGTTCCACATCAACAATACCATCATTAGATCCACCCAGCAAAAGAAACAGAAATAGCAACTACATCCGCAATACACCCACCGAAATGATCTCATAAGCAGACATACGAAAAGGACAGCCATCTCACATCACGAAATGCAAAACAACAGCAAATCGAAACAACGATGAACAAAAGAAACTGCATACAAATTGCAATCCACTACTAGACACGATTACGCAAAGAAAAGAGCATCAAGAATAATGGGATTGAAACAAACACCTCACACCCTCTTCCTCCTCCCCCTCCACCTGTCCCACCGTTCTCGTCACCGTGTTCACGCCATCCACGAACTTCGTTCGGAACAGCACATTCGCGTTCGTGAACATGCCCTCCTTCAGACTCACCACGATGAACTGACTCTGACCGAAGTGCTTCCGCAGCATGCGCCCGATGGTCTGTGTGTGGCTCAGGTCCAGCGCCGCGTCCACCTCGTCCAGGATGTACATCGGCGCGGGCTTGAACAGCAGCAGCGACAGTGCCAACAGACTGCGCTGACCCCCGCTCAGCTCCGACAACGACTCCTCCTTCCCACCGAACGCCACGCGCACCTCCAAACCCTCCAACACGTTCCCGTTGCTCGGCTCCAAACGCGCCGACGCGTCCGGCAACAGCGTCGAGAAGATCGACCCGAAGTCGCGGTTCACCTTCGCGTACGTCGTCGCCAGCGTCTTCTTCTTCTTCACGTCCAGCTCCTCGATCACCTTCTCGATCTGGCTCTTGTCCTTCTCGATGATCTCGCGCTTCTTCAACAGCTCCTCGTACTCGCTCTCCGCCTTCTCCATCATTCCCAACACCTTCTTGTTCAGACGACGACCCAGCTGCTCCTACTCCTCCTCCAACGCCACCACGCGGCTGTGCACCTCCTCCATCTTCACGGGCTTGAAGTCGTAGTCCCTGCCCTCCTTCCCCACCTCGCTCTCCTCGCTCGCCAGCCACTTGTGCTCACTCAACAGACTCGCTTCGCGCCTTCTCCAACTTCGCCTTCTTCACACCGTTCTGTTTCAACACGCACTCGCTCACTCGCACATGCCTCCAATGCCTTCTCCAATCCACGCAACTCCTCACTCTGACGACGCATCTCCTCCTTCTTCTCACTCGCCTCACGCTTCACCCTCTCCTACTCCTCCTTCACCTCACGCACACGACGCTCCAAACCCTCCACTCGCTTCCCATGCTCTGCCACACCCGCCTCCTGTTTCGCGATGCTCTCACGCAGACTCGCACACTCCCCACACACCTCCTCACACTCCAAACGCAACTCCTCACACGCATTCCCGCACTCCTCACTCGTCTTCGTCAAATCACGCACACGCACACGCACACGCCTCCATCACCACACCCTTCTCACGCGCCTCCAACTCCAACAAACGCCCACTCCCCTTCTTCTCCTCCTCACAAACCTCCTCCAACAAACGCTTCAACTCACGCACCTCCTCCTTCTTCTTCTTCGCCTCCTCACGTACCAACGCCTCCTCCGCCTTCTCCAACACCTCCAGGTTGTGCAGCGCCAACTCCAACGCGCTCTTCGCACTCCGGTACTTCTCCGCACGTTTACGCATCTCACTCAACTCTCTCGAACTTGCATCCAACTCACCACGCACCTTGTTCGCCTTCGCCAACAACGACAACACCGGCGCACCACCCCTCCACGATGCCCGACGGCTCGAACACGTCGCCCTCCACTGTCACCTTCCGCGCCACCTCCAGCGACTCGCACACCAGCGTCGACCCGAACACGTACTCGATCGCCTCCTGCACGCTTTTCTCGTACCCCACCAGCATCAGCGCCAACTCCACCTGCCCGCGCGGAGCCACGCGCTGCGCCTGCGCCACCTTCGCCTGCGGCAGCGTCCGGTGCTTGATGCGGTTCAGCGGGATCATCGTCACGCGCCGCTGCAAACGGCCCGTCTTCTCGCTGTCCACCACCACCTGGTACAGCTTCGCCGTCTCTCCCGTCTTGCTATCCACCACCACCTCCACCGTCTCGCCCGTCTTGCTGTCCTTCACCATCATGCGGTCCGTGTCCGTGATCTTGCCCATCACCATCACCGCCACCTTCTCGCGCTCGCCCACCGCCTCCATCAACGCGCGGTCCTTCTCGTGGATCAGCATCGCCTCCTTCTCCTGCAACTCCGCGTCCCACACCTCCTTCACACACATCGTCTGGAGGATGTCCATCTCCGCTCCGTTCGGCCACGAGATCTCCTTCAGCACCTTCCCGTTGTCTGCCGTCTCAGCATCCTCACTCTTCTCTCAGCAGTGGGTAGTTGTGCGTCTCGGAGAACAGCACCATGAACTGATGCATCAACTTGCAGGGCATGCCGAGTCACTTGGGTGGGAAGGATGAGATTTCAAAGCCATGGATGATAGAGAAGTAGTCATTCAAGGCAAGCACGAGGATCATGCGACGCACCTCCCTCAGCGTGTCACTCACGATGCGCATTCAATAATACGGCTTCTTCTCATTATCAATCACCATGTACAGCCGAAGAATCAGTGATACGAGATGCAAGGGAAATGACGAGACCATCGCTTCAAGAACAGCAGTAAAGAATAGATACTATCCAGAAATACTCGAAATTACCTTCAAATGGGACACACGCCTTTCAGCTACAGCTACAGCCAATAAAAGTGACATATGGAAATGATAACCCATACACACTTCAAAGAGCCACTCAAAATGCTCATAGATTACGAATACACCAAAGAGCACATCCACAATGCCTTCTCTTCAGCACGCATTCAACCAATCAAGTAGCATTCATTCCATCAGATAACACACCAAAACAGTGTAGAGAGTGGATTACCCTGTCAGCACTCCGCGTATCCGTTTCACACAGTGAGCACAACTCACCATTGAAATAGCAATATCAAAAGAAGAAGAATCGACTAGGGAGGCATTGGAACTTCTAGATGAAAGCAATTCGACAATCCCATGATTCCACGTAGAAAAGAAGAAACCAACTCAGCGTTACAAGCGAGAAATGAAGCAAAACAGGAATTGGATAAAAGCTCCCCTATTTTCGTCAACCCCTTCATTCATTCTGAATCTGACACATTTCTCTTATCCATGCATCATTCCTTGTTCATGGAGTTCAGTACTGTTGAATGGGATGGCGGCAACACGTATCCTTCCGTGATGGAGTGTTCCTGTCTCATGAATGCCTTTTCTATAACCTAACGAGTTGGAAGTGAGATGTTCCGTTCAATCGTGTGTGTCCTATTCCTTGCTTTGTCGTATTCCAGAGTTCCATGATGATTCTGTGAATACAAGATCTTCTGCCACTCCAGAACTGCAACTGGAGTATCCCTGACCCTAAACCTGACTTGCTTCTTCCTGTGTACCAATTCCTCTTTGTTGTTGTCTATCGTGTGCTCGTTATGATGCAAACTGTTCAAATCATTGATGTCCTCCACTTCCCCGTGAACGAGCCACTGGAACAACGCATTCATCCCCTTCGCACCCTCTCCACCGTGTACTCCTCACCGAAGAAGCACCACACCCCACTCTTCAACACCATCACATGCACGTACGGATCCTTCTGTCATGGAGTGATGTGCCAACTGACTCTTCCACTTCTCCAGTCAATCCTGTAGATATGACGCATTTCCTGTCAATTCCTCTGAAGAGTACCATCCTCAGTGCAGCCAATCGCTCCACACCCGCAATTCGACGTGCAATCCCTCACGCATAGACGAAGTACATGCAGTGTCCAAACCGCGAGCAAGGAGGGGTGCACACCCTCCAGCCATTCCCGCCAAGTGAGACGTCCATTTCCCTCCACGACATCAACAGGATCCATTCACACCACCAGAGCTTCCTGACGCTGTTCGCCATGAACCTGAGCATCCTCATCAGCAAAGACAGCCCATAAACAATCATTGTGAGGTATTTGTTCAACACATCTCAGAAACAAACACACCACAAACTAGGATTCTTCTTCAAAGTACTTCTCCAACGCGCCAATGTCTACACCGTGAGGGAACGAGCGAACACACACCTTCCTTCACGACGGAGGTGCGGTGCGTGAAGGCGGACGGGGAGAGCGTCACTGTCGCCAGCTTCGGCATGTCTAGCGGTGAGAGGATGCAACCACCACCCACGCTGAAGGTCAAGGACACGGGGATACACGAAGGACTTGGAGTCTCCACTCATGTGAGTCGTGAGCGAGGTCAGCTCGGGCATGTCTACGCCTCACATTTCCATTACACACCCACTCTGCAGAACCAGCTCGGAGGCGTCGTTATCCGCGAAGGCCAACGCGTCCTTGCCGAGCCGAATGGACGTCAGTGCAGGCAGGTCTATTCATCACTCTCCTCCTCGTCGCGCACTCTGCAACGCCACATGCCTCGACTGCTGGAACGCCGCACCGCCCAACGCCAGCGACTGCAGCTTCGGCAAGTCTACTCCTCACTCTCTCCCGCCAGAACCACCCTTCAGCTCCAGCGCCGCGGCGGCAAAGGTCCCGCTCTCCCTCTCCACGTCGCCCAGCTCCAGCGTCTGCAGCGCGTCCAGACCCGACAGCTCGATCGTGTTGAAGAGCTCGAAGGACCCTGCCCCGACCTTCAGCTCTCGCAGCCTCTCGCAGTCCCTCACCACCAGCGTGCCGTTTCTGTGCGTGAAGGAGTTCTCGCCCACCTCCACCGTCTCCAGACGGCTCAGGCCCTCCAGTCTCACCTCCTGCACGGAGCCAAAGGAGTCGTAGAATACGGCCAGCTCGCGCAGCGCCGGGTTGTTCTCCAGCACGAACGAGCGAACCGATCCGAAGGCGCG
Organism: Blastocystis sp. subtype 1; assembly: GCA_027406405.1. Lineage (NCBI taxonomy): Eukaryota > Bigyra > Opalinata > Blastocystidae > Blastocystis > Blastocystis sp. subtype 1. The sequence goes on from JANPWL010000011.1 coordinate 57,831, forward strand.
GCTGCCCACCTGCACGACCTCCAGCTGCGCGTTGCCCTGCACCGTGAAGTTGGTTGCCATGCGGAACGCCGACGGGAAGAACGCCAGCTGCTTCACCTTCGGACAGTCCTTCAGCGTGAACGACGAGAAGTCCTGGAAGGAGCCCTCGCCCATCTTGATCGTCTCCAGCTGCGCGTAGCCCTCGAACGCCAGCGCGCCCTGCATCATGAAGCACGCGCGGCCCACCGTGAACTCGCGCAGCGACGGCAGGCCCTCGAAGGCGTCCACGTGGAAGCCCTTGAAGGATTTGTTGCCGATCTCCACCACCTCCAGGCGCGAACAGTTCCTCACCGCGAAGTGCGCGTCATTCGCCCGGGTGAAGGACTCCAGGCCCACCGTCAGGCGCACCAGGTTCTGCAGCCCCTCCAGCACGAAGGACTCCACGCTGTGGAAGCAGTCGCTGCTGATGCGGATCGTCTCCAGCGCGGGCACGTCCTCCAGCCTGAAGTCCTCCGTGGAGTGCAGCGAGTTATACCCGACAGCCAGGGACTTCAACGCGGTGCAGTTCACCACGGCGAAAGTGCCCGTGCTCTGGAAGGATTCCGAGCCGACGGTCACGTTCACCAGCGCAGGCAAGTCCCGCAGCACCAGGCGGTTCGCGTTCTGGAAGCACTTCGAGCCGAAGGAAGCGCTCTGCAGCAGCGGCGTGTCCTTGATCGTCAGCTGCTTTCCGTACTTGAAGGCGTCGGTGTCCAGCTCTCTCAATCGCGGGCAGTTCCTCACGGTCAAGGCACTCGAGGACAGGAAGGAACCGCCATAGACGTGCAGCGAGACCAGCTTGTCCATGTTCTCCACCTTCAGCTCCTTCGCGCTATAGAACGAGTCGACGAACGTCAGTGTCTCCAGGGACGGCAGCTCCTGCAGCTCCACCGCCCTGAACATCCGGCACGACTCGTAATCAAACGCCAGAGTCTTCAGCGCCGTGCAGTTCACGATCCGCGCCACGTCCCCGTTTGCGGCGCTGAAGCTCTTGGAACCGAACTCCGCCGTCTCCAGCCGGCCCAGGCCCTCCAGCGTCAGTCGGGTGGCCTGCGTGAAGCAGTCCTCGTCGATGCGCAGCGTCTCCAGCGCGGGCAGCTTCTCCAGCTGGAAGCGCTTGAAGTGCTTGAAGCTCCCGACCTCCGCCGTCAGCCGCTTCAGCGACGCACAGTTCGACACGGCGAAACGGCCCTCCGCAGCAGAGAAGCTGTCGGGACCCACCCACACGGACTGCAGCGCGGGCATGTCCGAGAGGGTCACTGCCGTCGTGTTCCGGAACGAGCCCTCCTTCAGCGTGAGGCGCCGCAGGGAGACCGCGCGCGTGAGCTCGAACCGCGTGGCAGGCTGGAAGGCGAGGCGGCCGACGTACAGCTCCTCCAGCGACTCCACGCCCTCCAGCACCAGCGCCTTCGCCTCCAGGAAGGAGTGGTCGCCGAACGTCAGGTTCTTCAGCTCTGTCTGCCGGGTCAGGTCCAGGGCCTCGGCCCTCTGGAAGCAGTCCGCGCCGAACGCCACCTTCTCCAGGAACAGCGTGCCGCTCAAATCGAGTGTGAAATTGGACATGACTCCGTCGCCGACGCTCAGGTCCGTCATCGCGTCGCAGTGCGTCAGGCGGAACTCGCCGCTGCCCTGCGCGAAGCTGCTCGCGCCGATCGTCAGCCTCTTCAGCGCGGGCAGACCGTTCACACTGAACTGCTCCGCGTTGACGAAGCTGTGCGAGCCGATTGTGATGCTCTTCAGGACGGGCAGACTGCTCAGATCGAGTCGCGTCACGTTGGCGAAGGAGTGCGAACCAATCGCGATGCTCTTCAGCGCGGGCAGAGCGGTGAGATGAAGCGACGTGAAGGCGGCGAAGGCACCATCGCCAAGGAGCAGCTCCTGAACGCTGGAGGCGACGAGCGAGAAGGCGCCGGCGGCGTGGGCGAAGCTGCTCGTCCCCACCACCACGCTCTGCAGGGAGTCGAGCTGGGCGAGAGCCAAGTCCCGCACGTCGGCGAAGCAGTCCGCGCCGATGGTCAGAAACTGCAGCGCGGGCAGTCTGGCGAGGTGGAGACGAGTGAAGGCGCCGAACGCCTTGTCCCGAACGGTCAATTCCTCCAGGGACGGACAGTTCTCGACGCGCAGCTCGCCGGCTTTGCGGATGAAACTGCTCTCTCCGAAGAACACGCTCCTGAGATGGGGAAGCGAGGAGAGGGTGAAGTGCTCGACCTCCGTGAAGCAATCCGCACTGATCATCAGCTCCTCCAGCGAGGGAAGGCTCGTCAGAGAAAGGGTGCTGAAGAAATGGAACGACCCGTCGAGGATGGTCAACGTCTTCAGTGCCACGCAGTTCTCGATGTGCAGCTCGCCATTCTTTCTCGTAAAACTCTCCTCCTTGAAGACGAGGCTCTCCAAACTCTTCAGATTGCGAATCCGCACAGTGATACCGAGCCGACAGAAAGGCGTTTGAGTTTCCGAAACGCTCCAAGATCAAACACAGTACTGTCGATGTCGTTACACTCACCATCGGGAATCACCAACTCCCTCATTAGTAGTATCATTCAAGCACTCCTTCAGCATTTGGAACGTCTCTTTGGCCTCTCGAGAAACGGGATTTCTGATTAATGCAAACACGAGAATCAGACCAATAGCCACAAACAGAAGAGTCGAAATCGCAATGCACAGCGTTCTTCCTCCAAAGCGGCTCTTCTTCTGTCCTCTGCTGGGAATCATCGGTTCCTGCACAGTGTGGACGATAATGGGGGTTCTAGGGTTCATCGAGGACTCGTTTTGCTTACGGATTCATAACACTCGTCTTCTGCACATATACGCCTCTAGGGTTGGAATTGTACATTCTTGAGAACAAGATTGGTATTCATGGAATGCGACAATCACAGCGTTTCATCGTTCACATCTTGTGATACGGTGCGTGGAATGTGTCCTCCCCCGAGTGGAATGGATAGTCTCCGTTGGAAGCAAGAATGATGGCATTCACCCCTACATGTTCGGGTATTGATGAACAATGAATTGGGTGTTTATCCTCTCATTCATTCCTGGACAAGGGTTGTTTGTTCAGTACAATTCATGTTGACTCCCACAAGTGTGAGATCCTTTCGATGAGACCAATTGGTCTTCTTCTTTGGTTTTCTAAGTAATGAAGTAGCAGGATTCACAACTGTGAGTACGAATGGACAGGGAGGGGTTTATTCTACAGGATGCAATATAAAAGCAAGAGACAAATGGTGTATGTGTGAGGAAAACGGCAGGGATAGGATGAAACACTCTTGAACCGTCTGTGATACTCAGGCAAACTTCATATACTCCTTCTCCCATCGTGAGTGCTGTCTTCTCCAAATCACACAATTCCTTTACCAGAGTGTCAAAGAATTGTAGGACTGTTCTTGATGTATGAGCTTGCATTTTTAAGTTGCAAGGAGTGTTTGTGAACTCCAGAGCATCTACCCTGGCTCATTTCCCGAATCTGTTACCCTATGACTGCGCCATTTCAATTTCAATCTCTATAATGGAGGCTGTGAAGAAAGGAATGCAGCATAACCTTCTTCTCGAGAGTGGCATCCAGTTTGTTCCTTGTTCCCCTTTCACCGTTTTAGAATGCATTCTATCAACTATTGGAGAGTGTGGAATCGGTTTCCATGCCGCTTTGTCCAGAAACTGCTTGTACAGTTTCATTCAACGCAGTCCAGCAGAGGAACATCGCTATTCTCTTTCCTATTCATCACTACAGTCAGAATATTGATGTGGTCTTTGGAAATGCCTTCCCTGTGTTTGTGGCGTGTGATTCTGGAGGCTACAGCATTCTCACCGATTCCCATTTCGGAATCATGATGCTGGTGTGCATCTACGCCCTTCCCGATGAGCTGGTGGTTGATGCGAAGCAGACCAGTCCAATGCATCCCAGTATCCTTCCTTCTCTCTCCTCAGTCTTAGAACAACATGCTCCCATCAGTAGCATTCAAGTCATGGGTGGATCTGCACTGGACGTGATGTGCGCTCTGTTCCTGCCGCAGTGGTCAGAGCTGAAGACACACGAGAAGCCGATCCAGTCTCTTCTCCCTGCTGGACTCCGCCTTGTCCCCACCGCCTGGGCGTGTCGCCGCTCTCCGTCGCCGAGAACGAGGGCTGTCTCGCTGTTCCAGACGCTGTTCCAGCCGCTGAAGGAGGAGCATCCTGCGGTGGAGGACAAGACGGCGAAATCACCATGGCGTTTGACTGCTTCAACGCGTGTCCTTTCATCTGCGAGGAGAATGGAAGGCGGCGATCGACAGACGGCGCTGACGGTCCGAAGCAGGAGCACGACGCGGACCGCAGTGACGGGCTGTCCGCCAAGGCGAGCGTGGTGAGCAGGGCGATCTGTCCGTGTCTGCGTCAGGGCTGCAGGAGACCGTGTGTGGCGCACGCCCAGCAGACGGCGATCTGGCGACAGAAGCGCTGGCTGGAGAAGGTCGACGGGCTGGTGCGGCGCGAGGACTGCTGGGCGACCACTCGAACGAGCTGTGCAGAGGTTCGCTGGGGTGAGTCATCCTCCGCCACTCCATGCGCATTCCCGCGGTTGCCGCATTGGGAGGTGTTTGCTGTGCCACTCGGTGTTATGGACAACAGCCGCAGCAAGGTGTGCTGGGTGTTCGACCAACCCGTCTCCAATACCGTGTCGAGTGGTGCGTTGCTATTGGATTGCTTCATGATCAGTGGGAAGAACGATCGGACGATGTACCGACTGGGGTTGTTATTTGAGATGGAGAAGCACTCTGGTTGACGGAGGAGGAGGAAGCGATCGAGCGAGGTGATGAGGAAGCCGAAGTTGGTGAAGAATGCAGAATCTGCTGAATCGCTGTGAGAAGGAGGGTTGTGTATATTGAGTTGATTTCAGCAATGAACGACAGATGGTTTGTTTGTTGACAAAACGGAGTTATGTGTTGGAGAATCAGAATACACTATCCAGTGAAGCCATAATGAACGATCTGATTAGGATAGGTGATTATGAGTTGTTGGAGAAGCAGAGGGAAGGGTGTGAAACAAACTGAGGGAATAAAGCATAGAGAGTGGTTTGACGAGTTTAAAGCACGTAATCGAAACACAAATGAGATTGTATTGATGGCAAGAGTGAAGAATGGATTGAAGGTAAAGAGAATCGAATCACGCTTTACCCAACTGAAAGAATGCAGCAATGAGCATCTTGTGAGGTATATAGATATTGTGAAGAAGGAGGACGAGTTGTGGGTAGTGATTCCTTCCAGAGTTGACAGAATAGATTGTAATGGAGAATTGTGATTGCTATTCTCTCTCACAAATCTTGGAGCATAGGGATTACATGACGGAGGAGCAACTGCGTGTAATCGCTCGTGGTTGTTTATTGGGACTGAAATATCTATGTGGGAGATGTGTAAAGCATGGCGTAAGTGAATGATAATGGTAATGAGTGAATAGGACATGAGACCAGTGAATCTGTTTCTGACTGAAGATGGTGTGGTGAAACTGGGTTACTATGGACTAACAACCCAAGCAGAGTGTTATAGCATTAAGAGATGGAAATGTGATGGAGTTCGTAGTTTTGCTCCTGAGGTGTTTGAGGGACAGTATGAGTTGAAGAGTGATGTGTGGTCACTTGGCATTGTTTTGGTTGAATTGATGGGAATGACAGCATTCTTTAAGTCTGAGAATGACTGCTTGCCCTCAACGAATGTGCAGTATGAGTTGCAAGTTGAGGGAGATGACATTCAGTCAGCACAATTAGCTCATTTCCTGAAGAGGTGTTTTAGGAATGCGTCTTTTAGATGGAATGTAAACAAGTTAGTGAATGTGAATGTGAGGTATGAGAATGATGAGTAGCATCCATTTGTGAAGAAATGCAAAGAAAGAAATGAAGTGTTGGATCCATTGGTGAAGATGTTGAAGTATCAAGAGTATTGTGAATTGATGCTGAAGAAGGATGTGAAGGATTCGTATCTGGTGTTGAATAACCATGATAGATTGTGCTGGTATCACGAAGGACTGATTAAGAAGTTCCCTTCCATTGTAATGGAATTGCATTTGAATGCAGTTATCGAAGTGGATATTGCATCCCACACACTGCTAAGAGTGAATGGAGAGGATGTGAAGGGAATCGAGCATGCTAAAGTGTTGGATTTGAATGATGATGGAGAGCGATGGGAAGGCGATGTGATGAACAACCAACCCTATGGTTGGGGTGTGCTGTATGACAGTGAGAACAGAAGGGTGTATGAGGGATTCCGAATTGGAGGAGTGAATGTGTGTTATGGAAGAAGTTACTTTCCTGATGTTCAAAAGGTGGAGTATGAAGGAGAGATTTGTGAAGGAAAGCGCTGGGGACGAGGCATTCAATATGATCGGAATGGCAACGCTGTGTTTGATGGAGAATGGATGAATAATGATAATCAGATTGAGAAGCGAGTAGTGCTGAATGAAGAGAATCAACTCCTTCACAGTTGCATTGAAGAACTGATCGTAGAGAACAACAGCTGTAATGGAAGAGAATGGACTGCTCTCGATTTGTCTTTCATGTCCCATTTGCGATTGTTTGAAGTGGGTGACGAGTGCTTTGAGAATGTGGATGAAGTGAAGTTGATTGGATTGAATCAATTGGAGAGGGTGGTGATTGGAGAGAGCTGCTTCACGAAGAAACAGAATAATACGCCCAGTTATGATTCAAGTCATCATCTCTATTTGAAGAATTGTGAGAGATTGCGAGAATTGAAGATTGGTCGTTATTCCTTCTATGATTATTCCGTATGTGAGATTGAGAATGTGCCTTCTTTGGAATTGATTGAAATGGGAAAACTGAATGAAAGGAGTTACAATTTCTATTATGCTTCATTGGAATTGAAGAGTGATTCTCAAAGAATGGAATTGATGAATAGACTTGCCCAGTTTGAAAACACTTCTGTTTGGTGGTAAGGCATTTGGTGATTGTTCTCGTGCAGTGTTTGAGAGTGAATGGTTTGAAGAGAGAATGATGAATAGATTTGCCTGAATTGACTTCCATTCGACTTGGTAGTACTTCATTCGTTTTCAATTATGATGAATCAACTGAATTGATAATGCGAAGTGGTGATGATGAAGTTAGATGATGAATAGACTTGCCTAAACTCACAACACTCACTACTGAAGAGAATGACAGTGCTACATTCTTCTATCCTCGTATCATCACTCTGGAGAGTATTCCCTATCACTCTATCCTCACAAACAGACATGCCCTCTCTCACCACTGTTACTCTCCCTCATGCATTTAAACGCAGAAAAACCGTTCACATCAAGAGTTTCTCTTCCTCCCCTCCCTCATTCCTAGACATCACTCCCGCTCTCCAACAGTATGTCAAATACCCTCTTTCTTCCACACACGATTCAGCATCTGTTCTATCCAAATGAGTCATTCACATTTCATAACCCTCTACATCATCACATCACACTGATTCGCAATTCCCAATCGAGGAATGCGCGTGGATGTGCCATTCCATCATTTCCCATGTACTAGCTCCATTCCCTCCACAATATCGTCATTTGCATATAACTCACACACGAACCCCAAACAGAAAAGAGAATCACTAATTCAGCCTCGTAATGCACACACAACTCGCAAAGAGCATCTACAAGACTGCATTACGTAGAGCCATTGCATTCGACCAGGAACCCGTGCTGAAAGTGGGGCTGTTCTCTTCTCCTTCTGATTGTAGTGTCTCATCACCCAGGAGTCCTTTGACCGGTACTACAATCAAATCAAAAACGGATCGACGAAAGAAAGAGACTATTGCAAAGATCGCCTGGACGCCTTTCTCTGGTTTCTCTTTCACACCCTTTCCACCTAGAAGTCATCACCAATTCTATTCCATGGATCGGTCTCTCTCTGCGTTCCTTCGTCAACAAGTTCAACAAACAGGCGAGGAAGAGACAACAACATTGTAATTCTCTCTTCATCCAATTCACTAGTAGCGCATTTCTTGCTCTGTTGCGTCTTTCCGATTACCTTCATTCGTGTCTGTTGTACGCCAGCAATTCTGGATTCATCAAAGCAAAGATGGAATCCACACTTCCTGCCCCTCGTGATGGTCCTATTCGATCCTCCCCTTTCCCCGTAGTGCGTGAATGCTACGATCGGATTCGTCCCTCTTTGGAAACAGAGACAAGAGACCAGTACGCTGGTTATGTGCTCATCCAAAACCCATCTGCTCTTCTTCAGCTGAAGAACTGGGATGAAGACGATGATCGAGTGAAGGCACTGCTTTCCTCCTCCGTGGTAGCCCCGTCTCCTCTCCCTCATTCCAGATGTACCTTCTCGCCCCCATCCAGAACCAGTACCAGCTGCTCTTCCTCAGCGAGTGCTTCCCACACCACTCTCTCATTTCTAGTTCGCAGCACTCTGCCAAGAGCGCTCATAACATGAAGATCCGTCTGGTCCGTCTCGCCTCCCAACTGCGTGGCATAGCAGACCGTTCTGCCAGCCGTGAGGAAGCCACGCCGAAGGAGGGACGGCGTCGTGTCCGCCTGACCTTGGATCCGCAGACGCAGCACGCGCTGGACGGCCTGTCCGTCACTCCCTCAAACGCCGTCAACACTGTCAGCACCCACATAAACGCTGTCAACACCCCCATAAACGCCGTCAACACCCGCATTCCCCCGCAGGAGGCGAAGCTGGAGGGCTACAACTGGAAGCACGTGCTGCTGGGCGGCGCCTTCTCCCACCCCGTGGTGCTGTTTGACAAGACGCGCCTTAATCCCGCTGCGCTGATGCAAATCGAGTACGCGGACGAGACGGACACCGTCGCCTCCTCCACCGAGTACGAGCGCCTCCTCCGCACGCTGTCGAGGACGGAAACGGACACAGTGCCGCTGTGCCTGGACTGCACGACGGTGTTCGCCTCATATCCTTCTGCCTTCCTCTGTCTCTCCTTCACTGCACGGTGAGGGAGATTACAGAGGCAACTCTTCGCCGTCGCCGTGGAGGATGTGCGCGACCTTCTGTTTAACTGTACGCCAGAAAGGGCGGCGTGACGCGCAGGCACCATCGACCGACGCTTGATCTACCCGAATCTGCTGAAGCGGCTGGGCGGGGAGTTGGCGAAGTGTGCAGACGTCATTTACAATGTGCTGACCCGTGTTGACTGTTCTGTTTGCCACAAACACACGACAAGTCCTTGCGTTCGTTCAGGCGCCGCTGCACAAGGTGGTTGGTCCACAGGAGGAGAGAGAAGGCGCAGAAGCATAGGGGAACGAGAACAGGGAGACACTCCCACCCGAAGGTCCGAATCACCCAGTCCACAGGGAGACCCGAGAAGACGCTTCCGAAGGGCGACATGAGACCGTTCAGGCTAATGACCGTACTGGCGAGCCGCGCGTCCACGCTCTCCATGGCGATGAGCTCGCTGAAGGAGAAGGGGATGTAGAGGAAGAAGCCCAGCAAAAAGGGCAGCAGGAGGAAGGCGAGCGGCGAGGAGGCCCACGGCAGCGCGGCGAAGACAATGCCCGCCAGGATGGACGCCGCCTCGCAGATGTGCGCACGGGAGAGGTGGTAGGCGTCCGACACATAGCCTAGCCGTGAGGGCGAAAAGAGGGGGCCACCACACCACAGCGTGCCCAGAATGCCGCCGATCTCGATGCAGCTGACGGCGGAGGGGACGTGGCTGCGAGTGAGGGGAGAGGACGAGAAGGACGGGAGGACGGAAGGGGCGTGGAGGAGTCGCGGAAACAACAGTAACCACTCGCTGGTTGAAGGTACTCTGCGGGTCATGGGGAGGGAGAAGCGGAACAATGAACACGGCGCCCAGAAGAAGCGATAGGGAGAGAAGGGACTGGCAGGACGATTTGCCCTCACACTCCTCCTTGGAATCGAGCGATGTGTAGGACATCTAGAGAGAATGGGTGGTTGGAAGGAATGACTTTGTCAGGCCGTTTCGAGGGATAGAGAGAATAGGAGGCAAATGCATTGCACAGGTTTGCAATGCTTAGCGCATAAAAGAGGGATCCCGGATTCCCGTGGACAGCCCGGGAGAGCGTGTTGCATAGAATGGTTCCGATCGAACTGCAGCAGCAAATCACCGACCAGTAGAATCCGCGCACTATGTGATTAGTAAGAATAAGAGGGGGTACAATCATCGGGAAGCCACTGGTTGAAGACAATGCATAGGATCGGCCACAACGTTCCCATACACGCGTAGCCCACTACCCAGAGAGCGAAGAAAACAGAGTAGTTTCCCGTTGTAGACGAAGATGCCAATCCCTCCAGCGAACAGAGGATTCCGACCATGCCGAAGAGAAGAGTATACATCCGAAACAGGTTTCCCTTCACCACATGACTCGTGATGAACTTGCTCAGTCCATACACGATAAAAGCCGTCGTATTCATCAGGGGGTAGTTGGACTGGGTGAAGAACCATCTCTGGATGAAATGCGGAGCGCATTCTCCCAGCGCCCTCCGAACCCTATTCCATCCGTGCAGGACATAAAGAGAGGGAGGAGGATGCGAACGAAGTAGAAGGAGCGCGATTCCTTCATGGGTTGGGAATGGAAATGAAGTCTGGTTTGTTGAATGGATTGGGGTTGTATCCTCTTCAGAGTGTTTTCTGTAAATAGATTGGGTGAAGGCGGTCAATCACTAGGGAGATTGCGGCTCTGTGGCAGCTGCTTGTGGCTATATCGTTGGCGTTGCATTGGGTGAGGAAGCGATTCCCTAGGAATGACTAGTGCATCTCGAACTGAAGACCATTCTTGCCTCCCAAGCGGAGAAGCTGCTTTCTCTTGTTCAGTGATGTTTTTGTTGTTACTCTCTTTTCACATATTCATCCAGATTGACTTCCCTATGTGGAAAAGAATGAGACACCCAATCCCATGAATTGTCACCGCCCCTTTCAAACAAACACACCAAACCTTCACAGCCTTGGTAGTAGTCTTCTTGGCAGCAGCAGTCTTGACAGCCTTGCCCTTCACTCCTCCCACAGCCTTCTTCTTGTGCGTCTTCATCGCCAACAGCACCACCACGGCGATAATCACAACCACAACCACCATAAGCACCACGATCACCACCACAGACACGCACACGCCACTCGCCTTCTGCCATTCGCCATCCTTCTTACCCAACACACATGCTCTCGTCTGCGTGCCCACATAACTGCCCTGTTGCGAGCACTCGTACATCGCCACCTCACCCACCGGCGTCTTCTCGAACACGCCCTCCGGCTGGCAGTAGCCCTTGCGCACCACGATCATCACCCTCACGAACGTCTCGCCCCGCGGGTTCTTGCCGCGCACCGTGAACGCCGTCTCCTCCATCTCCTTCACCGGCTTGCCCGCAATCTCGCCCGTCTTCCCATCAATACTGAGACCTTCAGGCAGCGGCGTGTTTTCCTGCATGAAGAACTCCGTGATGAGGTTCCGGTAGCTCGGCACGCCGCTGCTCCCCTCCGTGTTCAGCACGAACTCCAACGTGCTCGTCTCGTACTGGATCTTGTCAGGCAGCTTGTACACGCACTTGTTGTTCTTCACATCGCCCAGCACGCCATTCGCACACTCTCGGTACGCGTACCCGCGGAAGCCCTCCGCGCACTTTGCGGGAGAGATCTGACCCTCGCCCACCGCGGGGAAGTCGCCCACGCCGGGACACGACCCGCTGCCAGCGGCCCTGCAGTACTGGAACACGTATGCGTTCACGCTCACCGGCGCGGAGGCCGAGCGGTCCACCACGAACTTGAACGTCTTGAAGCCCGCAATGCCCACCGGCGCCTCCAGCGCCAGCCGCGCGCGGTCCTTCGTCTCCTGCCCCCTTACCTCCAGCGCGCTCGTGAACTCCTCGTTGCGCAGGAAGCGCGCGTACAGCGAGAAGCCGTAGTTGCGGCGCACGCCGTTGCTCTGCAGACCGAAGCTGTTCCACTTGGAGCCCTCCAGGTTCTCCACCGTCCACTCGATGAAGGAACCCACGTTGTTGGAGAGAGAGCCGAAGGTGGAAGGGTTCAAATCCAGCAGGTCCTCCTTCGTGCAGCCACTTACAGGGCTGGCGTCGATCGCCGAGAAGGTGTCCAGCACCACCGAGCAGTCGTTCACGCCGAACACGCCCGTCGCGTCAAACACGATGGCAGATTGATCGGCACTGCGGTGCACTTCAAAGGCAATCACATTCTTGCCGGCCACAGCACCCACTGTGGACAGAATCACGTGGAACTTGGAGAAGAGGGATGCGTCATGTACTGCCAACGCCTCACTGTCCGCCCCAAAGTTCTCCTCCAGGTTGAAGCGAGCCACCAAACGACCATTGAAGTACACCACCACACCGCCCACGTACTTCACACGCACGTTCAATACCTGATAGTCCTCCAGACTCGGAACGGTCACCTCACGGCGGATGTACGCCGTGGTTCCGACGTGGTTGCCCATCGCTCCGCCCTTCACGCTCTCCCACTCCGAATCGTCAAACTCCACAGCCTTCCAATCCTCGGGCACCTCGTTCTCGCTGTTGAACAGCCGCCATTCGCCGAAGCCCACCTGGAACGGCAGCAGCGAGGAGAAGGAGGTCGCGACGCCCGTTCCCACAGGCATCTGACCCATCTCGAACAGCATCGCGCCCAAGTCCACCGTCAGCCACCAGCCCGCGGGGTTCGCCCAGCCGTCCTGTCGCGCGTCCTTCAGCTCCACCGTGTACAGCGCGTGCGGCAGGCACCAGTCCGCATAGTTCAGCCCGTTCGGCACGGCGAGCGCGTCGCTGGACCGGATCACCTCGCCGCTCACGCCGCGACCCGCGTGCAGCTGGTAGGAAGCCTCGTGCGGCCAGTAGTCCGTGCGCACCACCAGCGTGATCAGCGACTTGCCGCCCGCGCACACCTCCACGGACAGTGTGATGGAGGCAGTGGAGGAACCACCGCCCACCTTCTTGGCGGTAATGGAGTAGCTCGCGGCAGCCATCTCCGTTCTCGCTGTGCCCGAAATCTTGCCCGTCGTGGGATCCACCGTAATGCCCTCAGGCAGCGCGGGCGTGACGACAAAGTCAAAGAAGTACTCCGAGTTGGGGTACACCTCACCCATCTCCACGTCCTTGAACACGGTAATCACGGGGCTGTACGCCAGCTCGGGCACCACAGCAGGCAGCACCTCCATGCCCAGGTCGATCGCACCAATCTTCCACTCGCACTCCGCCTCATTGCCCGTCCCGAAGTTCTCGAAGCGGTACTGGTTCCACGACTGGCTGTTCTCCACCCAGATGCGCTTGTGCTCGCCCACCAGCGACCACGTCATGCCCGTCACGTTCTTCAGCGTCGTCCACGCCTCCAGATTGGTGTTGCGCGCCTTCAGCACGAACTGTCTCGGCTGGCGCACGCCCTGCGTGTACTGCAGGTAGAGGATCGTCGAGGAGATCCACTCGCGACGGTTGTTCTGGAAGGTGAGGGTCCAGAAGTTCTCGCCGCACGTCTTCTGTGCCATGTAGCGGGAGGAGTCGAAGTTCGCCAGCAGCGCGGGGAAGCCCTCCATCAGCGAGTGGGTGACGGCGTAGTCGAACACGCGCGAGCCCCCCAGCGCCAGCCGCACCGCGCAGTCGAACACGGAGGTGGTTTGCGAAGCCGTCTGTGCCACAATCGCGATGGCGATGGTGTTCGCTCCCTCCTGCAAATAGGTCACGGACTCCACACCCATCACCTTCACGGGCAGCGAAATCTGACGGTACAGCAAATCCGTGTAGGCGTTCAGACCCACCGACGAGGAGCTCAAGTCGCCACTCACGCCGTTGCGGAACACCTCCACGTTGTTCAGATAGATCACACAGCCATACAAATAACGCAGCGAGATCACGAAGCCCGCCACACCCTCCAGCGACGCCACGTTAAACATCTTCTTGTACAGCTGGATTTGATTAGAAGACGCGGGGAAGGAACCCATCGCAGCACTCTCCCAGCCAGCCTCCGTCTGCCAGCCGTCGTCCACGCTCCCCATCTTGTACTGCCACGCGCTCTGCGGCGCGACGGCTCACTGCGCGTTGATCTCGCGCTCCGCGGGCAGGCCCAGGTGCATCTCGTAGCGCACGCGCGCGATCGTCTCCTGCTCCTCGCCCAGCAGCCCGGCGCGCACGAACAGGAAGGACTGCTCGTACCAGTTCAGACTGCCGCTGCTCACGCTCACCACATACCGCGCGTTCGTCACGCACAGCGCCGCGCTCCAGTCCTGGTTGCTGCTCTGCCCGCCGTTCAGCGCCACGCTCAGCACCACCTGCTGCGTCGCCACGTCCCTCAGCGAGAAGGCCTCGTCCGCCGCCAGCTCCTTGTACGTGCGCAGCACCGACAGCAGCGTGCCCGCGCAGGCCATCACCTCCAGCGTGAAGGTGCCCGAGATGCTCAGGCTGCTCATCTGCGAGGTGACGGTGAACACGGTGCTGCTCAGCGCCGCCGTCGCATTGCCGCTCATCACGCAGCTCGCCGCGTCCAGACGCAGTCCCGCGGGCAGCGCCGGCTGGATGGAGCAGTCGGAGAACTCGTTCACGTCGGGAGCGATGCGAAGTTGCTGGCTGTTGGCGTAGACGGAGTAGGAGGAGGGACTGAACTGGATGGTGGTCGGCATCTGCGTGTTGCAGGTCATCGGCTGCATCTCCATGAGTAAGAAGTACGGCGCGCCGGCGACGGAGGTCAGATGCAGGCGGGAGGTCTGGTAGGCGTCCGCGTGGAAGTAGCTGGGGAAGCGCCGATATGTATTCACCTCGTACTGCAGGTTCGCTCTGGAGAGGATCGGCGCGAAGGCGCTGCTGCCCGAACGACCCTCCAGCGAGAAGGCGCCCACGCTGGCGGCCGGCTCGGAGGAGGGCCATATGCGCAGACTGTTCAGGAAGAGGCGCGGACCGCTCGGCTGCAGAGTCACGGTGATGGGGAAGTCTTCCAGCGACGCCTCCAGCGCGCTCTCCTTGTTGAAGTCGAACAGGGCCGCGGGCGTGTCGCCCTTCGGCGAGGCGATGCTCACAGCGTAGGGGTAGATGAAGCAGGGCTCGCCCTCGGCGGAGGGAGTGGAGGAGGCCACTACCGCCACGTAGGCGTCGAAGGTGATGGCGTGAGTGCTCAGCGGGGCGGAGAAGTGCAGCCGTTCAGGAAGAGAAGTGCAGCTCCACGGCCAGCACGTTGGAACTCACGACAGACACCTCCGAGGCGGGACGGATCACGCCGTGAAAAGCGGGGGGTGGCAAAACTGCCGGAGGACGGAGTAGAGGGCGTAATGACGCCGAACTCCGGGGCGGGCATGTGCTCACGGAACACCTCCTTGCCGTTGATGTAGGCGATGAACTTGAGCTGGATCTCGTAAGCCGCCATGTTTGCAACGCCGTTGAACGGCTTGCGGAAGTACTGCGAGCCTCTCGGTTGCATCGTGACAGACTCGGGAACGGCAACATTCCAGTTGGAGTCGTCAAAAGCGGTTTGCGTCCACTGCGAAGCGATTGTGGTTGTAGAGTCGAAAAATCTCCACTCCTGCGCCTTGTGAAGGGAATCATTCAGTAGTTCCGCGTGTAGTAGAAGGAGTGCATGGTATTGTTGCAGTCGTAGACCTCCATATACAGGGGACTGATCTGGATGCTTTAGTTCCAGATAATGTAGGAGAAGACGCGGTTCAACGTCGGGACACTCATCAAGCGCATCTTGCATTCAAACACGGAAGTTGCCACACATTCAAACGAAATCGGAATATAGGATTCCATTACAGTAGGATAATGCTGGAACACGTCGAAAACGCAACGCAGTTGCTCCCTCTCTCAAATCAATGCACTCACAGGTCCAGTATACAAAGTATCACTCCTCAAAGAAAGCAATCAACAAAACAGCACCTCCCTTCCCTTCTTCACGAATCCAACAGCACTTTCAAGCAACAACATACCCATTTCATCAACCACGGTATGTGCATTCTAGAATGCATAGCACATCACTCATATTCTCTGAAATAGTCTTCAGAAAGAGACAATTGCGCTCCCACAGATTCCCCACCAACGAATACCCAAATTCTTGGGATTCGTGGTTACTGAGAGAAATGACTAGAAGCACCACACAGCATTCATTTCACTTGCTTAAAAAGAAAACAACCCATCAACCAAAATCGCTTCCATTTCTGGACAGTTTCTCTCTCGGCTTGACTTTGACTCCATTTGAGCACCCCAACAATCCATTTGTACAAATATCGAATTGTCAATTTGCCGTTTTGTGATTCATGAGCCAGTTTGTATGCTTTGTGTGATAGAATGCTCCTTTGTTGAACAAACACTCATCTTGTTGCAGAAAAACGATACTGGCCTTCAGCGTCATAGTATGAGTGGGACCATCACAGATGCTGTTGGCGGTACAAGGATAAGGTGTCTGACCTAGCAGACATGCTTCCGAAGTGATTCAGTTTCCCCCAAAAGAGGTCCAAGTCTGCATGCGCTCCAACGAGACGAAGCAATAACCTTCCCTCCAAAGGCGGAACAAGTGCTTTTGCAAACCCGTCGTGTTCGCAAGCCTTTTCCCGGTGGTCTGTTCGCAATGGACGGGACACTATGCAGATGCACAGAGAAAGGACGGCGAAATGACTTCTTCTGCAGGAAGGGCTACCCGTGTATCAATGTACAGCTAGACAGCCGAAACAGGACGGTTACGTTTGAGACCCCATGGAACCGGCTGAACGTCAGGAGCATGCTGCGGTCCTCAACATCGTGGCATCTGGGGATGAGAAGGCAGTGAAGATGCTTCTCGAGAGTTGCGACCCAGAAGGAAGGCGGGAGTTAAGGACACTCCAAGAGTTGATCAGATTCCTGGACAAGACGAGGGGATGACATCCAACTGCCTACCCCACGAGCATTGCAGAGGAGGTGTTCTTGCGAAGCCTTCTAAATGCCACAATCATGCCGACAGAAGAGAACTCTTGCATTCCTCACGTTTGTGAAATGCTAGAGGAGCTTGAAAGGAGGAAGAAGAGCGGTACAAGACAGAGGAAGAGGAGATCGTCAAAGCGGGGCAGCGGCGCAGAGGAGTCTCCTTCACAAGCCAACGGTGGAGAAGGGATATACCCCGATCACCCTTGGGCAACACCTTCTTTCTCCAGTACCGGATCTACGCCGATCATGGTTTGCACAAGTACCGGTGTTCACGAATAGGCGTCATTACTACTCGAGTGGACACTGCAAATGCAGAGCAGTACTATCTTCCCCCAATGCGGCTCTGACCTTGGCAAACAAGAACCGGATAAAGCGCTTGGACGAGGCGAAAGGACGGTTAATGGCCTTCTACAAGAAGCAAGGGCAAAGGCCAATAAGATCGCGAGAGAGCACATCCGGAATAAGATGGAGAGTATCTCCTCTGACTATCAAAGCCGTTTGAGCGTCTTGGAAAGGGTACTAGTGCACATGATTACTGACATGTAGGAAATCCCAAACCCTGAGGCAGTCAGCAGTGATCTGTGGCGGGAGCTTGAAGCGGCGTATCCGGAGGAAAAACATCAGAGAACGATACTCAAATCCCGCGTGGAGATACTGTCGCACGATCCCAGTACGGGACTGATGCTATTCAAGGGCGAGCCGGCAGAAATCGCCTACAACAAGCAGATGAAGGACCAGTTCATGAAGTTGATGGCAAAGCGGACCAGTAATGCCGTTAGGAAGAGTGCAGCAAGCTGTATAAGGATGGGTTTGATGACTACGAGCAAGAGATGGTCCACAGCAAGGAATCCTGTTTCATGGTGGATACAGTCCATAAACAGTGGCGTAAATGGGCAGAAGCTATCACAGCATCTGCTTCGGAGAACATAGATGCAGAACAACAGAGGAGCGAAGCCAATCGTCAGTACCGTCAGCGGTACAATAGTACTGACAAGTATCCTCAGGGGAAGAAATGTGAGGATCGATTGGTCTTCTACTCCTTTCACTTCGATGGTGTGTGCACCTCCTTTTGGGGAGTGGTACAACAGTTGAAGTGGTCTCCTTCCAGATCATGAATACCCCAGAAGCAAATCGAGCCGACTGAGGATTCTGCTGCTTCGTTGGCGTGTTCAGAAGAGAATAGGGGTCGATTCAACCCTATATTCCTGCCTTTCACACGATTCTTCAGGAGATTGCTGTGTCTGGATTGATTGGAAGATACTACTTGTATGGTGGATTGTACTTGCATGTGCGATGGGGTTGAGTGCGGATTCAAAAGCGCATGAAGAATTGATTGGAATGCCGGGCAAACAAATGAGTAATAACCCCTCTCTTTACTCTGACTTGAGGAGAGTGGTGCTGAATCCAGCTACTTGTTGGTATGACACAACAGGATAGTAGTTGACCCCAAGAGTCGATGTTATCTTGCACAGAGTCTGTGTGGAATACTCTGGATCCTTGTTCATTCTCGCGCTTTTGGAACACTGCGAGTTGCAAGGGTAATGAGGGTTTTGGAAGGTATGGCGGATGATAAGGGGAAGAGAGAGATTGATGATGAATGCGTTTTGTCATGGTGATCTGGGATGGAAGCCGGTGACTATTCCGCAGGTCATGAGTGTTGTGATGTACTGGAGCACGATCATGGAGGCGGATGCTGCAGTGAGAAGAACAGCACCTTTCCGTCCCTGTCCATGGCACTCGAGCACCTCCAGTCTGAGAAGCAGAAGGAAAGGAGCGCGATTGAGCCAATCATCAGGACCCTCAGCGATTTCATACACGACGGAGGAGATGCTTCAAATAACACATGATAGACTGTTGAATCGCGAAAGACTCCAATCGCGACACTTTCCAACTGCGCCTTTGAGCATGCAATACCGTTCAATTCTTCTATTGTGCCGCTTCTAGTAGCTAGCCACTTTCATCGCCACACTGCATCCAATCATCACTGCAACACTATCACAGCCTTCTTCACCACCTTCGCCTTGTGGGTTCTTCTCACCACCAGCACCACAATCACCACCAGAATCAGAATGACAATGCCGATCCCAGAAACACAGTTACCGGAAGCTTTCTCCCACACGCCGTCCTTCTCACCCAGCACGCATCCTCTCTTCTGCGTGCCCACGTAGCTTCCCTGCTCAGAGCACTGGTACACAGCCACGCTCTCGAGCACACCCTCCGACGGGCACGGACCTTTCCTCATGCGGATCGAGATCGCCACCACCATAACACCCTTCGGGTTCTTGCCCACCACCACCAGGTCCGCCACCTCCATCTCCGCCGTCACCTTGCCCGTGATCTCACCCGTCTGCGCATTCAGCGTGAAGCCCTCCGGCAGTGGCGTGTCCTCCTGCATCGAAAACTCCGTGATGATGGTCCGGTACGACGGAATGCCCAGCACGAACACCCTGTTGTTGTTCTCGTACTGCAGGCGGTCCGGCACCTTGTACTCGCACTTGGTCATCTTCACCTCGCCCAGCACACCATTGTGGCACTCTCTGTACGCATAACCGCGGAAGCCCTCGGGACAGCCGGCAGGAGAAATCTCACCCTCGCCCACCGACGGGTACTCGCCCATCGCGGGATAGGAGCCCGTGCTCGACGACTTGCAGAACTGCAGCATGTACGCGTTCGTCACCACTTAGTCGCCACGACGTCCACCTCGAACGTCAACTGCTTGAAGCCCGCCACGCCCACAGGCACGGGTCACGCCGTGCGCTGACGCTCCAGCAGTGTCTGGTCGGTCATGAACAGCATGCTCGTGGACTCGTCCACGCTCTCGTAGCGCCCGTACACCGAGAAGCCGTAGCGCTGCGCAGACTCGTCCGTGTGCAGCGCGAAGCTGTTGAACTTCGAGCCCTCCAGGTTCTCCACCGTCCACGCCAGGTACGAGCCCACCTCGTTCGGGATGGAGCCGAACAGCGTCGGGTTCAGGCTCAGCAGGTCCTCCTTGTTGCTCATGGCGTCCACGGCAGAGTAGCTGTCCAGCACCGGCGAGCACTCGTTCACGCTGAACACAATCTCGCTCTCTGGCATTGCGGTGCACCTCAAACGCCGTCACGTTCTTGCCGGCCACGGCGCCCTCGAATCCGTCTGTAGAGTCACCGTATCAAGCCTCCACGCACATGCAGATGGGTAGCCCGTGATAATGCTCTCCAGAGAGTATCGACTATACGGCATAACGCTTTTCAACGTAAAAGAACACACCGTTAGAATGATTGTCTTCCCCCTTCTCATACCACCATTTCATATGCCCATGCAAATCCCAAACGAGTAGCAACCGCATACAACAATTCCATTCCACCAACTTCCCTCTTCTCTTCAACATGAACACCAACGAAGGGACACAACGATTCACTACTTGCATACCAGTTCCCATAGCCTTCGACATGTATCACGTTACACAGAACAGGCGTTAATCCACTCCTTCACAAGAGCACTACAGAGAAAGAAAACCCTTCTATCCTTCGCAGATAACACATGCCCACTTCCAAGGCACCCAATCCACTCGTATAGAAACCCAGCAACAGTAAATCACCACCCTGAGTCAACCAGGATGTATGCCCATCATCGCAGAAGCACCCTCCAATTCCAGATGCAGTATACATAACATTGAAGTCATTCTCTTTCTTCTTCTGTCATTCTTCACACACCTTGCTGAACGCCAAGTGACATGTAAAACAAACAATCACAAGTCAAACCTTCACAGCCCTGTTAGTCTTCTTCGTCTGTGTCTGAATCGCAGCCTTCCCCTTCACGCCTCCAACCGACTTGCTCTTTCTCGTTCTCTGGAGGGATACACCGTCATCACTGATTGTCAAAGGAGAGGAATCATCAGCGAATCGAATCGCCCTCGATAAGGGAGACGGCAAGAAGGCCAAGGCGTCCAGCAACAGTGCACAAGTACTGAGCATGCCAGTTGCGGTTTTGTCCCGCGACGAAGATATGGAACTGACTGTATACGGTGGAGAATCCGGTGCGAGAACGTCAGGAGCGAGGAATAAGGAAATGGAAAGGATGATCGAGGAGAAGGAAGCAAGAAAGGAGGTACAAGCAACACTCCGGAGTGTGGAGAGTGGCAGGAGAAGAAGATACGTACAATCAAGCAGATGCGAGCAATGGTTAGAACCTGGAGCAATCCATACCCGCACAAGCCCATGACGAGACTGCAGTACAGTTGCCATAAGAAGTACTGGATTGCAGACTCCCATCTGTGGTTCAGATGGCAAACTGCGGAAACAGAGGAGGAGAGCCAAAGAAGGATGGAGGAGATGATGGATCCGCACCAGAGAGTGCAGTGACTGCCTCATACACAATAATAGGGAAGCGAAGGCCACCAAAGAGGAATCAGCAACGAATCGGATAGCCTTCAATGGGTATCACAACGAGCATGCGATAGATAACATCATAATGTGATTGTTAAGAGAAAGAAACAAATCAGCTTCAAGGTCAAGGATGCTCCGATTTGATTATGGGTATAGCATACCACAGTGGGAGGTCATCTCATAATCGTAGAAGCATAACAGAATAGAAGTGATCTCAGGAATACGGCGCGACCAAAAATGTGGCGCATAGGATGGATATAATAAGCACATTTTCATTACGTTAGTCAGCAGCAAGGCCGCAACATTCCATCATGAAAGGACATCTGTCGCAGCCATTCTATTTAATAGCATTGCATTCCATTACCAAGGAATGATGCATAGACATGACAACAGCAACAAATGAAGAATGAAGGGTGGAATGGAAGAAAAATAGGGACGATTTTGACCATTTCCTGTTTTCAATCCTCTCTCACTTATTGCCGTGAGTTGTTCTCTCTTTTTCTATGTAGCATTATGAAATTGTTAAGTTGCTCACATCTAGAAGTATGAATGCCTCAATAATCGATTCCTCTTTTGTACCTCTTCTTTTGAAATCACTACTTCATTATTGAGTGGTAGTCACAATCCTAAATGGATATGCGGAATACTAACATCATCATGCAGCCTGTTCCAGTCTCTGCACGATTCTGTTGTTTTTCATGATGGCTTCAGTTCTGTTCGCTTATCGGAGTGTATACTGAAGAGGCAATTCTGAAGATGTGCTACCTGCTGTGTTTTTCGGTTATTCGTAAACCATGAGCCGTTTAACAGGACCAATGAGTTAAACACAGACTGTCTCTTCTAACCGCTACTCGGTTTGGTTGCAATTCAGGATGAATGGAGTTTTCCGTATTCCAATGCGATTCCAACAGTTTCCGAAGATCATCATCATGTCTGTCTATTCTTCACTGCTCCGCTCGAATCGAAGCCGCTGACCCTCGAGATTAACGCCTCGAACGGCGCCTCAGATCAAGTTCGGCGAGCCGGTGATCACAGGCTTCACTCGCTCCTTCGCGCAGCGCATCCCGAACGGCGACATCCCGAATGGCGACATCCCGAACGGCGAGCGCCGCGAGTACCTGAAGCCGATCATGTTCTCGGGCGGCGTGGACCAGCTGGACGACCGGCACCTGCACAAGGGGCAGCCGGAGAAGGACATGCTGGTGGTGAAGGTGGGCGGTCCTGCCTACCGCATCGGCTTCGGTCGTCGCCTGCCCGACGAGGTGATCTCCCCCGAGGCGGACAGCAGCGCGTCGGTGGTGACGTGCCCGGCGAACAGCAACAAGTGCGAGTCGACGCTGCGCTTCACGAAGGAGTCGCGCGAGAACGTGCACGCGTGCTACTGGTTCAGCCGCGACCCCGGCTACTGGAAGAGCTACGAGAACCTGCGCCTGAAGGTGATGCAGCCGGGCGAGCTGACGGTGGAGTCGCTGGAGGGCTTCTCGAACCGCGGGCTCGTGGCGAACCAGCCGAAGGTGTTCCACATCAGCGGCTACTCGACGCAGGACAAGGTGTACCTGGTGCAGAGCGCGAGCGCGTGCCTGGAGGAGAACGCGCTGGACGGCCGCGTGTTCCAGACGACGGTGCTGGACGGCGCGACGGGCTTCGCGATCGTGGTGAGCATGACCTACGCGACGGTGGCGGAGGACCTGAAGATGTGCTACCAGTTCTCGACGCTGACGGCGGCCGGCGACAAGGTGGAGGGCATCTTCCACGTGTACGCGGTGAGCGGCTTCGACGCGGAGCGCACGGTGGGCAGCATCGACTCAGTGGTGGCCGGCAAGACGAAGGAGCTGTTCCTGCTGGGCGCGGGCTTTGCGGAGAGCGACATGGTGGCGTGGGCGGAGAGCGGCGCGTCGTGCGCGGCGCGGAGCCAGGAGGGCGCGATGCACAAGCTGGCGGACGTGGAGGCGTTCTACGCGGTGGTGAGCATGAACACGCTGAGCGCGGGCAAGGAGTTCCACCTGTGCTACAAGTTCACGAACGAGGCCTGGAACGAGTACCCGGCGCTGGCGCTGAGAGTGAAGCACTTCGCGGGCGTGAACGGCGTGAGCCAGGGCAACGCGAACGCGTTCGTGGTGAGCCAGCCGAAGGCCTTCTACCTGGACGACGAGAACGGCGTGAGCGGCTACTCGACGCAGGACAAGGTGCATCTGGTGCTGAGCGGCCAGGACTGCGCCGACGCGAGCGCGTACGTGTACACGGCGGACGTGGAGGCGGGCCACTTCCAGTTCACCCTTAACCTGCCCGAGACACTGGCGGGCTCGGTGTACCGAGTGTGCTACGCCTTCGGCGCGGAGACGCCGGTGCAGACGAGCAGCACGGTGGTGGTGAAGTCCATGCCGGGCATTGTGGGCGTGCTGGAGGGCACGGCGGTGGACGCGGAGCAGAGCGTGAACGCGGTGGTGCTGACCAAGGAGAAGAAGCTGGTGTTCCCGGCGAACAAGGCCATCAGCGACAACGACCGCTTCCTGCTGGTGAAGTCGCAGAGCGAGTGCGCGGCGGCGACGGCGTTCCAGCCGATCAACTCGGAGGGCGCGCAGCTGTACTTCAGCGTGCTGCGCTCGGCGGCGGAGGAGGTGAACACGGAGCTGTTCGGCTGCATCAAGTTCAACGGCGAGCCGGCGCTGTTCCTGCTGCAGGTGGCGATCCGCGTGAAGAGCTTCGCGGGCCTGACGGCGACGGCGGGCGACAGCGCGGTGCTGGTGCTCACGCAGCCGAAGACCTTCGTGATCATCGCGTCGACGTCGTGCGAGGACGAGAGCGCGGCGAACCGCCTGGTGTTCCCCGTGGTGGCGAGCGGCGAGAGTCTGCAGACGACGGTGACGGTGGGCGTGGAGGGCATCGAGCCGTCGACGCCGCGCGCGTGGTTCCTGTGCTACCGCTTCGTGCACGAGAAGCCGGCGATGACTTCGATCCTGATGGAGGTGGACGGCTTCACGAGCGCGGAGGCGCTGACGGTGAGCGTGAGCGACAAGCTGAAGGCGGTGGTGAAGAAGGAGAAGCAGTACGCCTTCGCGACGGCGCAGGGCGCGCGCGCGGGAGACCGCGTGGCGCTGGGCTGCAGCTGCGAGAGCCTGCTGACGCCGATGGAGGAGCTGAACGCGACGGCGACGGCGACGCTGGTGCTGGCGACGAAGCCTACCTGCGCGGTGGGCGTGTGCTACAAGTTCCGCGAGGAGCCGGAGGTGTTCTACAGCTGGGCGATGACGGCGTACGAGCTGAGCAGCCTGAACGGCCAGAGCGCGTTCACGAAGGATGTGGTGTCGGGCGAGCGCTACGTGTTCTCGTTCGAGGGCAGCTCCAGCACGGAGGACGAGTTCAAGCTGGTGGCGGCGGACGCGGACTGCGCGGCGACGCTGCACGACTACAGCGACTCCTTCGGCGCCGTGCTGCCCGACATCGCGGTGGAGGGCGCCATGGACTCGGAGGACGGCAGCTACACGATCCTGCGTCTGGGCGGCAGCGGTGACCTGACCGCGTACTTCCCCTCGATGCAGGCGTCGATGGTGAACGGCAAGTGGACGGGTCTGAACGCGATCCTGATGGACGGCGTGTACGCCTACATCCAGAAGTACGAGCCGAGCACGCGCTTCCTGCACCTGACGGAGAAGATCGCGGTGGAGGCGGGAGCAACGCTGAAGCTGGTGCACGCGACGGAGATGGAAGTGGTGGCCTCGCTGAACGCGTACCGCGCGAACGTGACGCTGCCGCTGACGACGACGAGCGAGGGCCTGCTGAAGCTGTGCTACGCCTTCGCGGGCGACGCCTTCTTCGCGTACGACGAGTACCAGTTCCGCGTGCGCCAGGTGAGTCCGAGCACGCTGTCGGTGAGCGGCACGCCGGGCCACACGCTGCTGAAGGCGATGAAGAACGTGGTGGCGCTGGAGGGTCTGAACCTGGAGAGCGGCGACAAGCTGCTCCTGGTGCAGCCGACGGAGCGCTGCTCGGCGGTGCCCGCGGCGGAGGTGACGATGACGGTGGAGGTGACGATGACGGTGGAGGACGGCGTGGCGTCGGTGGTGGTGGACGCGAGTCTGGAGGGCTCGTACCGCCTGTGCTACAAGTTCGGTGAGATTGGCATCCAGAACATGGCGGCGGTGGTGGACGTGGTGGGCGCGTCGGTGACGGGCCAGACCTCGGAGTACAACGCGTGGTTCTCGGTGGTGAACCAGGCGCACGCGATCACGTACACGACGCCCAAGTCAGAGGCCTTCGAGCAGGAGCGCGTGCCGTACTTCGCGACGATGGCGAACAGCGGCTACCACGTGACGGGTGTGCTGGACAGCCTGATGAAGCCGGAGGGCGAGCTGATCCTGTACGCGACGAGCGCGGCCAACGCGGTGTTCACGTTCTCGACGGCGCATGCCGCGGACGTGCTGAGCCGCGTGGAGCAGTTCGTGGTGACGATCGAGAACCACCAGCTGAGCACGGTGACGCTGGAGGTGACGCTGACGACGGGCGCGAGCAGCGTGATGAAGACGGTGACGGAGCTGGTGGACGGCGTGAACCACGTGGTGTTCGACGCGAGCGTGGCCGGCTGGAGCGCGCTGACGTTCTCGGCGCCCGTGTCGTACACGATCAAGGTGTCGTCGTCGATCCCCATCTTCAACTTCCAGAGAACCTACTCGACGCTGGTGTTCGCGGTGGAGGGCGCTGAGTCCCTGAAGTACGTGCGCGAGGCGTGCAGCGAGGAGCCTGTGGCGTCGGCGGTGATGCCGGTGGGCGAGGACCGCACGGTGCGCTGGCTGTTCACGGAGGGCTCCGCGACGGAGCAGTGGAAGCTGTGCTACGCGATCGGCGCGAGTGGCTTCGTGGGCGCGGGCGTGGAGTTCAACATGCGCGTGGGCGAGGTGACGGAGCTGGTGCCGCTGGTGGGCGCGGCGAACCGCGTGGTGGAGGCAGCGATGTATGCGGCGGGCTTGGAGCCGTGGGACGTGCACGTGCGCGACTTACTGAGTGGGAGCATCACGCTGGAGGGCTTCCGCTGCACTGTTCGTGGGCAGGTTCAGCTACGCGGACGTGCTGGAGTCGGCGCGCGTGTGGTGCATGGCAAGGACCGCTGTTTCTCGTTGAATGATACCGTGGTGAGTCTTGCCTCTCTTGACGGTCGCTCTCTGTGATTGACTTCGACATCCGCAATCTGCACAATGGTGGTGTTTCGATTGTGTACATCATGTGTTTCTTGCAACAAAGCAATCACTGTTGGTTGAACTAAGCACTGTGCTGGAATGGAGCCCAGCGGGTTGCTATAGCAACTAATGAGTTATGACTGATCATGATTGATCACGATTAATCGTGATGGATCTGAGCAGTGTGATTTGTTTCAAATTGTCCCGGTCCGAGTATCAACATGAAGGTGTATGAATAGTACTAGGGTAGCCGAGTAACATATGATAGATGATCACTCAAAAGGACGAGCGCGGAAATCAGACGATGTAGTGTTACCCTCACTGAGATACTGGACGAGGAGGTCGAAGGTCTCATAGTGCATCTTGATAGTCATCTTGAAGACCATCGGATTGCAGTTCTCGTTAATCAGGTGTTCAAGCGACCTAGTTTCCATGTTATACTTCGCAACGTGCCGGTGGTTAACCGCCGCATATACAACAGCGCGTGTGTGGTAGATGCGCGCGATCATTCCGTGGCGACGATAGGACCCGGATAACTAGCAGTAGTTAGTACGCACAACTCAAAGACAGTAAAAGGAGAAAGAAATCCCACGTATTTCACCATATGACCAAAACAGTGTTTGCCGAAACAAAAAGAGTGTTCTGCTGCTGCTATACACACCAAATGGGGAAACACTTAGCTAAGGATGAGTGAATACTGCGGTTAGTTGTGTGGGTTGATAACCCCAAAGTGATAGATTCGGAGCATAGAGGGCAGACAGTACACAATCAATTGTTTGCAACAAGGAGAATGGAATTAAGCCGGACACTGATCTGTAAAGAAGGTCTTCAGTTCACCAATGTTGCCTAATCATCAACTCATTCCATCTTTCTCACAGTTCGTTGAAACATCATTCTTGTAATAGAATGATGTATTAGGAAGAGTAACATTAGTGAGTGATGGTATGTCTATTAATCATTTCTCTATACTACAAATACCATAAAGAGTAATGTGATGAGGATAACGGAAGGGTTCACTTAAGAATTTAACAGAGGTAAGTGAAGTGAGTTTAGGCAAGTCTATTCATCAATCATCATTAGCAAACATCACTTCGCATTACAAGGGTAGATGATTCAACATCATTAAAATGGAATGCACTCTTACCAAGTCGAATGGAAGTCAATTCAGGCAAATCTATTCGTTACTCTCACTTCAAGCAATTCACTCTCTAACACAAGACGAGAAGAATAACAGAATGCACGATTACCAAATAGAAGTGATTTCAATTTCGGTAAATCTATTCATCAATAGTAATAATCATCACTCACTCTTCAATTCCAATGATGCATACAAGAAATTGTAACTAAAATCATTCACTTCACCCATTTCAATCACTTCCAAACTGTTCACATTCTCAATCTCAATCAATGAATAATCAGAGAATGAATAGGGACCAATCTTCAACTCCTTCAATGCATCACAATTCTTCACATACAATTTACGATTTGCATCATTCCCATAATCGTTCTTCTCCTTTGTGAAACTATTCTCTCCAATCATCACTCGCTCCAATGAATGCAAGCCAGTCAAATTCAACACATCTTGATAAGGGAAACACTCATTACCAATCGACACATTCTTCAAGTTGACATACTTGCTCAAATCAATTCGATCATTTGTTCCATTACACATGCCATTGCCAACTGTAATTACTTCCACATTCAGAGGAACAGCACCCCAACACTCTTTAACACACTGCAAGGGGAACAAATCAGCCAGTTCACCAATGTTGCCTAATCATCAACTCATTCCATCTTTCTCACAGTTCGTTGAAACATCATCCTTGTAATCGAATGAATAAGGAAGAGTAACATTAGTGAGTGCTGGTATGTCTATTACTCATTTCTCTATACTACAAATACCATAAAGAGTAATGTGACGAGGATTAAGGAAGGAGTAACTATAAGATGTAGTGGTAGTGAGTGAAGTGAGTGTAGGCAAGTCTATTCATCAATCATTATTAGCAAACATCACTTCGCATTACAAGGGTAGATTCAACACTAAAAAAGCGGAATGCATTTATGCCAAGTCGAATGGAAGTCAATTCAGGCAAATCTATTCGTTACTCTCACTTCAAGCAATTCACTCTCTAACACAAGACGAGAAGAATCAGAGAATGCAATTTTACCAAATAGAAGTGATTTCAATTTCGGTAAATCTATTCATCAATAGTAATAATCATCACTCACTCTTCAATTCCAATGATGCAGAGTAGAAATTGAAACTCCAATTATTCACTTCACCCATTTCAATCAATTCCAAACTGTTCACATTCTCAATCTCAATCAATGAATAATCAGAGAATGAATAACGATCAATCTTCAACTCCTTCAATGCATCACAATTCTTCACATACAATTTACGATTTGCATCATTGCCAGCAGCGTTCTGATTCTTTGTGAAACTATTCTCTCCAATCATCACTCGCTCCAATGAATGCAAGCCAGTCAAATTCAACACATCTTGATAGGGGAAACACTCATTACCAATCGACACATTCTTCAAGTTGACATACTTGCTCAAATCAATTTGATCATTTTCTTCATTACACTTGTTATTGCCAACTGTAATTACTTCCACATTCAGAGGAACAGCACCCCAACACTCTTTAACACACTGCAAGGGGAACAAATCAGCCAGTTCACCAATGTTGCCTAATCATCAACTCATTCCATCTTTCTCACAGTTCGTTGAAACATCATCCTTGTAATCGAATGAATAAGGAAGAGTAACATTAGTGAGTGATGGTATGTCTATTACTCATTTCTCTATACTACAAATACCATAAAGAGTAATGTGATGAGGAAAAAAGGAGTAACTACCAGATGTAGTAGTGAGTGAAGTGAGTGTAGGCAAGTCTATTCATCAATCATCATTAGCAAACATCACTTCGCATTACAAGGGTAGATGTTTCATTAATACTAAATCGGAATGCATCATCGCCAAGTTGAATGGAAGTCAATTCAGGCAAATCTATTCGTTACTCTCACTTCAAGCAATTCACTCTCTAACACAAGACGAGAAGAATCGCGGAATGCATGCTTACCAAATAGAAGTGATTTCAATTTCGGTAAATCTATTCATCAATAGTAATAATCATCACTCACTCTTCAATTCCAATGATGCAGAGTAGAAATTGAAACTCCAATTATTCACTTCACCCATTTCAATCAATTCTAAACTGTTCACATTCTCAATCTCAATCAATGAATAATCAGAGAATGAATAACGATCAATCTTCAACTCCTTCAATGCATCACAATTCTTCACATACAATTTACGATTTGCATCATTGCCAGCAGCGTTCTGATTCTTTGTGAAACTATTCTCTCCAATCATCACTCGCTCCAATGAATGCAAGCCAGTCAAATTCAACACATCTTGATAGGGGAAACACTCATTACCAATCGACACATTCTTCAAGTTGACATACTTGCTCAAATCAATTTGATCATTTTCTTCATTACACTTGTTATTGCCAACTGTAATTACTTCCACATTCAGAGGAACAGCACCCCAACACTCTTTAACACACTGCAAGGGGAACAAATCAGCCAGTTCACCAATGTTGCCTAATCATCAACTCATTCCATCTTTCTCACAGTTCGTTGAAACATCATCCTTGTAATCGAATGAATAAGGAAGAGTAACATTAGTGAGTGATGGTATGTCTATTACTCATTTCTCTATACTACAAATACCATAAAGAGTAATGTGATGAGGAAAAAAGGAGTAACTACCAGATGTAGTAGTGAGTGAAGTGAGTGTAGGCAAGTCTATTCATCAATCATCATTAGCAAACATCACTTCGCATTACAAGGGTAGATGTTTCATTAATACTAAATCGGAATGCATCATCGCCAAGTTGAATGGAAGTCAATTCAGGCAAATCTATTCGTTACTCTCACTTCAAGCAATTCACTCTCTAACACAAGACGAGAAGAATCGCGGAATGCATGCTTACCAAATAGAAGTGATTTCAATTTCGGTAAATCTATTCATCAATAGTAATAATCATCACTCACTCTTCAATTCCAATGATGCAGAGTAGAAATTGAAACTCCAATTATTCACTTCACCCATTTCAATCAATTCTAAACTGTTCACATTCTCAATCTCAATCAATGAATAATCAGAGAATGAATAACGATCAATCTTCAACTCCTTCAATGCATCACAATTCTTCACATACAATTTACGATTTGCATCATTGCCAGCAGCGTTCTGATTCTTTGTGAAACTATTAATTCCAATCATCACTCGCTCCAATGAATGCAAGCCAGTCAAATTCAACACATCTTGATAGGGGAAACACTCATTACCAATCGACACATTCTTCAAGTTGACATACTTGCTCAAATCAATTCGATCATTCGCTTCAATACACATGCCATTGCCAACTGTAATTACTTCCACATTCAGAGGAACAGGAGTATCACTCCAACACTCTTTTATACACTGCAAGGGGAACAAATCAGCCAGTTCACCAATGTTGCCTAATCATCAACTCATTCCATCTTTCTCACAGTTCGTTGAAACATCATCCTTGTAATCGAATGAATAAGGAAGAGTAACATTAGTGAGTGATGGTATGTCTATTACTCATTTCTCTATACTACAAATACCATAAAGAGTAATGTGATGAGGAAAAAAGGAGTAACTACCAGATGTAGTAGTGAGTGAAGTGAGTGTAGGCAAGTCTATTCATCAATCATCATTAGCAAACATCACTTCGCATTACAAGGGTAGATGTTTCATTAATACTAAATCGGAATGCATCATCGCCAAGTTGAATGGAAGTCAATTCAGGCAAATCTATTCGTTACTCTCACTTCAAGCAATTCACTCTCTAACACAAGACGAGAAGAATCGCGGAATGCATGCTTACCAAATAGAAGTGATTTCAATTTCGGTAAATCTATTCATCAATAGTAATAATCATCACTCACTCTTCAATTCCAATGATGCAGAGTAGAAATTGAAACTCCAATTATTCACTTCACCCATTTCAATCAATTCTAAACTGTTCACATTCTCAATCTCAATCAATGAATAATCAGAGAATGAATAACGATCAATCTTCAACTCCTTCAATGCATCACAATTCTTCACATACAATTTACGATTTGCATCATTGCCAGCAGCGTTCTGATTCTTTGTGAAACTATTCTCTCCAATCATCACTCGCTCCAATGAATGCAAGCCAGTCAAATTCAACACATCTTGATAGGGGAAACACTCATTACCAATCGACACATTCTTCAAGTTGACATACTTGCTCAAATCAATTTGATCATTTTCTTCATTACACTTGTTATTGCCAACTGTAATTACTTCCACATTCAGAGGAACAGCACCCCAACACTCTTTAACACACTGCAAGGGGAACAAATCAGCCAGTTCACCAATGTTGCCTAATCATCAACTCATTCCATCTTTCTCACAGTTCGTTGAAACATCATCCTTGTAATCGAATGAATAAGGAAGAGTAACATTAGTGAGTGATGGTATGTCTATTAATCATCTCTCTATACTACAAATACCATAAAGAGTAATGTGACGAGGATTACTGAAGGAGTTACTACCAGGTGTAGTGGTGAGTGAAGTGAGTGTAGGCAAGTCTATTCATCAATCATCATTACCAAACATCACTTCGCATTACAAGGGTAGATGATTCAGCATCATTAAAATGGAATGCATCAAAGCCAAGTCGAATGGAAGTCAATTCAGGCAAATCTATTCGTTACTCTCACTTCAAGCAATTCACTCTCTAACACAAGACGAGAAGAAGAAGAGAATGCACTTTTACCAAATAGAAGTGATTTCAATTTCGGTAAATCTATTCATCAATAGCAATAATCATCACTCACTCTTCAATTCCAATGATGCATACAAGAAATTATAACTCTCTATACTCATGTCACCCATTTCAATCAATTCTAAACTGTTCACATTCTCAATCTCAATCAATGAATAATCAGAGAATGAATAGCCACCAATCTTCAACTCCTTCAATGCATCACAATTCTTCACATACAATTTACGATTTGCATCATTCCCAGAAGAGTTCTTCTTCATTGTGAAACTATTCTCTCCAATCATCACTCGCTCCAATGAATGCAAGCCAGTCAAATTCAACACATCTTGATAGAAGAAGCAATCATTACCAATCGACACATTCTTCAAGTTGACATACTTGCTCAAATCAATTCGCTGATTTGGATAATAGCACTCATTATTGCCAATTGTAATTACTTCCACGTTTAGAGGAATAGGAGTATAACTCCAACACTCATTAGCAGTACACTGATCTGTAAAGAAGGTCTTCAGTTCACCAATGTTGCCTAATCATCAACTCATTCCATCTTTCTCACAGTTCGTTGAAACATCATTCTTGTATTTGAATGCTTTAGGAAGAGTAACATTAGTGAGTGCTGGTATGTCTATTACATCATTTCTCTATACTACAAATACCATAAAGAGTAATGTGATGAGGATAACGGAAGGAGTAACTACCAGGTATAGTGGTGAGTGAAGTGAGTTTAGGCAAGTCTATTCATCAATCATCATTACCAAACATCACTTCGCATTACAAGGGTAGATGATTCAACATCATTAAAATGGAATGCATCCATGCCAAGTCGAATGGAAGTCAATTCAGGCAAATCTATTCGTTACTCTCACTTCAAGCAATTCACTCTCTAACACAAGACGAGAAGAATAAAGGAATGCACTTTTACCAAATAGAAGTGATTTCAATTTCGGTAAATCTATTCATCAATAGTAATAATCATCACTCACTCTTCAATTCCAATGATGCATACAAGAAATTATAACTCTCTATACTCATGTCACCCATTTCAATCAATTCCAAACTGTTCACATTCTCAATCTCAATCACTGAATAATCAGAGAATGAAAAGCGACCAATCTTCAACTCCTTCAATGCATCACAATTCTTCACATACAATTTACGATTTGCATCATTCCCATAATCGTTCTTTGTGAAACTATTCTCTCCAATCATCACTCGCTCCAATGAATGCAAGCCAGTCAAATTCAACACATCCTGATAGAAGAAGCACTCATTACCAATCGACACATTCTTCAAGTTGAAATACTTGCTCAAATCAATTCGATCATTTTCTTCATTACACATGCCTTCGCCAACTGTAATTACTTCCACATTCAGAGGAACAGGAGTAACACTCCAACACTCATCAGCAGTAATTGGATACAAGGTGGGAGTGGGAGCAACAGTAGTAGGAGCAACAGTCGTCGGAGTAACAGTTGTAGGGGCAACTGTAGTGGGAGCAACAGTAGTCGGAGCAACAGTCGTAGGAGCAACAGTAGTAGGAGCAACTGTAGTAGGAGCAACTGTAGTAGGAGCAACTGTCGTTGGAGCAACAGTCGTCGGGGCAACAGTCGTAGGAGCAACTGTCGTAGGAGCAACTGTCGTAGGAGCGGCAGTAGGAAGAGGAATTGATGTAGGAGCAACAGTAGTTGGAGCAACTGTGGTTGGAGTGACAGTAGTAGGAGCCATGGTGGTAGGAGCAACTGTCGTCGGAGCAACAGTCGTCGGAGCAACAGTAGTCGGAGCAACTGTCGTAGGAGCAACTGTCGTAGGAGCAACAGTCGTAGGAGCAATGGTAGTAGGAGCAACAGTAGTCGGAGCAACCGTAGGAGGAGGAATGGTAGTAGGAGCAACAGTCGTCGGGGCAACAGTCGTAGGAGCAACTGTCGTAGGAGCAACTGTCGTAGGAGCGGCAGTAGGAAGAGGAATTGATGTAGGAGCAACAGTAGTTGGAGCAACTGTGGTTGGAGTGACAGTAGTAGGAGCCATGGTGGTAGGAGCAACTGTCGTCGGAGCAACAGTAGTCGGAGCAACTGTCGTAGGAGCAACTGTCGTAGGAGCAACAGTCGTAGGAGCAATGGTAGTAGGAGCAACAGTAGTGGGAGTCACAGTCGTAGGAGCAACTGTCGTAGGAGCAACTGTCGTAGGAACAACTGTAGTAGGAGCAACTGTCGTAGGAGCAACTGTCGTAGGAGCAACTGTCGTAGGAACAACTGTAGTAGGAGCAACTGTAGTAGGAGCAACTGTCGTAGGAGCAATTGTCGTAGGAGCAACAGTAGTAGGAGGAATGGTAGTAGGAGCAACAGTCGTCGGAGCAACAGTCGTCGGAGCAACCGTAGGAGGAGGAATGGTAGTAGGAGCAACTGTCGTAGGAGCAACAGTCGTAGGAGCAATGGTAGTAGGAGCAACAGTAGTGGGAGTCACAGTCGTAGGAGCAACTGTCGTAGGAGCAACTGTCGTAGGAGCAACAGTAGTGGGAGCAACTGTCGTGGGAGCAACTGTCGTAGGAGCAACCGTAGGAGGAGGAATGGTAGTAGGAGCAACTGTAGTGGGAGCAACAGTAGTGGGAGCAACCGTAGTGGGAGCAACAGTCGGAGCAACAGTCGGAGCAATTGTCGTAGGAGCAACTGTCGTAGGAGCAACAGTAGTGGGAGCAACTGTCGTGGGAGCAACTGTCGTGGGAGCAACAGTCGTAGGAGCAACAGT
The DNA here is from genome assembly GCA_027406405.1 of Blastocystis sp. subtype 1. Classification (NCBI taxonomy): domain Eukaryota; class Bigyra; order Opalinata; family Blastocystidae; genus Blastocystis; species Blastocystis sp. subtype 1. The sequence goes on from JANPWL010000011.1 coordinate 92,794, forward strand.
CGTAGGAGCAACTGTCGTGGGAGCAACCGTAGGAGGAGTCACAGTCGTCGGAGCAACAGTCGTCGGAGCAACAGTAGTCGGAGCAACTGTCGTAGGAGCAACCGTAGTGGGAGCAACAGTCGTCGGAGCAACTGTCGTAGGAGCAACTGTCGTAGGAGCAACAGTCGTAGGAGCAATGGTAGTAGGAGCAACAGTAGTGGGAGTCACAGTCGTAGGAGCAACTGTCGTAGGAGCAACTGTCGTAGGAACAACAGTCGTAGGAGCAACTGTCGTAGGAGCAACTGTCGTGGGAGCAACAGTAGTAGGAGCAACTGTAGTAGGAGCAACTGTAGTAGGAGCAACTGTCGTAGGAGCAATTGTCGTAGGAGCAACTGTAGTAGGAGCAACTGTAGTAGGAGCAACAGTCGTAGGAGCAACAGTCGTGGGAGTGACAGTCGTAGGAGGAATGGTAGTAGGAGCAACAGTCGTCGGAGCAACAGTCGTCGGAGCAACCGTAGGAGGAGGAATGGTAGTAGGAGCAACTGTAGTGGGAGCAACTGTCGTGGGAGCAACAGTCGTAGGAGCAACTGTAGTAGGAGTGACAGTAGTTGGAGTAACTGTGGTTGGAGTGACAGTAGTAGGAGCCATGGTGGTAGGAGCAACTGTCGTCGGAGCAACAGTAGTCGGAGCAACTGTCGTAGGAGCAACCGTAGTGGGAGCAACTGTCGTAGGAGCAACTGTCGTAGGAGCAACAGTCGTAGGAGCAATGGTAGTAGGAGCAACAGTAGTCGGAGCAACCGTAGGAGGAGGAATGGTAGTAGGAGCAACAGTCGTCGGGGCAACAGTCGTAGGAGCAACTGTCGTAGGAGCAACTGTCGTAGGAGCAACTGTCGTAGGAGCAACAGTCGTAGGAGCAATGGTAGTAGGAGCAACAGTAGTGGGAGTCACAGTCGTAGGAGCAACTGTCGTAGGAGCAACTGTCGTAGGAACAACTGTAGTAGGAGCAACTGTAGTAGGAGCAACTGTCGTAGGAGCAATTGTCGTAGGAGCAACAGTAGTAGGAGGAATGGTAGTAGGAGCAACAGTCGTCGGAGCAACAGTCGTCGGAGCAACCGTAGGAGGAGGAATGGTAGTAGGAGCAACTGTAGTGGGAGCAACAGTAGTGGGAGCAACCGTAGTGGGAGCAACAGTCGGAGCAACAGTCGGAGCAATTGTCGTAGGAGCAACTGTCGTAGGAGCAACAGTAGTGGGAGCAACTGTCGTGGGAGCAACTGTCGTGGGAGCAACAGTCGTAGGAGCAACAGTCGTAGGAGCAACAGTAGTGGGAGCAACAGTCGTAGGAGCAACTGTCGTAGGAGCGGCAGTAGGAAGAGGAATTGATGTAGGAGCAACAGTAGTTGGAGCAACTGTGGTTGGAGTGACAGTAGTAGGAGCCATGGTGGTAGGAGCAACTGTCGTCGGAGCAACAGTCGTCGGAGCAACAGTAGTCGGAGCAACTGTCGTAGGAGCAACCGTAGTGGGAGCAACAGTCGTCGGAGCAACTGTCGTAGGAGCAACTGTCGTAGGAGCAACAGTCGTAGGAGCAATGGTAGTAGGAGCAACAGTAGTGGGAGTCACAGTCGTAGGAGCAACTGTCGTAGGAGCAACTGTCGTAGGAACAACTGTAGTAGGAGCAACTGTAGTAGGAGCAACTGTCGTAGGAGCAATTGTCGTAGGAGCAACAGTAGTAGGAGGAATGGTAGTAGGAGCAACAGTCGTCGGAGCAACAGTCGTCGGAGCAACCGTAGGAGGAGGAATGGTAGTAGGAGCAACTGTCGTAGGAGCAACAGTCGTAGGAGCAATGGTAGTAGGAGCAACAGTAGTGGGAGTCACAGTCGTAGGAGCAACTGTCGTAGGAGCAACTGTCGTAGGAGCAACAGTAGTGGGAGCAACTGTCGTGGGAGCAACTGTCGTAGGAGCAACCGTAGGAGGAGGAATGGTAGTAGGAGCAACTGTAGTGGGAGCAACAGTAGTGGGAGCAACCGTAGTGGGAGCAACAGTCGGAGCAACAGTCGGAGCAATTGTCGTAGGAGCAACTGTCGTAGGAGCAACAGTAGTGGGAGCAACTGTCGTGGGAGCAACTGTCGTTGGAGCAACAGTCGTCGGAGCAACTGTCGTAGGAGCAACTGTCGTAGGAGCAACAGTCGTAGGAGCAATGGTAGTAGGAGCAACAGTAGTGGGAGTCACAGTCGTAGGAGCAACTGTCGTAGGAGCAACTGTCGTAGGAACAACAGTCGTAGGAGCAACTGTCGTAGGAGCAACTGTCGTGGGAGCAACAGTAGTAGGAGCAACTGTAGTAGGAGCAACTGTAGTAGGAGCAACTGTCGTAGGAGCAATTGTCGTAGGAGCAACTGTAGTAGGAGCAACTGTAGTAGGAGCAACAGTCGTAGGAGCAACAGTCGTGGGAGTGACAGTCGTAGGAGGAATGGTAGTAGGAGCAACAGTCGTCGGAGCAACAGTCGTCGGAGCAACCGTAGGAGGAGGAATGGTAGTAGGAGCAACTGTAGTGGGAGCAACTGTCGTGGGAGCAACAGTCGTAGGAGCAACTGTAGTAGGAGTGACAGTAGTTGGAGTAACTGTGGTTGGAGTGACAGTAGTAGGAGCCATGGTGGTAGGAGCAACTGTCGTCGGAGCAACAGTAGTCGGAGCAACTGTCGTAGGAGCAACCGTAGTGGGAGCAACTGTCGTAGGAGCAACTGTCGTAGGAGCAACAGTCGTAGGAGCAATGGTAGTAGGAGCAACAGTAGTCGGAGCAACCGTAGGAGGAGGAATGGTAGTAGGAGCAACAGTCGTCGGGGCAACAGTCGTAGGAGCAACTGTCGTAGGAGCAACTGTCGTAGGAGCGGCAGTAGGAAGAGGAATTGATGTAGGAGCAACAGTAGTTGGAGCAACTGTGGTTGGAGTGACAGTAGTAGGAGCCATGGTGGTAGGAGCAACTGTCGTCGGAGCAACAGTAGTCGGAGCAACTGTCGTAGGAGCAACTGTCGTAGGAGCAACAGTCGTAGGAGCAATGGTAGTAGGAGCAACAGTAGTGGGAGTCACAGTCGTAGGAGCTAGTAAAAAGGAGCAACTGTCGTAGGAGCAACTGTCGTAGGAACAACTGTAGTAGGAGCAACTGTAGTAGGAGCAACTGTCGTAGGAGCAATTGTCGTAGGAGCAACAGTAGTAGGAGGAATGGTAGTAGGAGCAACAGTCGTCGGAGCAACAGTCGTCGGAGCAACCGTAGGAGGAGGAATGGTAGTAGGAGCAACTGTAGTGGGAGCAACAGTAGTGGGAGCAACCGTAGTGGGAGCAACAGTCGGAGCAACTGTAGTAGGAGCAACAGTCGTAGGAGCAACAGTCGTGGGAGTGACAGTCGTAGGAGGAATGGTAGTAGGAGCAACAGTCGTCGGAGCAACAGTCGTCGGAGCAACCGTAGGAGGAGGAATGGTAGTAGGAGCAACTGTAGTGGGAGCAACTGTCGTGGGAGCAACAGTCGTAGGAGCAACTGTAGTAGGAGTGACAGTAGTTGGAGCAACTGTGGTTGGAGTGACAGTAGTAGGAGCCATGGTGGTAGGAGCAACTGTCGTCGGAGCAACAGTCGTCGGAGCAACAGTAGTCGGAGCAACTGTCGTAGGAGCAACCGTAGTGGGAGCAACAGTCGTAGGAGCAACTGTCGTAGGAGCAACTGTCGTAGGAGCAACAGTCGTAGGAGCAATGGTAGTAGGAGCAACAGTAGTGGGAGTCACAGTCGTAGGAGCAACTGTCGTAGGAGCAACTGTCGTAGGAACAACTGTAGTAGGAGCAACTGTAGTAGGAGCAACTGTCGTAGGAGCAATTGTCGTAGGAGCAACAGTAGTAGGAGGAATGGTAGTAGGAGCAACAGTCGTCGGAGCAACAGTCGTCGGAGCAACCGTAGGAGGAGGAATGGTAGTAGGAGCAACTGTCGTAGGAGCAACAGTCGTAGGAGCAATGGTAGTAGGAGCAACAGTAGTGGGAGTCACAGTCGTAGGAGCAACTGTCGTAGGAGCAACTGTCGTAGGAGCAACAGTAGTGGGAGCAACTGTCGTGGGAGCAACTGTCGTAGGAGCAACCGTAGGAGGAGGAATGGTAGTAGGAGCAACTGTAGTGGGAGCAACAGTAGTGGGAGCAACCGTAGTGGGAGCAACAGTCGGAGCAACAGTCGGAGCAATTGTCGTAGGAGCAACTGTCGTAGGAGCAACAGTAGTGGGAGCAACTGTCGTGGGAGCAACTGTCGTGGGAGCAACAGTCGTAGGAGCAACAGTCGTAGGAGCAACTGTCGTGGGAGCAACCGTAGGAGGAGTCACAGTCGTCGGAGCAACAGTCGTCGGAGCAACAGTAGTCGGAGCAACTGTCGTAGGAGCAACCGTAGTGGGAGCAACAGTCGTCGGAGCAACTGTCGTAGGAGCAACTGTCGTAGGAGCAACAGTCGTAGGAGCAATGGTAGTAGGAGCAACAGTAGTGGGAGTCACAGTCGTAGGAGCAACTGTCGTAGGAGCAACTGTCGTAGGAACAACAGTCGTAGGAGCAACTGTCGTAGGAGCAACTGTCGTGGGAGCAACAGTAGTAGGAGCAACTGTAGTAGGAGCAACTGTAGTAGGAGCAACTGTCGTAGGAGCAATTGTCGTAGGAGCAACTGTAGTAGGAGCAACTGTAGTAGGAGCAACAGTCGTAGGAGCAACAGTCGTGGGAGTGACAGTCGTAGGAGGAATGGTAGTAGGAGCAACAGTCGTCGGAGCAACAGTCGTCGGAGCAACCGTAGGAGGAGGAATGGTAGTAGGAGCAACTGTAGTGGGAGCAACTGTCGTGGGAGCAACAGTCGTAGGAGCAACTGTAGTAGGAGTGACAGTAGTTGGAGTAACTGTGGTTGGAGTGACAGTAGTAGGAGCCATGGTGGTAGGAGCAACTGTCGTCGGAGCAACAGTAGTCGGAGCAACTGTCGTAGGAGCAACCGTAGTGGGAGCAACTGTCGTAGGAGCAACTGTCGTAGGAGCAACAGTCGTAGGAGCAATGGTAGTAGGAGCAACAGTAGTCGGAGCAACCGTAGGAGGAGGAATGGTAGTAGGAGCAACAGTCGTCGGGGCAACAGTCGTAGGAGCAACTGTCGTAGGAGCAACTGTCGTAGGAGCGGCAGTAGGAAGAGGAATTGATGTAGGAGCAACAGTAGTTGGAGCAACTGTGGTTGGAGTGACAGTAGTAGGAGCCATGGTGGTAGGAGCAACTGTCGTCGGAGCAACAGTAGTCGGAGCAACTGTCGTAGGAGCAACCGTAGTGGGAGCAACAGTCGTCGGAGCAACTGTCGTAGGAGCAACTGTCGTAGGAGCAACAGTCGTAGGAGCAATGGTAGTAGGAGCAACAGTAGTAGGAGCAACAGTAGTCGGAGCAACAGTCGTAGGAGGAATGGTAGTAGGAGCAACAGTCGTAGGAGCAACCGTAGTAGGAGCAACAGTCGTCGGAGCAACAGTTGTAGGGGCAACTGTAGGAGGAGCAACAGTCGTAGGAGCAACTGTCGTTGGAGCAACTGTCGTAGGAACAACTGTCGTAGGAGCAACAGTAGTAGGAGCAACCGTAGGAGGAATGGTAGTAGGAGCAACTGTCGTAGGAGCAACCGTAGTGGGAGCAACAGTCGTAGGAGGAATGGTAGTAGGAGCAACTGTAGTAGGAGCAACAGTCGTAGGAGCAACCGTAGTAGGAGCAACTGTCGTAGGAGCAACAGTTGTAGGGGCAACTGTAGGAGGAGCAACAGTCGTCGGAGCAACAGTTGTAGGGGCAACTGTAGGAGGAGCAACAGTCGTAGGAGCAACTGTCGTAGGAACAACTGTCGTAGGAACAACTGTCGTAGGAACAACTGTCGTAGGAGCAACAGTCGTGGGAGCAACAGTCGTAGGAGCAACAATCGTCGGGGCAACAGTGGTAGGAGCAATTGTCGTAGGAGCGGGTGCTATGGTCGGTCCATCACTTGGTGCGACCACCTCAATCTCTCGCCCCAACTTCCTCCTCAGCTCCTCTCCTCTCTTCACAGTATCCATGCTGACTACCAAAGTGCTAAGAGCATTCAGAGACTTCCTCGTAACATCAAACACATCACCTGCCTTTTCCGTGGCAACGCTCTTCATTGTGAAGCGTTGGCACTTGTTTAATGCTCCATCACCGATGGCAATAATACCCACTCTCTCAATATCCAGTAGTTCCAGATCAATCACTTCAGGCAGGGCTTCTTCTGCAATCATAACCTCTTCCAGAACGGGCATTTCACGTAGAGAAAAGGACAGAGCCGTCTTGAGGAAGAACTTCGGGATGCTCAGCTTCTTCAGTTTCCCACAGTTACTGATTTGAATACCCGATACACCGTCAGCCAATCGACGACCCGAAGGCTTGCCAGTGAAACAACCCTCAGAGAACTGCAAATCAACCAGCGACGGCAAATCATCCAACACCAGATTGAACCCATTCGCAAACGCGCCCCTCTCAAAGCGAAGGCTCTCCAACTTGTGCAACCCAACCAACTCCAACGAACCCACGTTCGCAAACGAGTTCGCGCCAAACACCAACTCCTTCAACTCCCTGAAACGAGAGAAGTCCACCTCACTCAACTCACTGAAACTGTCGGCAGCAAACACAATCGACTGCGCGAAGGAGGGAATGGCATCCACACTCGTCAGACCCTCCGAGGGAACCACGAAGTCTCTCTTCCCATTGAACTCAATGGCGAAGGCATAACCAGCAATACCCGCATAGTCCGAGTTCGTCTCATTGTCGCGCATCGGCACCTTCACGTTCACACTCTCACAAGGCGAAGGCGTTCCTTCCACCACCCAGTACCCATCCACCTCTTCCGTCGTCTTCACATAACCCGTCACCAATCCATACAACGAAGGCTCGTACACAGTGCCACTCAGCGTCACATCCTCCTCGCGCATGTCCTTCACGAAGCGAAGTCGATTCAGGTTGATGGAGAGAAGAGTCAGCACGGGATTGCCTTCGCCGATCAGATTCATCAGACCACCCCGATTCGGTCCTTCCGCCTTCAACACCTTGAATGTGAAGTGCTTGGACTGAGGAATGGAACACAGATTGCCTCTCTCCTCCAACACACGATTCGCCTCACGCTCAGTCACCAAGCCGATCTTCTTCAAGCCCTCCGCAATCTCAGCCATGCCCAAGCCATTGCAAACATCCCCTTCAGCATAGCACTTCTTCACGAACGCGGCAGACAACTTCTCGCTTCCTCCAATCATCGCCAACGCTCGCTCACCCGCGTTCACAATCATCGTCACCCACGACAGAGAACAGTCGTTGGGCTTGGCATACTCTCTCAGTTCAGCATCCTCAGAACAGAAGTCGCGATCCATGGTGGTGAATGTAGGCTCCACAGCCTCCTCCTTCGCTTCAATGGGTTCGTAGTAGGATCCTCTTCCCGAATGCTTCTGTTTCACATCCATCACTTCATCCAAATCATCCTCAGAGAAGTCAGTAAGCATGGTGAATTCCATCTGATAAGGCGTGTAGGGCTGTCTGGAGACCATATGCTGGCAACTCTTCTGGAAATCGGGGAAGTGGAGTCTACACGCTTATTTCTCTTTTATCACGGTCCACCTCTTGTACTCATCACAGTCACTTCCACACTTCATGGGAAATGCCTCCAGATAGGAATCATAAACATCCGACGTGCATAACTCAGCAGATAACGCGAGTTCCAGTAGCAGAACAAGACTAATGATCGTCTTCATAAAAAAACTGTGGAGCCCTGTAACCGGAGTATACAGGGGCTTTTTGGGTCCAGTGGCCAGAAAAAAAAGTCCAGATTCTCTATTTCCAGAAGAAGTGGGTATTTTCATCCAAAAGAAGTGACTTTTTCTTCCATCCAAAAGTAGTGGCTTCTTTGTTATCAAAATACAGGACGATTTTCTCATTTCTTAATACCTCGCTCCAGCTCGCTTATTCCGCTTCGCTTCACACAGTATGAAGCCACGCTGTACTACCAAGTGCTCATACGAGAGCTCCTTGTAGTACAAAGCTGAAATCATACTCTACTTCATAAGAACCAATACCAAAGCACTTACATGGAAGCGGAGATAGAAGAGAAGAACAGTGTATCATATCAGTTATCGCTAATAGTCTACTTCATCAGATAACCAAGGAATCACTCACTTAGAGGAACAGCTCGTTATATCAGGTTCTTCGTTCACTATACCATTAGCCAAGTCAAATACAAGCTTACAGAATTACTCAGTCCCTTCCCTCTTGACATCTTCAAAGCAGTTAAGAAATGCACCACGAGAGCAGCCATCGTCCTTCTCATCTAGGTATCCTCACCTTCTCTATTCATGAGGATGATCATATCGGTCATACGAAGCACCCTTGTCAGAATCAACATCGACCATCGAATTTGAGCGTTTTGACCCCAGAAAACCCCCTGATTGCTTTTCGTCCTTCACTCAATGGCAAACCAACCCTACGCTTCATCATCACCAGAATTCCCAGTACATCTCCAAATCACCCCAGCAAGCCGGCCACAGCCTAACCAGCACATGGGCAACAACAGCTAACAACCCCTGACGGGATACACATCTTCACCAATCCTGCCAAAAGAAAAAGTGACAAAGCCACACCACAAACTGGCGGTTACTACTGTTTCCCTTGTCTCTTTCCACGATCTTCTTCCCTGTTTCCCTAATGACACACTCATTTTGAACCCATTCTCCTTGTATACTCATCGTCATGACAAGATACTTTCTGGAGTGAATGATGATGATGAGTTATGGCCGTGAATGAAAGATAGTGCTGAGTTGTTGATCATATAAGTGTTGGTGCTGGAGAGTACTCCATGATGTGCAGGAGTACTGCGCAACCTTCTCCTTTCCTTGTGTGAGTTGTTCATAATGGCTGTGGTTTTGATGGTCTATTGTCATTCCTATGATGAGGGTTGATTGTGCTGGATGCTCTCCCATCAGTTGGCGGCTTCCTTCCTCTCATGTCCCGTTCTTCGTTGCATCCCTTCCTCCTTCCTCCTGATGAAAGAGAACTCCAAGTCTATATCAGACCTCCGGTTTCTATTCTCTTATCTCAAGTGTCCTTCTCAGGTGTGGCGACGCGTTCCTTCTTCTTCAGGCGTGCTTGGCACTATTTGTGCCATTGGGGTCTGAAATCCTATCCTCGTATTTCCTTCTTTCGCAGTATGTGCTTCGTTTCCGTGTGATACCACTGCATATGATTGCTATCCTGGTTCATCTTGCAATGGGTGTGTGTGATTCTGTGGAAAGGCTCTTCATTCTCCTCCTTTCTGTATTCCTACGATTTGAGGGAGTGATGGATTGTCTATCGGTTGCAAGTGCTGAAGTATACCACGGAAGCTGCATGCTATCCTTCCTATGTCGTTCCTGTAGTAATTGGGTTGTGGGTTGTCTTCTGTGGTTGTGACGATGCACCTATCATTGCTTGGATGTGACAGGTTGGAGGAGCGGTGACAGATACTGTGAGAGTGCCATTCTTCGCAATTCCAAATCCGTCTCTCTTGTGTGAGAGATGTGCTGCTGAAAGAGACAGTATTGCGCGTGGTTTGGGTTAGAAGATGTGTCTTTGGCGTATTGGAAGTGTGTTGCAATGGCTACATCTCCTGTTGTCTTCCAGTTGCTATGCAATACGCTTTGACCTCGTCTTGTGAGTGTGCTCTTGTCTGGTGTGTAAGGGAGGACAGATGGGAGCAAATCGAGAGAGTGGAAGTGTGCTGTCTGGAGGACGACCTGAAGGTGCTGGCGGGCGGCGACATGTGCGAGATCGGCGACCGCGGCATCAACGTGTCGGGCGAGCAGAAGGCGCGCATCTCGCTGGCGCGCTGTTGCTACTCGGACTCGGACATCGTGGTGATGGACGACCCGATCGCCGCGGTGGACTCGCACGTGGGCAAGGCGCTGTTCCACAAGTGCATCGCGTCGTACCTGAAGGGCAAGACGCGCATCCTGGTGACGAACGCGACGCAGTACCTGCACAAGTGCGACTACATCATCGTGCTGGAGAACCAGACCATCTCCCATCAGGGCACCTACGAGGAGCTGAAGGCGCAAAACATCGATCTGATGGCGCTGCTGACCGAGGAGGATGGCTCCTCGTCCTTCAGCAAGGTGCAGCGTACAGCGAGCAAGAGAGAGGAGGAGGACAAGAAGAAGAAGGAGGAGGAGGACTAGAAGGAGGAGAAGAGTGTGGTGAACGAGGAGGAGAAGGAGGAGGACAAGAAGGAGAAGAAGGCGGACGAGGCGGAGGAGGAGAAGGGCCCGCTGATTCTGAAGGGCATAAACCTGACGGTGGAGCCGCACGAGAAGGTGGGCGTGGTGGGCCGCACGGGCGCGGGCAAGTCGACGATGATGATCGCGCTGTTCCGCATCACGGATCTGTGCGAGGGCTCCATCGCCATCGACGGCATCGACCTGGCGACGCTGGGGCTGGAGGACGTGCGACGCGCGCTGTGCATCATCCCGCAGGACCCCGTGCTGTTCTCGGCGTCGGTGCGGTTCAACCTGGACCCGTTCAACGAGGCGAGCGACGAGGATATTTGGAGCGTGCTGGAGCAGGTGGAGCTGAAGGACGCGATCGAGCGGCTGCCACGGGGCCTGGACGACGACGTGCAGGAGGGCGGGTCGAACTTCAGCGTGGGCGAGCGGCAGCTGATCTGCATGGCGCGCGCGCTGCTGAAGCACCCGAAGATCCTGATCATGGACGAGGCGACGGCGTCGCTGGACAACGAGACGGACACGCACCTGCAGCACATGATTCGCAAGCAGTTCGCGACGTGCACGGGGCTGACCATCGCGCATCGACTGAACACCATCATGGATGCGCATCGCGTGTGCGTGATGGACAAGGGCATGGTGGCGGAGTACGACACGCCCGCGAACCTGCTGCGGAAGGAGGGCGGCATCTTTAGAGACATGGTGATTGCCGCGAACGACCCGACTCTGTTCGACATGGTGCCTGGTTGTGAGGACATGAAGGAGTTGCTGAAGAAGGAGGATGCAGAGGAGTCGCCGAAGGTGGAGAATATGTAGTCTTTGGGTGTTTGTTGGGATAATGGAGTTGGAGAAACACATCCCTGTTTCCATCTAACTCATAATGAGTGGTGTGACTACAGTAGGCGATTATGAATTATTGGAGAAGCAGAATGAAGGGTATAACACATAATGAGGAATTGAAGCATAGAGAGTGGTTTGACGAATACATAGCACGCATTCGAAATACGAATGAGATTGTATTGATGGCAAGAGTGAAGAATGGATTGGATGTGGAGGAAATCGAGTCTTGCTTTCCACAACTGAAAGAATGCAGCAATGAACATCTTGTGAGGTATATAGATGTTGTGAAGAAGGATGAGGAGTTGTGGGTAGTGATTCCTTCCAGAGTTGACAGAATAGATTGTAATGGAGGACTGTGATTGCTATTCTCTCTCACAATACTTAGAGTACAAGGATTACATGACGGAGGAGCAATTGCGTGAAATCGCTCGTGGTTGTTTATTGGGATTGAACTATCTTCATGAGAGAGGCATCATGCATGGGGTAAGCTCTCTGAAGTAAGAATGAGTGAATAGGACGTGAGACCAGTGAATCTGTTCCTGACTGAAGAGGGTGTGTTGAAATTGGGCTACTACGGATTAACAACGCAATCAGAGTGCTATTCCATTAAGAAGAGGGATTGTGAAGGCCTTCGTAGTTTTGCTCCTGAAGTGTTTAAAGGAGAGTATGAGATGGACAGTGATGTGTGGTCTCTTGGGATTGCAATGATGGAAATGAGGGGAACAACACCGTATTGTCCATATAGGACTGACTGCTTTCCCACATCAAGCAGCTATTGTGAATACCCCTTTGATGGAGATGTAATAGATGTAGAAGAATTGATTGATTTCCTTGAGAAGTGTTTTCAAACGTATGAGAGATGGAGTGTGAATGAGTTGATGGATGTGAGTGGGATGGGATGGAGAGTGATGCGTAGCATCCATTTGTGAAGGAACATGAAGGAGGGAATGAAGTGTTGACTCCATTGATGAAGATCCTGGAGAATCAAGACTCTTATGAATTGATACTGCAGAAGGATGTGAAGGATTCTCATCTGCTGTTGTGTAAGAACGGGTTGTGTTGGTATTATGAAGGACTGATTGAAATCTCTCCTTCTACTATTGTGGAATTGTGTTTGAATGGAGTGATCGAAGTGGATGTTAATTCGCATGCGTTGTTGCGAGTGAATGGAGAAGATATGAAGGGAATTGAACATAATCAGGTGCTGGATTTGAGTGATGACGGAGAGCGATGGGAAGGTGATGTGCTTCACAATCAACCGTTTGGTTGGGGCGTGATGTATGACAGTGAGAACAGAATGGTGTATGAGGGATTCCGAATTGGAGACGTGAATGTGTGCTATGGCACGCAGTACTATTCTGACATTGGGGTGATCGAGTATGAAGGGGAATGGTTTGAAGGAAAGCGCTGGGGACGAGGCGTTCACTATGACCGAACTGGCAAGACAGTGTTTGATGGAGAATGGCATAATGATGAGCACTTGAGCAAGCATATGGTGTTGAATGTGAGGAATCAACAACTGCTCAATAGTCACATTGAAGAACTGGTGGTGCAAGACAGCAGTTGCAATGGAATGGAATGGAGAGTATTGGATTTGTCAATCATGTCCCACTTGCGATTGCTTGAAGTGGGAGATGAGTGTTTTGAGAAGGTGAATGAGGTGAAACTGGTTGGATTGAATCAATTGGAGAGAGTGGTGATTGGACAGTATTGCTTCACAAGAGGTGCTGAGTATATTCCAAATACTCATTTCTATTTGAAGAATTGTGAACGATTGAGAGAATTGAAGATTGGTCCTCATTCCTTATCTGATTATTCCGTATGTCTAATTGAGAATCTGCCTTCTTTAGAAGTGATCGAGATTGGAGAACCGAGGGAATGGAGTCACAATTTCTGGCGTGCTTCCTTGGAATTGAAGAGTGATTATCAAAGAATGAAATGATGAATAGATTTGCCCAGTTTGAAAACACTATTCTTGGGTGATAATGCATTTGGTAACTGTTACCGTGTAGTATTTGAGAGTGAATGGCTTGGAGAGAGATTGATGAATAGATTTGCCCGAATTGACCTCCATTCGACTTGGTGACGATGCAGTCTGTTTCAATGATGATTATGACTCAACTGAATTGATCATGCGAAGTGTTTGTGATGAAACGGAATGATGAATAGACTTGCCCAAACTCACTTCACTCACTATTGAAGGACAAATGAGTTTTTCATTCAGTGGTCCTTGTTCCATCACTCTGGAGGGTTGTTATATTACTCTATCCTCACAAACAGACATGCCCTCTCTCACTACTATCACTCTTGATAAGGGCGTTTCTTTCAAGCACAAGAGAACCGTCCACACGAAGAGTTCCCTCCTCCACCCTCCCTCATCACTAGACATCACTCCCGCTCTCCAACAATACCTCTCCTTTCCTCCTTCTTCCACACACGTGTTCAAACAAACAGCCAAATCCACCATCTCATACTCATTCCCCTCCTCGTCCTCAGGCAGCTTGTCCTCGTTATCCAGATCATCTCCGTACTAGCCATTACACCCTTCTCAATCACCCACCTGCAAAAGAGTGTCCGTTTCGAGAAGCACATTGTTCATCCGCTCCTCGCTGCGGTTGCTGAACTCCAGATAGGACACCATTCCAAAGTCGTCCAGCTACTTCTGAATCACCCACATCACTCCTACCAGAAGGCTAATCGCATTGTTCAATCGAGTGTACGGAGATTCTACGATGAACACAACAGCAAGCACATACGTCCGTCCTTCTGTTGCATACGGTACAGGAGGGAATCTCCGTCAGGAAAGCGAAATCTACTCATGAGCCGCCTCCATGGAAATCACTTGTCCAGCGTGTCCTGCGTTACCAGATCACACTTTGTGAGGATCTACGGGATAGGAAAAACCAAGCAGCGCACATTCAGGTGGGGGAGGCCCAGCTGCAGCATCGACGACAACGCCATCAGGCTCCCCGATATGTACTTGGACTCGTCCGAGATGAAAGGGCAGTCCATCTATGATGAACACCCGCTTCGTACAATTACTAGGTAAACGGAAATGAGACGGAAGCCGAATTCGGTGAGTCGATTTGTAATGTCCCCCAGGAAGGAAAAGTGGGAGAAGAGTTCGATCTGGCCTACCCTTCATCGAAATCACCCAACAAATACCCGGACAGTCGAACAAAAAGTAGCCATCCTCATCGAACTGGGAAAGCTCGTCCTCGAGCCATTCCATGTTCTGGCTGAGATACTCGATGCAGAATACCAGACCGCCGTTGGGACCCAATTTCATCTCTTCCACCGCATCGTCGATCGAAATGAGATCCCGGATGTCTGTTTTTCACGCCTCCAAGGAAAAGCAAACCAACATCACAATCGTACGGTAGGTCTTCGGCTGCAGGGTCCAAATTGACCACGTACGTTCGTCGGTGTTGATCGGCGCACAGCTCCTTCATAGCGCTGCAATATGTGGACTATCTGTTATTTCAAGAATGTGGAATTGCCTTGCCAGAGCCCGCAGGACCGATTACAATCTGACCACACCGAACCATAGATGATTGTGAGACTAAGCATTTCCTAAATGCATCACTCCAAGTCCTTTCACATAACAGAACACACCCCACAATCACCACAAGTAAATCCAACAAACACCCTCGACAACATCAAAACATCAAGATTATGAGATCTTGTTGAAGGAGACGGTCTCAGTGGACTGGACCTCATCCTCGAACTGCATGATGGCGTCGATCACATCATCCTCGCTGCACACGTCATCCTCAATGACGCAGGAGATCTCGAGGAAGTTGATGCCGAAGGCCAGAGGCTTGATGTTGCAGGTCTCACCCCACTTGCATCCCTTCACCTCCGTGGCGCGGATCTTCTCGAACAGAGCCTTCAGGTCCGTCTCCTCGTCGAAGGGCTTGATGTGGATGACCAGCAGGGACTTCTCCACCTTCTTGTTGGCCTCCTTCTTCTTCTTCTCAGCCTCAGCGCGCAGCTTCTCCTGCATGGCCTCAGCAGCAGCCTCGTCCTCGTCGTCGTCATCATCGCCGAAGAGGTCCTCCTCCTCCTCTTCCTCCTCCTTCTTGGGCTCCTCCTTCTTGTCCTCGGGCACCTCGAACTTGAACTCCTCCTCCACGACGGGGAACTCACTATAGTTAAGAGGCATAAGGAAGGCGTACGCCTTGTTGTTGAAGGAGCACATGTGAGTGAACCAACGAGCCAGGTGAGGGTACTTCTCAGCGTCCATGTACCTGTGCACAATCACGAACAGCTCAGCATCTCTGTTGGAGGGAGCGAAGCCCACGCAGTAAGAGTGGTCCAGGAAGTACTTGTTCAGCTCTTCGACAGTCTTGAAGACTATAATGTAATACGATGCAAGCAATGCTCACTCATTTTTGTGTATACAAACGGAATATGAGAAGCAGGTTGTGACTTACACGATCATGGCACTCTCCTTCTATTCTCCCCAAGATACACGGACTCTTATTCTGACCATTGCCACCGATCTCCGTCTCTCTCATTTCCACTCCGTTGTGGGGAGAAATACGGTGATTGGGTGTAAATAGGGATGATAAGAGGATGGGGGAAGTATTGTCTGAGAAGAGGATCATCGCCGCTTCTCGATTCGCCACCTGATTTGGCCTCCTCTCATCAGGGAGAAATCAGGCCAGTTAACGCTCAACAGTCACGTGATGGATGGGTTTGAGACTTGCGCAAAAGGATGCCTCCCGAGGAACCTGCCACTATCCCCAATAACAATAAGCAAGTTGAACGACGCTTCTGTGGTGATTCATAGACAGAATGTCGCGCTGCGCTTCTAGAGAAAGCGCGCTGTTATGCCTATGGAAGGCTCGGCACGGAGCACGACTTTGACATGCTTCGGGTGGGCGATCTCCATTCCCTGCTCAAACTGCTCTCCTCCGATGGCAATATCTACTGGAAGCAAGTACAGTCGGATGACACGGGGAGGATGAAGGACTTCTTCCCGCTTTGCCTCTTCCACCAACTCCCGTTGTATTCCGACGACAAGGGTGTCTACATTCGGTGCGCAGACGCCAGCTGCTATTTACGCGAGTATTCCTACATGCGCTCCATGTACTACGTGCTATTGTCAGACTGGGTTTATCGCATCATGAGTAGGCGTTTTTGCAAGGCGGAAACGGCAGTTCTCTCCAGAGGCGAATTGCGGCAGTTCGTCGAGTATTTCGCGCAGTCCATCACGATCACGCATGTCCTCACAGTAATTGCTTCCTCCTCCTTTCACGGCAGAGTCAGTTCCTGCAATTCTACTACACATACGTGGTCAACAGCTTCCTCTTCTTCCTGGCAGAGGGCGACGCCTCTTCGCTTCCCCTCTCCACCCTCCTGCACTCCGCTCAGCTCCGCCAATTCGCGATGCTCTCCGACTCCTTCAAAGACTACATCGTCCCCTGCGCCGCACTCCTCCCCAAGTACAACGTCATGTACCGCCGCGGCGACATCGTGGCCTACCTCCCCGACAATTGGTACTCTCCCGAGACGGCGCTCCTTCTCTACCAGCAGGTATGATCACCGGCGCGAGTTCACGGTAGTTCATCGACCTGGACAAGGACCGCGATGGTCTGCTCAAGGAGCAGGAGCTATACCGGTTCAGTGTCTGTTACAGAATAGCATGATGACTAGACAACGGCGGTCTG
The DNA here is from genome assembly GCA_027406405.1 of Blastocystis sp. subtype 1. Lineage (NCBI taxonomy): Eukaryota > Bigyra > Opalinata > Blastocystidae > Blastocystis > Blastocystis sp. subtype 1. The sequence continues at coordinate 109,553 of JANPWL010000011.1, forward strand.
TCACGTCCCTTCACACGTGCTGTGATTCAGACGCTGGGCGACGGCATCGGCCTCGTTGGTCTCACCTCGCCGCATCACGTATAGAACTTCGAGGGCTTTCTCTTCTTCGCCACGGCGTACTTCAACCTCCTCATGACGGAGGCGCAGCGCGTTGGCTCTCTCCTCTTCCATCACACTTAGCACTTCTTCGTCCTGCTGGACCGCGACAGGAAGGGCGCGCTGTCCGCGGCGCGGGTCACCGAGTACATGGAGGACATCGTGAAGGAGGTGGCGGAGAAGGACGGTCTGATGAGCGTGGAGGAGGCGGTGCGGACCGTGTTCAACGCCGTGCACCCGAAGAACCCTGCCGAGTGAGCGGAGGGTGGCGTGGTGAGGCGTAGGATTAGTCTGGAGGACATTCTGGCGTCGATGGACCCGTGTCTGCTGATGACGCTGCTCGCCGACTATCAGACACTCCATGCGGTGTTGTATGATGAGCAGGGCAATCCCATTTGATGTGTTTTCTTAATACGTTCGTTTTGCAGTTTTCTTTCTGTAATTCACTTCCCTCTTTCATTCTGCAATTCGCAATCCTTTGAAATCCTCTTCTTACATACTCTCATTATCCCCAATCACTTCCATCTTTCATTCCCCTCCACTCCAACACTTCATTTCCCTTTCATATACCCCTCAAGCAACTCAATTCCACATCCTCATCAAAGCAACTCATTTCCACATCCTCATCAAAGCAACTCAATTCCACAACACCTAAAAACAAACACACAAAACAGACACACTTAAACCTTCACACCCTTGGCATTCTTGGCACCTTTGGCACCCTTAGCCACCTTCATCGTCTTGACCGCGCCGCGCTTGCCGCCCACCGCCTTCTTCTTGCCCATCACGCGGATGACGACCAGCAGCACGATGATGATGATCACCAGCGCCACCACCACCAGGACCACGATCATCATCACCGACGTGCAGAAGCCCTTCGCATTCTGCCACTCGCCGTCGCGCTCGCCCAGCACGCACGCGCGCGTCCGCGTGCCCACGTAGTTGCCGTCCAGTGCGCAGTTGTAGGACGCCGTCTCGCCCACCTCCGTCAGCCCGAAGCTGCCCTCGGGGTAGCACAGGCCCTTGCGCACGCTGATCGTCACCGTCGTGAACGTGGCGCCCTCGGGGTTCTTGCCGTGGATCGTCAGCGTCGTCTTCTCCATCGCCGCCGTCGGCTTGCCGCGGATCTCGCCCGTCCGGCTGTCCAGCGTCACGCCCGCGGGCAGCGCGCACGCCTCGTCCAGGAAGAACTCGGTAATCAGGTTGGTGAAGGCCGGCGCGCCGGTGGACACCTCGGTGTCGATCACGAACAGGTACTCGGACAGGTAGTAGGTCAGGTTCGACGGCAGGTTGTAGAGGCACCGGTCGCTGTGCACCTCGCTCAGCTGCCCGTTGCTGCAGTTGCGGTACGAGTAGCCGTGGAAGCCCTCGGCACACGCCGCCGGCGACATCTGGCCCTCCGCCACGGCCGGGTACTCGCCCACGCCGGGACACACCGCGCCGCTCGCCTTGCAGTACAGGAACAGCACGCCGTGGCCCACCACCGGCGAGCTCGCCGCCGCGTCCACCACGTGCTTGAACTGGCGGAAGCCGGCGATGCCCACGGGCACCTCCCACTGCGCGCGCGCACGGTGCAGCGTCTGCTGGCCCAGCGCCTCGAAGGCGGTGAGATACTCCTCCTCCGCGGCGCGGCGCGTGTACAGCGAGAAGCCCCAGCCGGTGGAGATAACGGAGGTCTGCCAGGCGTAGGCGTTGAAGCGCGAGCCCTCCAGGTTCTCCACGGTCCACTCGAAGGCCGTGCCGACGACGTTGTCCAGCGTGCGGAAGGTCACGGGCGACAGGTCAAAGTAGTTCTCGTAGCCCTCGGCGAAATGGAACTGTAGCTGTCCAGCACCACCGAGCACTCGTTCACGCCGAACACGCCGGTCGCGTCGAACACCACGGGCTCGCTGGAGGACGTGTCCTTGGGGCGGTGCACCTCGAACGCGATCACGTTCTTGTCCGTGGCGGCCTGCACCGTGTTCAGGATCACGTGGAACACGGAGAACACGGGCTCCGCCTTCGCCTCGATCGACTGTGTGTCCTTATCAAATGCCTCCTCCAGGTTGAAGCGCGCCACCTTGTGGCCGTTGACATACACCACCACGCCGCCCGTGTACTTCACGCGCACGTTCAGCACCTGATAATCCTCCAGCGAGGGAATGCTAAACTCCTTCCGGATGTAGGTGGTGATTTCGTTGTTTGTGCCGATGGCTGCCGCCTTCACCGTCTGCCACGCGCTCGCGTCGAAACTCACGCTGTTCCAGTCACCAGCCACTCCCGTCTTGGACACGGCCCAGTCGGAGTACTCCACCTGGAAGGGGAAGTAGGAGGAGAACACGGTGCTCACGCTCTTCGGCTCGTTCGGCACCTGGCCCATCTCGAACTTCATCGCGCCCACGTCCACACTCAGGTACCAGCCCGCGGGACTCACCCAGCCGTCGTTCGCCGTGTCGCCCAGCTCCACCGTGTACAGCGCGTGCGGCAGGCACCAGTCCGCGTAGTTCAGCGCATTGGCCACCGGGAAGCCGTCGCCCTGCGCCTTCACCGCGCCGCCCGTGCCGCGGCCCTCGTACAGCTTGAAGTAGTTCTCATGCGGCCACGTGTCCGTGCGCGCCACCAGCGTCACCAGCGAGCGGTCGCCCGCGCACACCATCACCTTCAGCGGCAGCGTCGCCGTCTTCGTCTCGCCGTTGAACTTGCTGGCGGTGATGGTGTACACGACCAGCGCCGCCTCCGCCGTTGCCGTGCCCGAGATCATGCCGGTGTTGGGGTCCATGCTGACGCCCGCGGGCAGCTCGGGCTGGATGACGAAGTTCAGGTACTCGTCGGAGTTGGGGAAAATCTCCGCCATCTCGATGTTCTTGTAGATGGCCACCTCCTCGCCCGCCTCCACGTACTTCAGGTCCGGCACGTTCGCGTTCGCGTTGCACGCCAGCAGCGAGAAGCGCGCCGCCTCCCACTGGCAGGACGTCTGGTCCTTGTTAAAGTCCGTGAAGCGGTACTGGTTGTACGCCACGTGGTTCGGTATGAGGATGCGCTTCGCCTGGCCCTTCTGCGACCACCCCAGCGCCGCCACCGTACGCAGCGTCGTCCACGTCTCCGAGTCCGTGTTGCGGCCCTGGAACACGAAGTTCTTCAGGTAGTTGCCCATCTGCTCCGCCTGCAGTTGCACGATCACCGCCGTGACGCACTCGCGGCGGTCGTCCTCGAAGGAGATGTCCAGCGTCGCCGTGCCGTAGCAGTTGTTCTGGTACACGTAGTAGTCGCTGCAGTCGTCGAACGCGCCCATCGGGTTGCCGTACAGGTTGGAGGAGACTGCGTAGCCCTCCAGCACGCGCGCCTCGCCGTCCACCATCAGGCGCACCGCGCAGTCGAAGTCGGAGCCGCGCGAGCTCGACGTCGACACCAGCGCCACGGCGATCGTGTTCGCGCCCTGCTGCACGTACTGCGTGGCCTGCGTGGAGCCCATCACCACCGCCTGCAGCGGCAGCGAGATCACGCGGTACATCGCGCTGTCGTAAATGTTCTCGGCAACCGACGCCGTGCTCAGCTCGCCCACCACGCCGTTGCGGAACACCTCGTGGCCGTTCAGATACACCACGCAGCCGAAGCGGTAGCGCAGACTCAGCACCACGCCCGCGAAGCCCTCCAGCGACACCACGTTGAAGCTCTTGCGGTACAGCTGCAGGTTGTTGCTCGAGTCGGGGAAGCTGTCCTTCGCCGCCTCCGCCCACGCGCTCACGTCGCCCGTCTGCCAGCCGGCCGGCACCTCGCCCATCTTGTACTTCCACTGCGCCGCGGCGGGCACGGGGTACACGGTGGAGAACTCGGCGGTGTTCAGGCCCAGCAGCGAGTCGAAGCGCGCGCGCAGCACCGTCTCCTTGTCGTCCTCGGAGAAGAGCGCGTCCACGTACAGGAAGGAGTCCGCTATCCACAGCAGCGCGTGCGACTCCAGCGTCACCGTGTACACGTCCGCGGGCAGGCACAGGTACGTGTGCGTCGTCGTGTCCGCCTCCTGCGTGGTGCCCGCCTGGATGGCGTACACCAGCTCGTTCGCGCTGTTGCGGATGTGGAAGAACTCGGAGGTCGCCGCGCTGAGGTACACGCGGCGCAGGTCCACGATCGTCTGCGCGCAGCTCTTCACCTCCAGCGTGAAGCTGCCCGTGTAGCTCTGGCCGCTCAGCGTGGAGGTCATCGTGAACACCGTCGCCGCCAGCACCGCCGTCGGCACGCCAGAGAGCGAGCAGGTCGCCGCAGTGAAGGTCACGCCGGCGGGCAGCGCGGGCTGCAGCGTGCAGTCGTGGAAGTCGCTGACGACGGGGCGGATGCTCACCTCGTCGTAGTTCACCAGCGCGGTGAAGGTGGCGGCCGTGAAGGCGATGGACTGCGGCACGCTGATGGCGCACACCAGCGGGTGCAGCTCGTACAGCGACAGCGTGCCCGACGCCGTGCCGCTCACGTGCAGCTTGTAGTTCCGGTACAGCCCGCCGTGGAAGTACGCGAAGGCGAACTGGTCGCGCTCGTTCTGGTAGCTCAGGCCCGCCGTGCTCATCACCGCCGTGTAGTCCGCCTCGCTGTTCTTGCCGCTCCACGTGAAGGTCGACGGTGCCTCCTCCGCTGACGACGACGGCCAGATGCGCAGGCCGTTCACGAAGGGATTGGCGGTGAAGGCCATGAACACGTCCGCGCCCTCGTCCGTCAGGGGCGTGGCGAGGTAGGTGTCGCGGTCAAAGTCGAACGAGTCCATCACGTCGGGGTACAAGCCCGACACCGTCACGTTCGCCGCCACCAGCGCGCAGGGCGCACCCACGGTGGAGGGCGCCAGCAGCGCCATGAAGGCGTCAAAGCTCACGGGGTTGGAGGCAGTGGTGAAGAAGAGTCCCACGGCCAGCACGGACTGCGCGGCGGACACCTCCATGCCCGGGCGCATCACGCCACGGTATTCATAGGCCGCGTAGGCACCAGCAGCCACGGTCGAGCTCGAAACAGGACCCGCAGCCAGGTTATCGCGGAAAATCTCGATGCCGTTCACGTAGGCGACAATTCCCTCCATGTAGTTGAGACGCAGGTCGTAAGCAGCCATGTCGGCAAGGCCCGTGAATGTCTTGCGGAAGAACTGCGCGCCGGACACTTCGGTGCTGGTCGAACCAAGGGTCACCGACGTCCAAGTGCTGTCGTCGAAGGAAAACTCCGTCCAAGTGCCCGAAGCACTGGAGGACATCTTCCAGGACGCATTCTTCAGAATGGCGTAGTAAAGCGAGAGAGTGTAAACTTCCTGGTAGGGATCGGTCATCATGTTCTTAAACACGGTATTGTCGTAAATGCCGCGAGCCTCCAACCACGAGCCACTTGCCCACGAATCGCCGTAGCTATCCATCAACTTCAGGGTGTACTGACTATTCGGAGTGTTCGACAAGCAGTACTCAAACGTCTGGAGCACATTATCCGTCAGCGTGATACTCTGCACAAGGACGCCAGAAGCATTGCTGATGGAGAAGGACTCCTCGCTGGAGTACGACATGCTCTGTTTCAGAATTTTCACATAGGTCGTTCCCTCCTGGCAGTCCAAAGCACAGATGGTTGCCACTAGTGAATGAGTACCTCTTTCCGACATTACGCAATAAGGCAAAGAAGACAAAAACGTTCATTTCTCGTTTCAGAAAAGAAGTTCTGGCTTGGAGAAACGTAGAGTAGTCCGGATTGTCCCTTTCTTATCAACCCCCACTGGACGCTTGTCGCGATACAATTGTTATCTCCGCAGTTTTGGATTCGATTCACCCTTCGAAGCGCAATCCGTCGATGACTTTTTCATTTCAGGTGAAACCGCTGATTGCTTCGTCCTTCGACCAAACGGGCAATCCCACCCATACGCGTCTCCTGCCCTCCCTCATAATCAAACCCTTCCCCATTGTCTCCTCCACAGAATGCGCGCATAAAACAAACCCTCCCGAAATGCAGCCGATTTTGGACTCGCTTTGAATGTCGCCATTTTCAACAGAATGTCCGCTGATATTGGTATTTTCGGATTGTCCGCACGAGCGGTCAACCTCGCCGTGAATTTGGCTACAAAGGAGGTGAACGTGGCTGTCGGTCACCGTTCCTCAGATCTTGTGTGTGGATCTTTCTCTGCATCACACCTAGTTAAAGGAGTGCTCCCGCATTGCGGAGAAGAAGGGCGTGGAGGAGAGAATTACAACGACAAAAGATGTGCGTTCGTTTCTACCCGGACTGAGCGTCTAGTATTCCGAGTTCTGCGAATCCCTGAGCTCCCCCAAGCGAGTCATCCTCATGGCGAAACCCGGCTCGAGCGTGGAAAAGAACTATTCTAAAATCGTCCCTCTGCTCTCCGTACGACCGGCTGCGGGGACTGACTGGCTAGAGCGGCGACGTGCTCGTGGACGGCAGTGATGAAGGCTACGAGACGTGCCTCCGCCGCGCGAAGGAGATGGAGGAGAAGGGCATCCACTACCTGACGATGGGCGTGCTGGGCACCGACAAGGAGGTGCAGAAGGGCTGCGGCATTCTGCTGAGCGGCCCGCGCGAGGGCTACGACGCGGTGGAGGTGTCGCTGAAGAAGGCGGTGGTGGAGAAGGACTACGAGCCGTGCATCGCGTACGTGGGCTCGTCGGTGAGCGCGGCGTACGCGATGATGGTGCTGAAGGGCCTGCTGACGAGCTACGAGCAGGTGCTGGCGGAGGTGTACGGGGTGCTGCTGGCGGCGGGCTTCACCAACGAGGAGGTGAGCAAGAGCATCGCCACGTGGAACAAGGACGACCTGGCGAGTCCGCTGCTTGAAGCCATGTGCGTGGTGCTGAAGAAGAAGGACGCGGACGTGGAGGGCTGCGAGCCGGGCGAGGGCTTCCTGGTGGACAAGGCGGTGGACTGCCCCGTGCCGCTGCGCGAGGGCGCCAGCCTGCTGCGCGAGAGCAACGACCTGCACGCCAGTCTCCAGAGCGTGGTGCGCGCCGTGTACGAGGGCTTCCTCTGCGAGAAGAAGGAGGAGCGCGCCAAGGGTGGGTGAGTCGGCGGTGTGTGAGGCGTAGCGGCGTCGCTGCTGGAGGGCCCCGAGATGAACTGGCAGCACCTGGACCACGTGCAGCTGGTGGAGGACCTACGCAACGCATTCATCGGCTGCGTGCTGAGCGGCGCCGCCGAGTGCTTCGCGCTGCTGCGCCAGGCCGGCAGTGACTACCAGTGGAGCGTGCAGGGCGCGGAGGTGGCGCGCGTGCTGGCGGGCACGGGCGTGTGCCGTTGCGGGCTGCTGACGCTGTGGGTGTGATGCGGCGCGGTGAGGCGTAGGGTGAAGGAGGCGCTGGAGGGCAACGCGGAGTCGCTGTTCTGCGACGAGACGGTGGCGGAGGTGCTGCAGAAGAAGCAGCTGGCGTGGCGGCGCGCGGTGACGCTGTCGGTGATCGCGGGCATCACGGCGCCCGTGATGACGGCGGCGCTGGCGTACATGGACACGATGCGCAGAGAGAAGCTGCCGCAGAACCTGGTGAACGTGGGTTTGGAGGGTTAGAGTGAGGCGTAGGCGCAGCGCGACTTCTTTGCGTCCGCCACCTTCGAGCGCACGGACATGCCGCGCGGCATGAGCTACCACTGCAGATGGACCAAGGAGCATAATTGATTGCTGGGTGTTTGTTTGTCATATGAGTGTGTGTGTTTGTTTGTCATATGAATGTGTGTGTTTGTTTGTCATATGAGTGTGTGTTTGCTGTGATAAGGGTGCGTCTTTGTTGGAAGAGTATACAGTGATAAAGGAATACTCACCGAATAAAGAGTAGCAAGACACGCGCAAATAGAAATACAGAACTCCATCCAATCAATCTCTAGTTTGGCGCAACTCGCTCTGCTTTCGAGAGAGAAGGAACCATGTTCAACAACGGGCAAGGAAGAATGCCGGAAAAGCACACGGACAAGAAGAGCATCCCGTGCAAGTACTTTGCCAAGGGGTGCTGCCGAAACGGAGACAACTGCCCGTATCATCCAGTCCGCTGGGAGTAACGCTCTAGCTACAGTCACAACCTCAATTCGCCCACCGCGGGAGAAATGAGGCAGGAGAAGGCGCAGGGCGCAAAGAAATTCCATGTACAGCGCTTTGTAAAGAATGTAGCGATGGTGAGCACGCCGGTCAGGCACATCGCCAAAGCCTTTGAGCCTTTTCAGTTCTTCTCGTGCGAGGAAGGAAACGGCGTCGGTGTATGCAGTTTACTACTCTTTTCACTCGCTAGGTGTGGAACGCGGGAATGGTGTACCAGGGGCGCTATCTCGAGAATGTTCCCGTGTCCGCCATGGATATCCAGGTGGAGGAACGGAGTAGCTGTCACCAGTAGGCCAACCTGTTCTTTTTCGCTCAGCGGGGTGTGCAGCTCTTCGATCCCTGCGTGATCACGGCGGTGGACGTCGCGACCAACCAATCCGTGCAGATCCGAGTTGGCATTCCTCTCGTTGTTGATCGTAGGGAGAGAATGGAGTGATCAACGCCGTTCTGTTCACCAGCGATTATAACGCCCTGTTTGCTGCCTACGACAACGGTTTGCTGCAGTGCTGGAACTTCGCCAATGGAGCCTTCGTGGAGGTGAAGAGGGAATCCTACGAGCTTCCCATTGTGTCCATGGCCTATTTCAATGGATAGTTTGCGTTCTTCGGCTCCATTCCCCGTAGCATCATTCTCGGGATGAAGAACGGCTTCATCGGACTCTTCGTACTGGCCACGTGCGAGATTTGCAAAATCCAGATCAGCAACGCGGATATCATCGTGACCCGCTCATTCCCGCCATTCCCCATAGGGTCTTCACATCACCTCAAATAAGGAGCTCGTCACGGTCAGCAGCGCTGGCAACGTCACCATCTTCTCCCTCCCCAACTTCGTGGAGGTGGGCAAGACGAATCTGGTTTGCGTTGGAAATGTTCGTTAGTTGCAGGACTCGTTCGTGACGGCCTCCTGCGTTTGCACGACGATGGACGGAGTGGACATGCTGGTGACGGCGTGCGAGCAGGAGAAGCGCGTAATGGTCGTGATGGTGTTGTGATGTGTAGAATCCCGTTCTTTCCGTCATGAAGGTGAACGGCCTCGAGAAGAAGGGGCTAATTTACGAGGAGAGCGGGCGCGTGATCACATTAGCCAATCTCGGAAAGATTAACAACCGTGGTGACTTCATTCTGTCGGGGTGCGAGAACGGAGCCATCGACCTGTATGATTTGTCAGCCTGATCTGTTTTCATCAAACATGCGATCATTGTTCTGTTCATCAAGCAAACGAAACTGTTTGCAACAAACATGCGATCACTGTTCTGTTCATCAAGCAAACGAGACTGTTTGCAACAAACATGCGATCATTGTTCTGTTCATCAAGCAAACGAAACTGTTTGCAGCAAACATGCGATCATTGTTCTGTTCATCAAGCAAACGAGACTGTTTGCAACAAACACGCAATTGCTGTTTTCATCAAACACACAAGGATACAACTAATGGGACGAAATGTAACGCTTCTGCAGCTCAAACGCAGTAGTCATGATCGCAAACATCGGGGCCTGAACGGCCATGCGCATCGACGCTCCCTTGAACAGCGCCCTCACGCCCTCGCTCTTCAGCGTGGAAACGAACATCTTGCCGAACGACGACTCCATCGACGAGCCCTTGGCCGCCTGCACGCGGGTCTTAATCACATCCATGGGCGTCACTAATCGTCACGTCCTTCACTCACCGCTCACTCAAGAACGCGGATGTCATGCCGGCGAAGCAGCCAGCGGCCAGCAGACCCCCGAGACTGCATCGGCCATTCTCGGGGGTGAATAAAGAGACGAGCGACGCGTTCAGCGGGAAGAAGATCATGAAGTAGGGAATATCGCGCATCAGCGTGATCGAGCTGCCCTTGTACACGCCGCGAAGGCCCAATTCGCGGAGGACTATATGTCAAATGAAGCCAGTGCAAGCACCTCCGGTGATGTTCTTTCTCTCCGCCAGAGGGAGCGTGTTCTGGATCTGAAGACGGATCTTCGTGATCTCCATCGGATTCGAGGCGATCACCTGAACACAGCCAGCGCCCGCTCCAGCAAGAACGCCTCTGAAGGTAGAAACGTGACCATCCTTATCGGCCAACAGGTCACGGAAGAGATCGTTGCTCGCCAGCTTCAACGCCTGCACCGGGAACACACCAATTAGGTTCGCTCCGATACCCCGGTACAATCCAGACACGCCATTGGTTTCGAGAATCCCCTTGAACGCCTGGACGGGATTCTTGTAGAGCATGTTCTTTCCGGCGACCTGTCTCTGTCAATTACCATTCTGTTCATGTTCGTACCTGCATGGTCGTCTTCACCATATCCAACGGATAGACAATGGAAGTCGCCAGAACACCTGAAGAGCCGCCGACAATCAGCTTCTGCCAAAATGTCACCTATTCGTGAGATGTACGAAATGGTGCGAACCTCTCTCTTGGTCTCCGTATTGACCTTCTGAAGCTCCAAGTAGGAGTCACAGTACGCACGATGAAACATTGTTGTAGAGAAATAATGACTTGTCTTCCTTACGGTTTGGGGAACTGCGTGGCGGAAAACGAATGGATTTCCGTTGGTCGAAGTGGCGGGCGTTTTGACTGGAAGATTCCAGAAATAGAAGGAAATTGGGAAGGATTGAACGGATTGCGTTCTTGGGTTGGGTACAAGATAAGCGGCTCATTGTGGGAGAGTGCGAATGGAAGGGGAAACGGGGATGATTGCGATCGAACTGATGATCGGGTGGATCCAGCGTTCGTTGGTGCGTATGGACGATCATGATCTCAACAAAAATGTCCAATTTATTAAGGAAGGCGGAATTGTGAATTGGGGTGAATCGTGTAGTGGGTATGATGATGTGTGACAGAATGGTGTGTTGATGCATTCCGCAAGTGAATTGAGTGGACTACGGGATGATCTTAACTGTCTTGTTTTATTTGCTGTAATGGCATTCTACCCCTATTCACACATTGCTCCATTTACAGAGAAGTGGATAGAAGATGCAATGCGCGAGATTGCCAGCTGGTGTTTATTGGGATTCAATTCCCTTCAAAACAGGTATACTAAGGTGCGTGTTGATGTCACTCCCCATCCCATCGATCTCCACCTTCATCCCCTCCTATCACATTTCCTGAAACAAACATCCCACTCTTCACGACTCAGGCGATAGATGGGCAACACCAGCGGGTTTCCCGTCATGATGCTACTGGGAATCACACCACTTTCCCGTACGATTTGATGTAGTAGTACACGTAGTTGCCCATGAGGATGATCTGGAGGAACTGGGAGAGGAGAATGGACCGGCCCGCCAAGTAGCTTCCCACCCTCGTTGTGTTGTAGTTGAGCTCCTTCCAGCACGTGACCCAGAAGAGCAGCGTGAGTCCTCGGGAGATGGCGAGCGAGAAGACGAAGTGCGAAGTCAGGGACTCCACCTCCCCCTTCTACGGAGAACGTCGCTTCCCTCCCTCACTCGCGACTTGCTGAACAGAACGAGTTGCGGATAGACTGCCATGGCTTCCACGTAGTGGCTGAACGCCCACAGCACGTCCACCGCGTGGTGCTGCGCCAGTCCAGGGTGAACGAGCTTCAGTTGACAGCTCCGCAAGCACTCACTTCCGCGTAGAGGAAGAGGAGGAGGAGGAAGAGATAGGAGTAGCCAAACGAATCCTAGGTGACACGGGAAGGGAAGAGCAACGATGTGGGAGTAGTAGGTGTGTCTGAACCGCCGAGCACACAGCAGCAGCAAGCCCATCGTGATCACGCCCGCGCCCTCCGTGCAGCGGTACACCCAGTCGCCCGAGCGGTCCAGAGGGAGGTAGGCGTCCGACGCGATGATGGAGAGGAAGCGGGCGAGATACACGACGGAGTAGAGAAGGAGCGTCTTCACGGACAGACCTAGAGTGGATATGAGTCTTGTTACAAACCCTCAACGGAGCGTGATCGAACTACCTTGTAGAGGAGAAGAAGGAACCCGAAGGAGCCGGTGATCGAACTCAGTGTCTGCTCCATCACACCATCACCCCACGCAAACCAGCAAAAAGGAAAAATCACCATCGGAACAGAAGTGGAACACGACCACAATAAAGAGAGAGAAGAGCACCCAAGTTTTGACACTTCCCGATTCTCGAAAGAGCGTCTTCTTCATGTAACGGAACTGGTGGACTGTATTGGGTATGTAGTTTTGAAACATGGTGTCAAGAATTCGATTGCGGAGATGGAGGGAGTGAAGCGGGGATATAGACGATCCCCGAGGATTCAGTTAGCATGCACAACAAACAACGCAAAATGGAAATGCTACACAAAAACAAAGCAACTGTGCTCAATTCGCACCACCCATCGTCACTTGCTTTGCAGGAATATAGGACTCCTCCGCCTCTTCACCGTCGTATTCGGAATCATAGGAATAATCGTAGTCGTAGTAGGAGTCCTCGTCGTAGTAGTCGTACTCAGAATACTCTTCCTCCCTATCCACGCCCACGATATTCGAGTGCACGAAGCGAGATTTGACACGCTGCGAATACTCCGCATTCTCCTCCGCAATTCTATCCAATCTTTGCAATTGGGTGTCTACACATCATGTTTATACTCATTCCACCCACCCTTCTTCTTCGCCACCTCTTCCTTGCGAATGAGATCCTTCCAAACCCTTTGAAAACCACTGTTGGCAAATACTGCGTCTCTATTCGACATATACACTTCCTGTGTTAATTTCCCCACGCTGATGCACTCTCTACACAATAACCATGGAAAAGAATTACTACTCTGCAATCGGCTGAACTCTGTGTGCGTCCAGATCGTGGTGGATCACTCTGTCATCCGACTCGCTCAAACTTCCGTACGCCATACTCAGCACTCTCCTCGCCACTGCCTGGGGGTGTTGTGCGTCCATCGATTCCGTGCGGTGAGAGGAAGACTGATGGAGTCGGGTGGGTTTCTGTCCCCCTTTCTGATAACATCTCATTTCCAACATGATGTGAATGCCTTAATAGCTCAGTCGGTAGAGCACTCGCTTAGTAAGCGAAAGGTCGGGAGTTCGATCCTCCCTTAAGGCTTTTTTCTCCCTTTTCCTTCTCTCTCTTTTTCTCCAGCCTCTCCATCCCCTTCTCAATCGTTTCCATAGCAGAGAGCGCGAAACGAGAGTGTATGTCGACGAAGCCATGTGCGGCGGCACTTCTATCTCGTTTCTTTCAGCAGTGATTCTTCATCGTTTGCCATGGTTGATACCAAGTCATTCCCTAAGTGGGTGGGCAGCGATTGGCTGTGTTGAATTGTAGTCTAATTTCGTTTTGGGTGGTACTGCTGGTATTCTTGCTACCACTTGTGTGCAGCCCCTCGATTTGATCAAGACGCGCATGCAGCTGAGGTAGAGCAATTGAATGGGGTGATAAGGCGCAGCGGAGAGGGTTCTGCCACCAAGCAGTACAAGAACAGTTTCGATGCGATCGTGAAGATCACCAAGACGGAGGGCTTCTTCAAGCTGTACAAGGGGTGCGAGTGGCGGAGTGGCGCTCATGTGCAGCTATACCGCCGCTGTCCTTCGTCAGATCACGTACACCACCACGCGTCTGGGTGTGTATAACAGCTGCCTGAACTGGTGCCGCAAGAGAAAGAATGGCGAGAGTGTGAGCTTCCTCGAGAAGATGTGCTGCGGCATGATCGGAGGCGCCTGCGGTGCCGTGGTGGGCAACCCTGCCGAGATCACGCTGATCCGCACATCCGCCGATAACCGCCTGCCCCCCGAGCAGCGCCGCGGTTACACGAACTGCATCCAGGCCATCTACCGCATCTGCAAGGAGGAGGGCGTGAAGACGCTGTGGAAGGGCACCTCCGCCACGGTGGTGCGCGCGATGGTGCTGAACGCGGCGCAACTGGGCGGCTACTCGCAGGCGAAGGAGTTGTACTACGACAAGTGGCATCTGTTCAAGACCGACGGTCTGGGCCTGCACATCGCGTCCTCGCTCACGTCCGGCTTCTTCTGTACGGTTGTGTCGCTGCCCGTGGATATCGTGAAGACCCGCCTGCAGATGATGAAGTGAATGCTGGCATGCGGCGTGAGAGGTAGGAACAACGAGTACTCTGGCGCGTTCGACTGTGTGAAGAAGATCGTGAAGTCGGAGGGAGTGACCGCGCTGTGGAAGGGCTTCACGCCGTACTTCTTCCGTCTGGGTCCCCACACCATTCTGACGTTCGTGTTCCTGGAGCAGCTGAACAAGTACTTCGCTAAGTACTACATGAAGATGTAAGAACAAACTGTTTATTCCACACGTTATTCACTGTTGTTTGCCTCTGTTTCCTTCTTCTCTTCCGTTTCCTTCTCCTTCTCTTCCGTCTCCTGTGCTTGCTGCGCCGCCAACTTCGCCTTGCGGGCCTCTTCTCTCTTCTACGCATCATCCCTCTCCTTCTCCCCCACCTTCAAATGATACAGCTTCTGTCGCTCCTTCTTGCTCAGCGGCACCTTCGGCTCCTCCTCTTTCACCTCCTCCTTCTCTTCCACCTCCTCCTTCTTCTTCTCCTCTTCCTCCTCCTCATCACTGTTCCACCCATCGTCCATCTCCACATTCAGCATCTACGCCTCACACGCCTCCCCCACGCCCACGTCAATCAGGCCCTTCTTCTTGTCCAGGTCCAAATCCTTCTGGTTGATCTCCACCTTCGGCTTCTCGCTCTCCGGTCGCACCTTCATCACCACCGGCACCGTGAAGTCCAGTCCAACGTAGCACGGGCACATAAAGTGCAGGTGGTAACACACCTTCTCCGCCTTCACCGGCCGCAGCCCGAAGATGCGCGCCTCCGTCAGCAGGTCCAGCGGGCGCAGCAGCGCGCAGTCCAGCACGTACTTGTCGTCCGCGTCCGACAGTAGCACGAACCAGTGCTCGTGGATCTTGAACGGGAATCTAACTCTCATCACTCCCCCTCATCCCCCACCTTTTCGAGTACACGACGCCGCGCTCGAACTGCGCGCGCTCCGGCTTCTCCGCCTCGCTCGCCAGCTTCTCGAACTCCTCCGCCGTCAGTATCGTCTTCTCTTCCTTCCCTTCCTTCTCCTCCTCCTCCTCTTCCTCCTCCTCTTCCTCGGGCATCTCACCAGCGAGCACCTGCTTGGCCGTCACGCCCTCCTTCAGCTCGTTCTCGCGCACCACGCGCACCACGCACGTCACCATATCACCCACAAAGATGTCCTCCTCATCCTCCACCTCCAGCCGCGCCTATGTCTCACCACCTCACCCCACGCCCACCGCCACGGCCAGCCGCGGCAGATGGCGCACAGCCGCCTCGATGTCCTCCACCTGCTCCTCCAGCAGGTGGTTCAGGCCCTTCCACTTGGCACAGCCCGCCGCCACGAACTCCTTCAGGTCGTTGCTGCGGTTGCGCGAGCGGTTCGCGTTCGCCTCCTACGCCTAACCCGCCCGCCGCGCGCTCACGCGGTCCGTCACGTGGGGCAGCTGCTTCAGCTGCGAGTCCTCCACCCACAGCCCCTGGTACACGTACTGCACGAAGTGCATCACCGTGCGCGCCAGCGCCAGGCTGCCCGGCTTGCCCTTCAGCCGCGGGTACATCGACAGCTCGAACAGCACGCGCAGCAGCTCGGGCGCCTTGCCCAGCAGCCGGTGCTGCGCCGCCTGGTGCGCGGGCGTCACCGGCAGGTTGTTCAGGTACGCGTGCAGCAGAATGTTCGTCTTTAGCCACGCCGCGGCGCGCTTGTCCTCGCGCGCCTTCTCCAGCGGCACCTACGCCTAACCTTGTGACCTCACCCTCACGCGCGGCTTGCGCATCTTCGCACTGGAGAAGCTGTTCTTTGGGCACAGCGCGTTCAGGTACACCAACAGCTCCGCATCGTCCGGCTCGGGCGGCACCAGCGTCGTCAGCTCCTCCGCGTACGCGAAGATCTCCGGCACGCTCCTACGCCTCACGCCGCACACGCACGCGCACTGCACGGGGGTGCTCTCGTTGAGTTGGTGGAAATAGACGCTGCACGTTTCCTCGCTGATTTTGGGCTTCGTCTCCTTGCGCGTGCAGTTCTTGCTAGCAGTGAGGGAGGCGCGCGGGCGCTACAGGGAGTACACGAGGAGGGGAATGCCGACGATCATCAGAAGCAGGTAGCCGATCATCATGATCTTGCTGCCTGTCTTCTCCTTCATCCACGCCGGCAGGGCAATGCCCACCTCCATCGAGGCGGGGCCGTCGGGGTTGCCGTAGCGCTCGTAGTTCGCGCGGGCAATCTCGTCCGTCAGAATGCGATACGCCTTCTCAATGTCGCGGAACTTCTCCACGCTACCGGTGGGCTTATCAGGGTGGTAACTATGCAGTTATGGGGAGTAATAGGGCGTGCATCTTCGCCATTTTTCTGTAGGCAGACTTGATCATCCTGTCCGTGGCGCCGACCGGGATTCCGAGCGTGGTGTAGGGATCGAACAGCTCGGGCTCCTCCTTCTGAGCGAGAACGGTCAAACGGGAGACGACGATGATGCCAATGATGACGAGCACGAGGTTAATCCAGAACGCGGCCGTGAGCGGGTTTTCGACTTGTTCCTCATCCACTTCCACCAGCTCCTGCTTTTTCGCGGATTTCTAAAACATAAATCAAGAAGAGCAGGAAGCGTACGACAGGTTCCTTGTTTCGGTAGCGTTTGAACCGTCTGTACAGGAAGATCGAGGCAAAGAAGATGTATATGCTGATGAGCGCGATCACAAAGATCACAAAAGCGTCCGTATCGTACTCCTCCTCCATAGTTCACTCAATTGGGTGCGTTTTGGCGAAATGACGACGATTGTGAAAATGGGCTCGTTTTCCGGCAAGTGATGGGGAGTGAGAACAAACAGGCTAGAGGAAATAGTCTGGAGGAGAATCGTTCGAGGGCACCTTTCTCTCGCTCTGTGGGGCAGGGTCGTAGGTGACGAAGTTGCTCTGCAAATACTCGTCCACCTCCATAATAGAAGCGATGTTACCGCAGCGATAGCAGTAGTTCGGGGCGGACCACACGGCGATGAGTTGGTTGTTGAACATCCACTTGTAGCCCTCCATCACCAGCTGATGCGATCTGCACACCACATTGAGGTTGTTGTCCGCGTTAAACTACTTGTTACAGTCACTACACACACGCACCTTGCTCACCACGTCGCCTCCGAAGAGGTAGCCACATCCTCTGGAGCTCACTCTCCAGCCCGTGGTGTCCTCCTCCGGATCGGACCACAGAAGGTCACAGAACCCACCCTCCAGCGGAACCTCCTGAATACGGTCAATTGCACGGATCTAGTGATGATCAGCACATCTCAAGAGTACTTCATCCAAAGTCGTGATGGACGGCGAGAGACCGCCGTGCACACAGAAGATGCGACCGTCCACAAGGGCGCCGATGGGAAGAAGATCGAACACGTTGACACACTCCTTCCAGATGTTGGGAGTGCCGTACTTCCGCATGCACTCGTCATAAAAACCATACACCTGGGTGATTTGCCGGCTCTCGTGGTTTCCACGAAGAAGCGTAACGCGGTCGGGGTAGAAGACCTTCAGCGAAAGCAGGAGCAGAAACGTTTCGATGCTGTAGTAGCCTCGGTCGACATAATCGCCCATGAAGAGGTAGTTCGTATCAGGACTTTCGCCTCCGATAAAGAACAGCTCCTTCAAATCGTAGAACTGGCCGTGGATGTCTCCACAGATCTAGAGGGTTAGGCGAAGGATAGAACGCCGACAGTGACAGGAGTGCGCACCTCGCGAATGTTCTCTTCCTTCATCAATATCTCCTTTGCCTTTGCGCACAAGTCGACAACTTCTTGCTCTGTGATCAGTTCGCAGCGACGAAGCTGTGCGTTAGTCATTCCGTTCACACAAAATGCATACCTTTTCGATGTGTCCTTGAATCACACTGTCCTCTGGCATGGTTCCTTCGTTTCTTCTGTTACGTGACAGACAATAGGATATTCTATCCGCTACACAATGAGTCGCGATGAACCAATGTGAAATGGCGTTGTGGTTTGGAGTTGACATTCCCGCGGGAATGATGGATTTCCCATTCCAGAAGGGCTTGTACTCTGGAAATGCGCTGAAGTGTGAGGCTTTGTAGATTCACAAGTCTAATTGGTTGGTGGAACTGTGTGAAGGGAAACAGGAAATGATCAATTCAACTATTACACAGCGGGTTGCTGCTTCTCGTCATTCACCACAGAACAATCGAGGAGCGTATTGCACTTTTCAGCACGATGCTTGTTCGCGTAGATGTACAATGCAATCATCAGAATGAAGTCAATCGGAGATAAGAACACACCCATCCCCGTCATACAAACCACTTCCCCCTTTCCATATCCACACTCTCATAGTAATCCCGAATGTCCAGTGATATTGATTTGGATGACCTTCTTGACGAAGTGCTGAACGATTCCGCTCCAAAGCAGAGCGATGACATGCTTGATTCCGTAATGGACGAACTGCTCCCCGTTGCTCCCGCAAGTAAGCTTCCTGAGAATCTCAAATACCCGGAGCTGTCATCTCTGGACCCAGAAACGCGAAATGAGTGGACGAAGACGATTGAGGTAGATGAAGCCGTTATGAAGTTAAAGTCTACAAAGCCATTGAGTAATGCATATCAGGGGAAAGACACCAATATCAAATCGGAGTCACTCCAAGAAGTGTTGTCATTTCTTTTGAAGGAGGAATCGTTAGACCCTTCCTGTATTGCTACCATCTGCAGTGACAAGAACGTGATGGATCTATTTGCGAAGGAGCTGGGGAAGAGAATCAAGGGCATCATTCGTCTTAGCGATAAGGATTTGGCAGATTCGCGTTTTTGTGCGCTTCGAGCATTACTGAGCTGTTAGTTTCTTTTCATTTTGGATCTTGTTTCTTGCGAATGCCTCGAATTGCCAATGGGAGGGTTGTAGATGATGCTCCTTCGGAGAATCGGGAACGGAAGAACCGGGTGCTGACATGGGATGAATTCACCAGAGCACCCGGCCAGGCTTCACGAAACCAACATACAGTCCCAACTCGAGAAAGCAAGGAAGAGGTGAAGAAGGAGCCAGTGAAGGAGCTAACCATGCAGGCCCCAGCTACTGTTGCACAGTATTTGGCTCGCCTTCTGCATTTAGAAGAATACAATCTACCTATTCCCAGAGAGAACCCTGCCATTCGCCTTAATGCGGTATTCCTCGTCTTCTTCGCGTTTTTCACATTCCTCTTTGGATACAAGATGGCTGTACTCCTTGGTGTGCTGTATTTCCTGTAGATCGTTCTGACTCTGGCTCTCTTCCTGCTAGAACCCAAGTCATCATAGAATTAAAACTCCGTTTGTTGAACAAACATCGCAAGCTATCATTCGTTCATAAGATGCCGCTTCTCAACGGGGATGACATTCATCCGTTGGACGTCCGACAAATAAAACGCAACCTCCCCAAACCCGCTGGTCTGCGTAACGAGCAGCGCTTGGGACTGCGCCAAGAGGTACAAATCCAGCAAGGCCCGTCGAATCGTATCATCACTCGCTTTGTGCTTCGTCGTGTGCCCTCGCTTGAACGACTTGACCGTCACCACATGGAAGCCCTGCAGCGACGCCTTCAGCTTCTCCTCCGCCACCTTCGAGTCCGTCGACAGGAGCACCACCATCTTCGTATTTCGCAGCGGATACGAAGCCAGCCGCACCATCTTCGGCACCTTCTTCAGATCCTCCTCGTCCAGCTTCACCGCGTACTCCGCGTTGTCCGACAGCAAGCCCGCGCACCGCACCTGCACGCCCAGCACGCTCTGCTCGTGGAACAGCGAGTGCTTCGCCACAACAATCGTCTTCACCATATCCGGGGAGGGATTCAGCAGCAGGCGAAACAGCTTCCGCTGGTACGAGCGCCAGCCCTCCGTCTTCTCCAGGATGCCGAGGTTGCGCAGCATCCACAGGTTGCGCCGCGTGTGGAAGAAGAAGCTGCCCAGGCGGTTGTCTCGGTGGATGGTGTTGGTGTGCGGCAGGTTCAGCACGTCCAGCGGGCGAGTGTGCGATTTCATGCAGGTGTTCAAGCCGGAGCATACACGGTAGTTCGGGAGAGCTAGATTGGATGAAACGCCAGGGAGTTACGTTGGTCGTCGCGAAGCGGGGCGAAGCAGGAGTTGAGGTGCTTCCAGTAAATGGGATCCATGTGGACTAGGAGTGAAGACGAGGAGGGAGTTTCACTTCGCAGGTTCCTGCCGAGTAGTAAGGCGTATGTGATGGTGTAGTACAGGGAGATGGCCTTGTGGCCGATACCGCCGTGCACGGTGTCCACGATCATTGTGTAGCTCTTGTTGGTGGTCATTCGAGTGAGGAGCAGATTGCAAAAGGCATTGTAGTCTATTCATCATGCCGTTGGTGATTTGAAAACCGGTAGAATCGTTCCAAGGGTAATACTGGATTGGTTTCTACGGATGAAATGCAGACAATAGCAGGACAAATGACGTAGAGGGAACGATCCTCCTCCTCTTCCTCTTCGGATTGGAGTGTGTCAATTGACTTGTTGGCGCAGATGGACTATAGATCACACTTTGGAAGGGCAAGAAACGTTGTCTGATTCTGTGGAGACTGCGTAGAAGACGATGCAGAGAACGTAGGATCCGTTCCATCCTCGGATTGAGTCTGTCCAGTTGGAGAAGGATAGGCGGGGGTAGAAAATCCATCCTCTCGTGTTGTTTCTTCACTGCTTTCAATGGCCACCGCTTTAGGAGGCGGATTCAAAGAGGATGTACTTGCTACATAGAATCACATGTCAATGAATGGAGTACCTCGCTTCCTCACTGTAGAACGGTTATGGCAAGCCACTGCATGGATGAGAGCAAAACGATCCTCAGCGATGAAATAATCCGGGATATACGTCATCCACAAGTAGCAGAGCGCAGGGAATAAAAAGAAAAGCACGCGATTGCATCGCATTCCACGAGAACAAGAAGGAAATGAAAAAAGGAATCGCCCACCGGGGGGCTCGAACCCCCGACCACCAGGTTAAGAGCCTGGCGCTCTACCGACTGAGCTAGACGGGCTTGCTTATTTCCTTTGGGGTACACTTATGAGAGTGAGGGTTCAATTATGGAGGGATGAAAGAAGGGAAGGAGAGGAGAGGGATGCAGTTTCACTACTATGTGATAATCAGGCCTTCACACATCAATTCCTCATCCTAATCAAACCCTAGCAGATCAACTCCTCATCACAATCAAACCCCAGCAGATCAACTCCTCATCACAATCAACGCATCTGCAAATCCACACAAACGCATCACGAATGCACAACAAACACACCAATGCAGCAACGAAATGATCGTCTGCACGACGCCCTCGCTCTCGCTTCTCACGCCAATCCGCAGCACGCACCCGTACTTCTCGCTCAGCACGATCTGGCATCTCGCCATCACCAGCACCTTTCCCATCACCTTGCCGGCCATCAGCACCGTGTGGTTCGTGCTCTACGCCTCACGCCCTCTCGCCTCGCCCACGCCTATCGCCACGCGGTCACTGCCCTCGTACGCGTACAGCCCCAGCACCTCCAGCACGCCCTTCACCGCGCTCGCCACGTCCTCGAACGACAGCGCCACCTGGTCCTCCGCCTCGCTCGCCACCTTCAGCGCCTCCCACTGCCCGCGGAAGTCGCTGATCAGCGGCCGCGCCACGAAGTCCGCGAACTCCACGCGGAAGCTCTCGATCTCGTACTCCTCGTCGAAGCCCTCGATCGCGTCCAGCGCGTCCAGCTCCTCCTCCTCCACGTCCTTCACCACGAACTTCAGCACCGCAGAGAAGCTCGCCTCCGGCACCTCCACCTCGTCCGCTTCAGCCGGCTCAGCAGGCTCGGAAGGCTGGAACGCGAGGCTGACGAAGGTGCTGGCCTCCTGGTTCATGCCGATGGTCTTGCACGGCAGGACCGACTCCACGCTCCACTGCGCCTCGTCGCCCTCCTCCAGCTGCAGCTCCATGCGCACGTCGCACATCACCTGGCCGTCGACCGTGTTCGACACATCGAACTGCAGCACCACGTGGCTCTCGAACACGTGCTTCACCACGCTCACGCGGTACTCCGTCTCCGCCTCCGTCAGCAGCACCGGCACCGAGCTGCGCACCACCGGACCGTACGCCGCGAACGCCGGCACGCTGAACACCGCGCTGGCCGCCGGCTTCTCCTCCTTCTTCACCTCCACCTTCTCCTCCTTCTTCGCCACGGGCGCCGCCACCACCGGCAGGTGCTCCCAGTCCAGCGCCTCCGCCGGCCGCTGCTGGAACGCCTGCAGCGACGCGTGCAGCTGCGCGGGCGACAGCGGCAGGCGCGCGAACAGCAGCGCGCGGTCCGGCTCCTCCGCGGCGAGCCCCTGCAGCGCCAGCACCACGCGCTCGCGCACCTCGTCGTTCTCGTCCTTCAGACAGCCGCGCAGCAGCTCCGCCACGCTCTTGCGCACGCTCGGCACGCGCCCGGCGAACTGCCCCAGCGCCTCGACGGCGGCGGCGCGCACACAGGCGTCCTCGAGGATGATGCGGTTGTAGATGAAGCGGATAAAGCGCGCGGGCGCCACGGCGTCGGGCCCGTGCTGCGCGAGCACGTGGAGGACGCGGACGATGATCTGCGGGTACTCGCAGTCCTCGATGCACTCGCAGAGGTGGAGCAGACAGGCCTCCAGCGACTCGGGGATGTGCTGGAGGATGGAGATGATCGTGCTGACGATAGTCGCCTTCAGCGTCTCCGAACACTCCTACGCGTGAGGGAGAGAGGCCACTTCAACGCCGCGCAGGATGGAGCTGAGGAAGGACAGGATCGCGGCGTGCTGCTCGGGGTACTTGGTCGTCAGCGCCAGCAGCGACTGCACCAGCAGCACCTTGAACTCGTCGTCGATCTCCGCCAGGTACGACGCGATCTGCTTCAGCAGCGAGTCGATCCTACGCTCCACCGCCGCGCCCGCGCCTACTTTCCCGGCTCTACCGTCTTCAGCAGCGTGCTCACCGCCAGCGTCGCCACCGAGCGGTTCGCGTCGTTCACCAGCGCCTCGAGGTCGCCGTTGCAGCCCTCGATCGCCATCGGGTGCGACACCGACAGCTCGTTCAGGATGCGCATCGCCGCGAACTTGGCGCACGTGCGCGAGGAGCCCAGCTGCACGCGCAGCATCGACAACACGGGCGCCAAGTCCTCGTCGCGCACGCCGGGCAGCCGCACGATGGCGCGCGCCGCCTCGAAGCACACCATCTACGCTTCAGGAGCGAGGCGGACGCCCACGTCGGAACTGTGGCGCAAGCACTTGACCATCATGTCGTAGATCTCGCGGCTGGCGTCGCTGTCGCCGTCGTCGTCGCGCAGCAGCTGCGCGCTGTAGCGGATCAGCATGCACAGCGACAGCGGGCTGGTCGGCAGGCGCTGGCGCAGCTGCGATAACAGCTAGGCGTGATGGGACTCATGCGCCGGTGCCTTGTTCAGCGCGAGGCGGTCGTGCTGCTTCATGGCGTACAGCAGCAGCAGCCCGTGGTATTGCACCATCTCGTCCTCGTAGCTGAGAGACTGGTTGATCTCGCTGACCCAACGGCGAATCGGCTCGGGGCTGACTGAGTACAGGTACAGCCCGCACAGCAGCGCGGAGGACGCCACGCGCGGGTTCTTGTGCACGATGGCCTGCTTGATGTAGCGCTCCACCTGCGCCAGCATGGAGGCCTAGGGATGATCATGCGCCGATGCGGCCACGTCGAGGATGCGGCTCAACACACGCAGACTGTTCGCGCGGAACAGCTCGTTTTCGGAGTTCAGGTCCTTCAGGAGCGTGCTCACCACGATAATCACCTCCTCCGCAGAGGTCTTCTCCGCAACCTCCTTAATGAACAGGTACGTCATGCGGCGAAGAGCGGGCTATGGAATGACAACGGTGGAAATGCACAACGTCCTGGTTCTGGAAGAGCTTCGTCGCGCCGAAAAACACGTCGGTCACTTCGTTGTTCGTCAGCGTTTCGCCCTCCACCACCAACAGGTACAGCACCTTCGACATCAGCAGGCGGCACATCTCCGGCTTGTTCATCACCACGTTCGGGTCGTTGAACATGCGGCACTCCTGGAGAACGGCGGATTTCGTCAGGCCATAGAAGGGAGAAGCTACGCGTGACTGGAGCATGATCAAGGGCCACCACGCAGGTCGTCGTCCTTGTCGTGTCCTCCGATGTCAAAGAACTCCTTCCGAATAATGTTCAGGACCGATTCGGGCTGCTCGTTCTCCCTACTCTTGGGATCGTTCGCGTTTTGCGCTTGCATTGCAGGGACGGTATGGGGGTTCCTTCAAAAGCAATAATTGGGAAGTGAAAGATTGCGGGAAATCGGGCCGGTTTGTGGAATGAATGAAGCGTTTTCAACCAGTATCCAATTGGAATGAATGGTATTGGTGCTGGTTGTGCCGCCATGGCCTCCATGTGGTATTTGTGGATGGGTTCGTAATGGAGGTGCTGTTTTGGAGTGAATGCTGCTCGACAGCAGATGAAGGCGATTTCTTCCTTCGAGGAATCAGAGTATTGATTCTAAAGCCCGGAATTGCAGTGCAATTGGGGAAATCGTACAGGGGGCGCTGCGATTGCGTGATCCAGCGACTCCCATTTCTTTAGCATAGGAAGGAAGTTGAGTGGCAGTATCTTCTTATGAAGATGGATATTCCCTCTCAACGAGGGTTGTGTTGAATCCCCTATTGCGGAGGCGTAAATTGCTTATTTTTCAAGATTGGTTTCATGCAGTCCAATGTTCAGAAGCGGGACCTTCATCTTCCAAGCCCCGATGGCATTCTCGATGATTCTTCTTGTTGACCTGTAAAACAGGTTGAAGAGTTGCTTCTCAGGAGACTTTTTTCCCTCCGTTGATACCCATGATTCGTCCATGTTACGCATATCCCTCATCACCAACAATATAACCACCAGGACGAAGAACCAAATCGTTCTGAAGTGTACGGTAGAGCGGGGAGTTTAACAGCATGTCATTATCGTGGGTTACCTACTATCCAATCGCACATGACTTGAACGTTGAGCTGTGCCTGTCCTTTTCTACGATAGCATTCACTACTTCTTTACTTTGAGTTTGTGGATGTTATCATCAATTGTAAACAGAATTCTTCATATCTTGAAGAGACGCTTGAAGCTCACTAGATTGCATTCACCATTGAACTGGAATCGGAGTGATTTCAACTTTCTGTATCTCCACACTCTTCTATAATTGATTTCTTTCAAACACTAGTCTTATCCTATCCAGTTCATTCACTTAAAACGTTGCAAGCAACACCCCATCCATTCATGTAACAAACACCCTCACAACACATACAATCACACTGTCATAACACCACACTCTACTTGCTCTCCTCCCCATCCGCTTGCTTCCCCTTCTTCAACTCCTCCACCTCATCCTCCAGCTTGGAGATCTTCGACTCATACGCCTGCACCTGCTTTGCAAACGAGTCCCGCTCTCTCTCCAAGTCCAGCTCCGTGGGGGCCTTCGATTTATCGATGATCATGTTTCGCAGAATGTCCTTCACTTGGCGCAGCTGCTCCTCGATCTCCCTCCTTTCCTCACTCATCTGTTGGATTGTCTCCTGTGACTACACGGTACACTCTCCACCCCAATGCTACCTTCAGATACTCCTGGTAGTAGTAGTTCGTGGGTCCATACAGTTTGGATTCCAACTCATCAATCAAACTCCGCTCGCTTTGAAGCTCACGACGCATCGACGCGTTCTCCTCGCTCGATTCGTAGAGAATGTTGTTCAAATCCACAATCTGCTCCTGGAGCCGGTTGAACATCTCCGCATTCTCCGCAGCCTCTTGCTTCAGCTTTTCAATTGTCCTTTCCTTCTCGCGCACGGTGCTGTTCATGTTGTCTAACACCACGTCCTTCTGAGCACAGCGCTGCGATATGCCCATCATCTTGTCTTCCCAGGAACGTTTTTCATTCTCATACTGTTGCTTGCTTACACAGTTCGCGTGAATGTCCGCAAGCTCCTCCATTTTTGCTCCCTCTCCATCCGCAGGGACACCTTCAGGCTCAAAATCGCTGGAGAGACTGAAGTCGTCGAAATCCCAACCGTTCGGCGCCTCCTGGGATTCTGCAGCATCATTGCCTTTCTCACTCTGATTCATCCACGAAACTCGGTTAGAACGGATTTGTGGAAGAAAGGATTGATGTCCACATTTTCCTTTGCTGGTCTCATGCTTTTATCCTACTGAGTTTACTGCGCTCGTTTCTATGCGGACTTTTCAATCTTCGGTGATTCGCCTTCAACGGATACAGAGATGACAGTTTTAGATTAATCCATGTCTACGATTCCTGCAGAACAGGGTGGAGATGTCTTATGCCAAAAACAGCTTCTCCATGATTCGCATGAAACGATCATCCAAGTTGGCACTGCAGCCACAACGGACTCGTGTGACTGCGTTGAACAGCGGTGGAAGGAGTGGTTTCAAAGGGCTCCGAAGATGAAGGAGACGATCGGTGGAAAGAGTGATGCTACGATGGCCTTCATGCGTACTATTATCCCGTTCGAGTGGCAAAACACGGAGAAGGAGCGTCTTCTGCTCATCGCGTTCAATCCGACGAAAAACGAGCTGCTGAACATTGCGCAAGTCCATATGCTTTCTGTC
The DNA here is from genome assembly GCA_027406405.1 of Blastocystis sp. subtype 1. NCBI lineage: Eukaryota > Bigyra > Opalinata > Blastocystidae > Blastocystis > Blastocystis sp. subtype 1. The sequence continues at coordinate 136,205 of JANPWL010000011.1, forward strand.
TTTGCCGACTTCCTCGAAACGGACAATGATGCCGTCGCTCTTCAAATGCTGCTTCATAACCGCCTCATCTGCTTCCTTTCGGACGACCAAGATATGTGCATTCAGCACCCAGAGTATGCCGGCGACTTCTTCCGTCTCCTCCTGATGTACTTCAATCCCACCTTCGCCTTCCTCCTGGACCAGCACTACCCCAGCTGGGAGGACGAGATGGGCTCTCTGCTCCTCGACCCCACCTCCTGCTTCACCCCCACACAACTCCTGATCATTCTGGAGTCACTGCAAGGCGTGGAGATCCAATCGACCCTGTGGCTGATGCTCTGGTTCGTGGACGTAATCTCGCTGCACCACGGCAGTCGCCACGCGACCTCCTTCCAAGTGCCTCCACACTCCTCTTCTCACCCACAGCAGTTCCTCCGAGATGCCACCAGCAGCAGCGCCGCCGTGTCGTTGCTTTCCGTCGCGCAGCTGCTTCAGCGCCTGCCCGCCGCCTCTCAGGACTTCATTGTTTGTTCGGCGTGCTGCTTGGAGGGTAGAGCGATTGCTTCGCACGCCTCGCACAACCCGCTCAGGCACCGCAGCCATCCCAAACATCCCAAATCACCTCCTTCTCTCTCTTCACTCGCTTCTCCGACGTTCGCTTCCTCCTCCCTCTTCAGCGTAGATCGTAGGCCCGGTCCTCACGACGGAGGGTCGCCACAAGGGCATGATCCGTACCGACACGGCGCAGTTCAGGGACTACCTTGTGCTGGACGTCCGCAAGGAGGTGGCGGCGCGCAACGAGTTCGTGAACGTGGAGAGCGGGTGTGTGGAGGCGGTGCTGTACTCGTCCCTGTCGGCGAGCCAGAACACGCGGCTGCTGTACAGGCACGTGGCATACAGCTCGGTGCACGCCGAGGAGTCTCGGTTTAAGATGGTTGTTGGGTCCTGTTCGTATGTGAGTGTTTGTTCGCCGCCTGAGGCGTAGCCCGTTGTGATCCTGGCGGACTGCGACGAGGAGGGTACGGCTTGGGTGGCAGTCTGAACCACAGCATCACTCGTCGCCCTTCTGCTGCAGAAGGCGGGTCGCTGCTTCGTCTCCGTGGCGCTGCTGGACGCGTCGCACCCGAGTGACTTCCCACGCCTCCTCGACATCCTCCTGGCCAACGACTACACGCTCTCGAAGCCGGCCCAGACGGCGCAGCGCGCGCTCTTCGGCGGGTGGAGCTGGTGGCGGAAGTGGCGCAAGGGCAGCGACAACGAGACCTCCAGCAGCGAGTTCTACCACAGCGGGAGCGAGGAGCCGTCGATGGAGGCGAAGGCGAGCGCTCCGCCGAGAGAGGGCGAGGGCCACTCGAAGGCGTACTTCGACGCGATCCACAGCTGTCTGGACGGTCTGATGATGGAGATCAACGCCGCGACGGCGAACACGGTGATCGCGTCGCATCTGCTGACCATCGTGCATCCCCTTCTCTACACGCACATCGTGAGTGTGGTGGCGGAGGGGTTTCTGGGCCACGCGGTGTCCGCCATCCAAACCTACCACAGTTCACAGGACTTTGTGGCGTCCACCTCGTCCGCGCGCGGGCTGGAGGGCGATTATCTGTTGGTTCTGACGCAGACGAAGCTGCTTTTGCTGTCCCCATTGCCTGCTGAGGCGTCGCAGGAGAGGGAGTGTGAAGGAGTGAAGGCAGATGTGATTGAGGGAGTGAAGGAGGAGGGAATGGAGGGCGTGAAGACAGAGGTGATTGAGAGAGTGAAGGAAGAAGTGATTGAGGGAGTGAAGGAGGAGGGAATGGAGGGAGTGAAGGAGGAGGGAATGGAGGGAGTGAAAGAAGAGGGATGTGAAGGAGTGAAGGAAAAGGGAATGAAGGGAGTGAAGGCAGAAACAAAGGAACACTCCACAGAAGAAGTGAAGGAAGAGAGAAGTGAAGAATTGGAGGAAGAAACACACTCAGATACCAACGAGGCAAAGGAAATGGTGCTGGTAAGCACGATTGCAGATGCGCTGGGGGTGTTCACATCCTGCTCGGAGGAGGACATCAAGGAACTGGATTGGGTGAATTGCGATTCCTTCCGTGTGGACTTTGAGCTGACGCTGAGCGACGTGCAGATGCTGAACATTCTAGTGAACGAGGAGAAGGGAAATGAGCAACTCATCCACATCAAGGTGAATGAGGAGACGAGTCTCTTCCTCCAGGTGGACTATCCCATATTTGTCGTGAACGAGCTCATGAATCGTATCGGTCATTTGCAGTGTTGTGTTTGTTGGGAGAGCCTTTTCCACTTTTTGTGCCCATTTTGCACGCCCAATTTATGTTTGATTGGAGCCGCCTCTGTCGCTTCGTTCCCAAACATATGTACAGGAGATTACATAAATAGTAATCGCATAGAGTTTCCTTTGCTGTTAAACGCCGTTTCTCCTCAATCGTTCCTTTTCCAAGAATGCGTGGGAATTACATCAAGAGTATTCACGAGTAGCGATGAAAGACTTTTCGAAGGGGTACAAGTTCGTTACAGAAGGCAGTGTGACTATTCCTTACCCAGAAAGCAACGAAGTGTTTTACAACAAAGTATGCGCAGGCTTTTATATCCACCCTAGGTTCAAGTGAAGAACCGCGACCTGTCGATTCTCATGATCACCCTGTTCGGTGAGCTTCAAAAGAGGGAGTTGGAGGAGCTGAAGGAAAAGAAGCCGAAGCGCTACGAGGGAATGATGGCGGAGCGCAAGCGAGTTGCCGAAGCAGAGGGTTTGCGTCTGTTCTCTTATCAATCGCAGGCAAGCCGTACCTCGCTGAGGACGGACTCTACATCTTCGAGGCACTGGCCGCGTCGGGATTGCGCAGCATTCGCTACTGGAAGGAGATCCCCAACATCCGCCGCCTGATCATCAACGACATCGCTGACGCCGCCGTGGAGAGCATGAAGGACAATCTGCAGTACAACGGCGTGACATCCGACCGCGTGGTGCCGAACCAAGCGTACTCTCGTGCTGTGCCTTCAACGTAGGGATGCCACGATGGTGATGTACCAGAATCGCAACCCCGCCTACAATCGCTTCGATGTGATCGATCTCGATCCGTACGGCTCCTGTAGCATCTTCCTCGACGGCGCCGTTCAGAGCATCCGCGACGGCGGCTTGCTCTGCGTCACGAGCACGGATCTCACCGTTCTCTGCGGCAATCATCCCGAGGTGGTCTTCTCGAAGTACGGCAGCAACTGCCCAAAGACGCCCTTCTGCCACGAGCTCGCTGTGCGCATCGTTCTGTACACGATTATGATGGCTGCCGCGAAGTACGGAAGAAGCATGGAGGTGCTGGCGGCGTTCCAGATCGACTTCTACGTGCGGGTATTCGTGCGGATGTGGTGCGCGTGCGGATGGACTGAAGCGTAGTCACGACTCCAAAACCGCGATTAAGCAGTGCTCTTCGCAGTCGTCGCTTCTGTACTACTGTAACGATTGCCACAACTACCAACTCCAGAAATTGGGCCGAACGCACAGTGCGTCATCGGAGGGCGTTTCACCCGCAGAGGACAAGCCCGCCAAATTCCACCCGCCCAACTGCGAGGTCGATTCTCACTGTCCCATCTGCGGCTGCCAGTACCGCGTAGTTCCCCGCGGTTCTGTTCACGGTTAGCTGGGCGGTCCGCTGTACAACGGGTCGCTGCACGACGAGGCGTTCGTGGGCGCGGCGATCGAGCGTCTGCGCAAGCTGTACGTGGAGAAGGACGCGGCGCTGGTGGCGGCGAGCACCTTCAAGTGCACGACGCACGAGATCTTGTTGGGCATGCTGACCGCTGTGGGTGTGGTGAGGTGATGTCACAGGCAGATGCAGGAGGAGTTGCCCCAACCGCTGTACTTCAGTTTCCACGGGATGACCTCGTTCCTGAAGATGACAGCACCCAAGTATGTGGAGGTGAGTTTTGGCGGGAAGGTTTACCGGCAGATTGTCTCCGCGCTGCGCAGGGCGGGCTACCACACCTCCCAATGCCACTGCGACCCGCTGGCGGTGAAGACCGACGCGCCCGGCGATGTGGTGTTTGACGTTTTCCGGGCCTATTTCCGCGAGAAGCAGCTGCCGCAGGACGAGAAGTGGGAGGCGCGCCAGCCGGAGGGCTTCGTGAAGCACTTCCTGTTGGAGCCCGCGACGGGGAAGTATGACTTCACGGTGCTGGAGGAGCTGAAGGACAAGGAGTACGAGTTCGCGCGGTTCCCCGGAAACCCCGAGGCGAACTGGGGACCGAAGGCGCGCGGCAGTCTGAAGCGATCGAATGTGGAGTCGAATTGAGTGCGGTGTTTGTTACAATCATCCATCTGAGTGCACTACTTGCTACACAACCGTCCAACTCAATACACCCTTTAATGCACACTCCTCCAACTCACTGCAATAATGCACATTCTCTTTGCACAATGGAAGTGGAGCAGCACGGCGGTGCTCCGCTGTCGAGAGAGGAGTGGAGACGGGAAATGCGGAAGAACTTTTGCAAAAAGGACATGATTGATGACGACGGGAATTTGGTGAAGGAGTAGTCCCTGCGATTTCCATTTTGAAATGTAGGTACTTCCACCTCAAGAAGCTGAAAACCTGGACCCTGGAGGAGGAACGACTGCTCATCCAGGGCATTCAGAAGTATGGAGTTGGGGAGTGGGAGCGCATCCGAAGAGATTTCCTTCCCGATTGGGTAGGCTTTGTTTGGACGAGGGAGCGGCTAATCAGTAGATGACGGAAGACATCCGGTTGAAGGCGTGCAGACTGCTCGGCATCCAGCGCATCGAGGAGTATAACGGTTTCAAGGGAGGGTATGAGGAGATTAACGCCGTTGAAACGCCCAAACGGTTTGACGCGTAGGTGTGGCAGAAGAACAAGGAGAAGGGGGAGCAGCAGCACCTGTGGTTTAGCAATGTCCTGATGGATAAGCGTTTTGGTCTGATTGGCAAGGCCGAGTGTCCTGTTTGTTCGCAACGCGTTTGAAACAAAGAAAGGCACTTAGAAAGTGGGATAGACGGAGCTGTAGGTAATAGCGCAGCGACCTATGCCACCAACGTCCTTCTCAATGCGCACGTAACCCTTCTCACCCCAGTTCTCGCCCCAGGAGTTCTTCACGATCCAGTACTTCATGCCGGACTCGTCCTCGTCGTAACCCACAGCCAGCACGGCGTGGTTGATTCTCTCCGTGCACTGGGTGATGATACCGCCCTTGTAGAACTGGAAGGCGCTGGCATCGAGCACGATGGACACGGGAGTCAGAGCCACAGCGTTGGCGAGAGAGACCTCATCCTCCTGAGGAAGCTGCACCTTGCTCACGGACTTCACGGCAACCTTGCAGGCATCATCGTGGCACTCCTGATCCATGCCCTTGTAGGGGTAGTCCCCCTCCTTGCACAGACCGTGAGAGGACACGTAGTCCAGCACGCTCCAGGGCCAGCCACCGCCGCAACCAGCAGCCTCGTACTTGGGGCGCTTGGCGCAGTCCACCAGCTGCTGCTCAGAGAGAGACACCAGCTCGCCAGAGTGGATGAAGTAGGCACCCTCGGTAGTACCGGTGGTGGAGAAGGCCCAGCAGGAACCGCAGGAAGCCTGGTCCTTGATGGGGGTCACGGCTCCCTTCTCTCTCCAGTCCACTCTCTTGGGGGCATCGCCCAGCATGGGGGTCATCACGTCGCTGCGCTGCTTGGGGTCCTTGGCGCAACCGCAGAACTTGTAGGCAAACTCTTCCTCAGTGATATCGGCGAACTTGTTCACGCCGAGGGTCCAGGGCAGATGCTTGGCGTTGTGGGCCTCAATCTTGTTGAGGTTCACGTTGAAGACGGCCAGACGGTACTTCTGCTCCTCGGGGGAAGAGTAGTGCTTTCCGTACTGGCTCTTGAAAGCGAAGAACTGGGAGTCGCGCAGGCTCGTGCTGAGCGCAACGGCGAACAGGACAAAGAAGATAGCCTTCATAATCACTCACGAAAGATAATCTGAAGCACCCATATCTCAAGCACTCTGCGTCATCAAGGCCATTGGCTGAACCAGTTTGTGCCGTGGGGTCCATTTGGCCGAGCAGGCAACCAACACAGGAGGACGGAATTGTGTTCGATTCAACAAACAAGCGTAGAGAAGCGTATTACTCCCACTGCAGATCCTCGAAATAGCAGGCACCCGCGCTCGGCTTCGAAGCGAAGAGACCCAGCTTAATGTCCTCATCACCGAAGCCGTGCTTGCGGTAGTACTCCTCCTCCAGCGCCTTCATGAAGGCGGGCAGCGCCTCCTCGCGGACCAGGTGCACCGCACAACCGCCCCAGCCCGCTCCCGTCAAACGCGAGCCCAGCGCACCGTGCTTCCTACGTGTAAGGCAGGGACACAACACACACATGGCAATATCCACCAGCTCGTTCAGCTGGTCGCAAGAGCACTCGTAGTCCTCGTTGCAGGAGCGGTGCGAGGCGCACATCAGCGCGCCGAGCTTCTCCATCTTGTGCTCCTCCTTCTCGTCCTCACAGACCGTTCGGAACTCCCACACGCGGCCCGCCTCGGAATACACGTGCAGCGCGCGCTGCAGGCACTTGAACTCCTCATTCACCTCCAGCACCTTCGCCGCGGCCGGACGGTCCGCGAACAGCGTCTCCTGCTTCAGCGGCACGCCCAGCAGATTCTCCACCTCCTCCGTGGTGTACGGCTCCGCGTGCAGCGTTTCGCGCAGAATACCCTCCATCTCCTTCAGCGACTTGCCGCCGAGATCGCGCGCCAAGTCCTGCAGCGACGTGTACTCCAAAAAGCGCGGCAGCCCGAAGTGCTTCGCCACGAGCTTGGCGGCCAGGCGGCCCTCCACCACGCGCAGGTTGTACCCCTTGGCCGCCGTGACGGCCTTGGGCGCTTGGTAGAAGGAGTTGGAGATGACGAACACGCCGCCGGCGGGAAGCTGCACCGCGGTCACGCGCAGCGGGTTGAACTGGATGTGGCTGGCGTAGCCGCGGATGCCGTGCACGGAGATGGCCTGGTCCATACCGCCGCCCATCGTGCCGATGTAGAATCTAGTCGTGATGGCGGGAGGGAAGGGGGACTCGGCCACGCGGCTCGTTTCGGCGAGCGCGTTCTTGTCGAAGGGCATGCCGTTCGCGAGGGCGGTGGCCATGCAGGCCGCGACGACGAACGCCGAGGAGGAAGAGACACCCGCAGCGGGGGGAACCGTTCCGCTGACGCACACCTTGAGCAGGCGGGGCGCGTGCTGCTAGAGCTAAGCCACGGGAGAATCGCGCACCTCCTTGTTCAGGTTGTCGAAAGCACCCTTGTAGCCGCACTGGAAATACAGGGACCAGTTGTGCTCCTTGCCCATATCCGCCTTGGGGTCCACGGGGATCGTCTTGCTCTCAAACTTGGAATCCTACCCCCATCACACGCCCATTTCACTTAGTCTACAGTGTTGTGAATAGAAAACTCGGTTTCGCCCTTCTCGTTGGCCTCAGAGCCGATCGCCATGATCATGTCGTTCGCGATGGCCATCGGCAGCACAGAGTAGCTAGTCCGTTGTAGTGGGTTGAAAGCACGTACCCGTGATAGTCAATGTGCTCTCCGATTAGGTTCACGCGACCGGGAGCGCGAACGAAGAAATCCGGGTTGCAGCCGTACTTCTCGTTGAAGAGGCGTCTCAGCTCCTCGAAGCGGCGGGTGGTAGCGGGGACATCATCGTACACTTCGCTTATTCTACATCTTCAGCGTCCAATCCGCTAATCGCCTTACGTGTGGTAACAGGGAACAGCAGTGCTCATTGTTGAATAAAGGGGAGGGGATTTGTGTTTCTGAGAAAACAGAGCAATCTACTGCGTGCGCATTGCACAGAGGAACTGCGTGTTTATCGTATCGGCAATGGAAGGGCCTGTCTTCATGTGGAGAAGAGGGAGTCCGCAGAAGATGCAACGCTCTCCCTCCAGGTACGGCTGGCAGCAACAGGGGCAACTGAGCACATCGGCGCAACCCACGACGGGCTTCCACGAATAGAGACAGTAATGGTCGATGGATCGCAGCACGCAGTACTCCTGGTGTCCCTCGTCCAAAACCGTCTCATTTCCGCAGCATTCGCACTTGCGGCACACTTCCTCCTTCGGCACTTGGAGGGAAGAATCTCCCTCCATCTTGCCCCGAATCCACCTCGCCTTCGCATCCTCTCTCTGTTCATAAGCCGCGTACAGCAGTCTTTTTCGCAATGCCAGCACCGAATCGATGGAGGCACCTTCCGTTAGTTGCCACTTCCCTCCCGTGTGGAATTGACGGCAGAGCCAAATGAACAGAAGGTGAAGCGAATCCACGCTCGCTGCATTGCCCGCCTGCACCGCCTCCCAGCTCGATTGAAGCGTGGAGCGAAGTGCCGAAGGGCTCAGCACGACAAGGGGAAGCCAGGGCTGGGTGGGAGGAGAAGGAAGAGCGAGGGAGTTGAGAGCCAGCGCCTGGACACGGTAATCGACGGTGGTGGACTTGGGCGCGGTTTGGTAGTAGCAGAGGAAGAGAAGCGTCTGCGGGGCGAAGGAGAGAGAAACGCCGCCCAGAAGAGAAAAGTCGGTGAGGGTGGCGAAGAAGGGCAGGATGGACGCCGAAGCGAGACAGGTGGAGGAGAGCAGGTCCACGACGCGATGAGAGTAGCAGCCCGTGAGCATCTGGCAGGAGCGGAAGGGTCCCCCCATCACCCCAATTCCTTCGACCTCCGTATAGAAGGACACGATAGATAGAGTCTCGGGAGACTCCACGCGGTAGCAGCCGATGTGAACGCCGTCGCTTGTCAACAGGATGTCATCTTCGCTTCGCAGCTCTTTGATGGCCGCTTGACAGGGGTGAGGACGAGGAAGAATGGAAGAGAGAAGAATCGTCTCTGTAGCCATGTCCTCTGGCGGTGACTTTACACCAGAAGGATGAGAATCGGCGATTGTCTCCACCATCATGGATGGCGGAGAGACGGAGAGAACACGACCGTGAAACGTTCCGCACAGCAGATGAGAGGCATAGGGAAGGATGCTGGTGATAATGTCGGAACACCTCACACTCCACTCCAACGATGGCGTGATGGAGGAATGCATCTCGTCCGTCCACGAAAGGGAGAGGGAAAAGAGGATACGGTTCCATGCGAGAAGGAGGGAGAATGGGGAGAGGAAGTGGCAGCTACAGGAAACGATAGGATAGCCGCATTCTGCGAACAATGCAGAGGACTGTAGTGCGGGGAGCAGGTCCGCAATCTCCTCCATATAGAAAACGCCCATCGATTTCGGAAACGACCACAATTGTACTTCTGGCGTACGTGTAACCGTCAGTAGAAAAGAGGATTCACTCGATTTGGGGCTGCGAGGACTCCATTCCAAAAGGCAGAAGCCTTCCCGCTTCTTGTTCTTCTCTTCCTCTTCTTCACTCTTCTTTGACTAAGTGTAATTGCAAAACAACAAAGGATACTCGCTTCTGTGGCGATTTCTCCCCCTCCTCCTGTATCGGACCCTCTGATTTGTTGCTCAGACAGAGCGTGCGATTCTGATATGGATTGTACACCCTACAATTCGCCGCATCTGTGAATGCAACGAACCCGTCTTCGGACACGGAAATACTCGCAAACGGCTGGTCGGTACTCAGTTTCGTGTACACATTCTCCCTGTACAGTTCTGTGATCCTATCCTCATTCATCAGAGTCTTTCTATTCTTGTCTTTGCTATTCCATAGGGTGTATGTTTCCTGTGTAGGTGCTGTTAGAAGTGTGAATGACAGAGAAGAGGTAGACTCTATACAGCTCACTCACTGAAGGAGTCCAGCTCGAAAAGAATCAGCAAGCGAAGAACAACTGCATCGGGACGATCCAGTTTGGAGAGAAACTGGTTCGTCCAATCAGCGCGCTGATCCAAACGGTACTGTCCAGTTTGATCCAAGCGCAGTATTCATATAATTAATTAGCCATGGGCGCTGCTCCTAGTAGAACACCTGCAGAAATCCTGCAAGATAATAAGAATGCAATTCGTACTTCGATTCGCGAGATTGAGCGTGAACAAAGACAAATCGAAAGAAGAAGGAAAGAGGTGGAGTCGAAGATCAAGAAGGCTGCTCAGGATGGCCGTGTGGTGAGAAGAATGAGTTGTGACTGAAGAGTAGGGAGAGGTGAAGATCTTTGCCAAGGACCTCGTTCGGATTAAGAAGGCAATCGAGAAGTTCGAGGTGGCCAAGGCCAATCTCCAGGGCATTCAGATCCAGCTCATGACCGCGAGCGGCCAGGAAGCCATCACCTCTTCGATCAAGGGCGCTTGCGAGGCCTATCGCGCGCTGAATGGTCTTATGGATCCCAAGGCCATGCAGAGAATCATGGCCGAGTACCAGAAGGAGAGCATGCGTCAGGAGATTATGAGCGAAGTGATGGATGGCGCTATGGACGATGCTATGGGCAATTTGAACGATCCTGACGCGGAGGAGGAGCTGGTCGAGAAGACCCTTCAGGAGATTGGGGTGAGCGCCAGTGGACAGCTTATGGACCCTTCGGGAACCAACCCCAATCCTGTCTCTGCAGAGGCCAACGCAGACTTGACGAGTAGACTGAATAACCTGTAATTGTACCCATTCTCTCTTTGTTGCAGCAAACAAGCGAAAAAGATTTGTTGAACTGTTGGAGAGCCATTGCGAGGCTGGCTAGGGAGTTCTTTGGGGGCTCTCTTGTTGGGAGTGGTTGCATTCTTGCAGGAGGTGGTTTTGGGATTGCGTTGAGTGTATTTGGGGAGAATGATGGTTTCATTGCTGTGTTGGGTGATGGCTTCCTTATGGTATGCGGAAGAGGTGATGGTTTCATTGCTGCGTTGGGTGATGATCTCATCATGGTGTTGGATGATGACCTCATCACTGCATTACGAGAATCAGTCATCATCGGATTTGGAAGAGGCGATGACCTCATCACCGCATTGCGAGATGAAACCACAGGCTGTGTAATGGATGGACTCTTCTTGGACTGTACTCGCTTGCCTTCAGGCATCGACTGCGCATCTCCCTTCACTGGCGGCGCATTCCCTCTCCTAATCTCCACCGTGGATTTCTCTTGCTGGTACGGCACATAGCGCCTTCCCTGACTGATTGCCGTATAAAACGCCACCACTCTGTACATCATTCAAAACTCGTGCGCACCACTTCGCGTTTGTCTTCACCCCGCTCAAACTGAATCCCGTTACACGCATGCGATCAATGCTCACGCCTCGACTCAGCGCCACGTACGTCATGCCCACCTCGAACACACCTCGCAAATCGACATCCAACAGATCGATCGTCATTCCTTGCGATTTGTGAATCGAAATGCCCCACGCCTGCGTCTCACTCCACCACATTCATCCTACCAGCTTCAGCGGCAATTGCGTGCGACTCGCCACTACACAGCCTCCCGCCTCCACACTAAACTCCACTGTTTCCATCGTCATTCGCTTTTCGCCCTTCACCGTCGAGAAACAGACCACCGGCATCGGATGCGCCTCCTCGCCCTTCTTCGTGAAGGAAACCACCACGCCGCGACAGCCGTTCACAAGTCCGTCGCTCACCGACAGATTCTTCACCAACATCACTTGCGCGCCCAATTTCAGCGTCAGACGCGCCGGCGCCTGACACGACTTGCCCAGTTGGTACAGATAACTCTCCTCCACTACGTGTGATGCATGGATGGAGAGGGCACCGCCATTGTCGATGGAGGCGTAATCAACTGCAGGCGAGTCCAATGCATCCAGCTTCTGCTGGTTGTAGCGGTTCACGTCGTTGTTCAGCGCGAAGAGCCTGCCGGTCAAATCCACGGCGGAATCTCACTTGGTGCTCTCCACGTGAAATTCCTCGTCGGACTCTTCGTCGCGGTTCTGCCGTGCGATGACCTGTTCCAAGTCGTGCGACGCCATCGACTCGATGACGTGGACGGACTGTTGCGAAACACGGCCCTAGTAACTCAATTGGGCCCCAATTCGCAACATAACGGACTTCGCGCAATAAGCCGCTGCAATCGCATGTCCTTCTGTCGAAACACCGTCTTTAGCACCACCACTTTCTGCTTTTCACCCCCAACACGAGACATCACTTCAATCACCACATTCCACAATCGCGACTCGAAGCTGAAGATCACACCGTGCTGCCCCAAACCCACGGGCGGCAGCTGGAAGAAGTCGCCTGCTTATTACATTGAATCATCAGCCCCACCGCATGCCACGATCTGAATGCCGCCAAAGGGCGTGGAGTCGTTGCGAACCGTCCGGCCGACGTATTCCAGCATGTCGAACAGCCGTCCGTCCAACATGGAGATCTCGTCGATGATCAGCACTTGGCACGCCTTCCATCGCTCCACCGCCGCCTCGTTCTGCCGCACCTTCCGGAGCGTCTGGTTCACATCCATGTTGGTGATGCCCAGACCGGCGAAGGAGTGGATCGTGATGCCTCCGATGTTGCACGCGGCGATTCCCGTGGAGGCGGTCACGAACACCTTGTCCTTTCCCAATTGCTCCTGGAGAGCCTCAATCATCACGCGGAGGATGTGGCTCTTTCCTGTTCCAGCGTCGCCCGTGAAAAACACGTTCTACACATCACCCAGATACGGTGCACCTTACATATCCCTTCAGCACCGTTTCGAGCACACTCATCTGTTCGGCAGACAAACCGGAGGCATAGTCATCCACGAGACCCTCGATCGGTCTATCCGTCAAACATCCCCTCCGTTCTCACCGCTCCTTCTTTGCAATCGGTTGATCCGGAGCAGGGATGTCATCCAGACTCTTTTCGGGGAGAGTGAAACGCGATCTTGACTTGAGCCTCCTTCCCTCCCCTACCTTTGGGTATTTGCGTTCCGAAACGAGTTGTATCCTCTCTTGCGACCGCCTCGTCCCGACCCCGAGAATGAGCCTTCGGACACGATCCGCGCCTTTGCCTCGGTGTGCGTGCTGACTTTGCGCGTACTGAGGGCTGCGAAAGCGCTTTTCACGTCCATACTATCCCTAGTGATTTGGCGGGAAAATGTCTGGAACAAACAGCGCGAGATTAGTTCATTCTGATCAGAATCTCATTCTCGGAGATGGCCATACCGATCTGGTTGCGGAGGCTAAGCAGCGAGTCGTCATCTCTGCTTCTCACGTAGAACACGCCGAAGTCCCAGTGCATGTAGCCAGCCGGACCGCCGGGCAGGATCATGCCGCGGTCGTTGGTGTAGTACATCCAGCCGGGAATCAGCTTGCCCTGTTTCAGCTTCTTCAGCACGTCGCTCTTGACCTTCCACAGACCGCCGAACTGCACCTGGTTGCCGCCAGCGATGTTCTTGGCCGCAATACCGATGGGACGAGGGTACACGTACACGGTGTGCAGGTAGGCGTAGCCGCCCTTGTCGGACTGGACGATCTCCACCAGCGCGGACTTGTAGAAGTCGACGCCCGTGCAGCCGATGATGTGCTCCAGCACCTTGTGGCTTCTATTCCAGTGCGAGATGATGTAGGCAGGGCCGTTCTTCACCATGTCGCCCGCGTTGTTGAAGGTCACCATCTGGTAGGCCACGGCGCCGCCGATGTTCTGGTCGGCGTACATCAGCGCGAAGGTGTCGCGGTTGATGATCTGCAGCTTCACCTTCGAGTACAGGATGGACGAGCCGCCCGTGGACACGGTCAGCGTCGAGCCCCACTGGATGTTGCGGTGGTGCGGGCCGGGCGCGCCGTGCGTCACGTCCATGGACACGCAGTCGATGCCGCCGGAGGCCGCGCGCGTGTAGCACATCACAGCACCGTTTCTGTAGAGGTTGTCGAGCGAGAAGTAGCCGTAAGACATCTCGAAGGGCAGGCGCTCGAAGTCGTGCACGTACACCTCGCCGTTCTCGATGCGCGCGTACGCCACCAGGATGGGACCCATCTGGTGCGTCTCGTTGTACAGCGGACCCACAGCCGCCACCACGTAGCCCTCAGGACCCAGACCCGCGAGGCCGTGGAACTTGCGGCGCAGACCGTACACCACGGGCTTGCTCATCGCGAAGGTCTTGGCAGAGCCCTCGGAACGCAGCGTGAAGAGGCGGGTCACCAGGTTGATGCCGTCCTCGTAGGTGCACGCCAGCATTCTCTGCTCCTTGTCGTCGCGCAGATCATCGCAGTAGGGGTAGGACGTTTCGGGGTCGCCGAAGCGCTGGGGCGTACCGACCTGGTACTTCAGCTCGTACTGCTTGTCGCCCGTCTTCTCGATCGTGATGGTGTAGGGGATAATCTCGCCCGAACCGACCACGGCAAGCGTGTCCTCGCTCAGTCTGAACAGGGCAGCCACCTCGCGCTCCTTGCCTTCCACCTTGGGCAGCTCAATGTCGTAGTTCTTGATCACGATATCATCGTACGTGATGTCGTAAGCAAGCAGATGGCTTCTGGCACCCATGATCACGAAGTTCTGGCCCCAGGCAGTCACGCGAATGTCGCTGTGCACGTAGGAAGGCTCGACCGTCACGTTGCGGGAAATGGTGGTACCAGCGCCCGTGAACACGTAACCCTTGGTATCCAGAGAGACGACCATACCCGGCTCCACCTTGGGCACCTGGTTGAAGTAGGGGAAGGAGAAGGTGTAGAGGGTCTTCTCCAGGTTGCTCTGTCTGCCCATGTTCAGGCCGATGCAGCTGAAGATAAAGGCCAGCATCACCAGGAGGATGGCGAGGTAGGCAATCAGACGCTGGTGCAGCATCGTCTGCTTCTTCTCGTTTCCAACAAGTCCGTAAGATTCAACGTCCTGCATTGTTTTTTTCTGATGCTATCGGTGGTACTTGAGGTAGGACCCATCTTCCTTTATGGGCCCCATGTCCCCATACTGCAACTTGGGTTCTTGCGTTGTTCCTTGTGATTTTGCATCCATAAACGGTCGCTCTCCGCCGTATGTTGTCCTCTCTACCTCTCTACGAAATGGAAAGGGCGACTTTTTCGCCGTTATCGCGAATTGGAGAGAGTGTGTTTAATGAAACGCCCCTTCCACACCCAACCTCCACCTCCGAGTGGCGTTTCACTAAACACAACCTAAACACAACGTGGAACGCTCGGAACAAACAGCGCACCCAATAAATGACGTTACATCTCCTCCCCCTTCAGCTCCTGCATCGCCAGCGACTGCATCTCCATCATGCGCTGCTGCTGCTCCAGCATCGCCTCCTTCTTCTTCAGGTACTCTCTCTGCCAGTAGGTCGTGAAGCCCTCCGGCTTCTCGCCGTTGATCTCCACCGGAATGTACTTCAGGTGGTCCGTCTTCGACATCTTCGCCGAGCTGAACGCTCCCGCGCTCGCGTCCATCATCTGCTGCATGTTGTTTGCCGCCAGCGCCGGCGCGAAGCCCTCCAGCTCGGGGTCCGACAGCAGCGTCAGCGATGCGTCCGCATTCTCGTTCTCGTCCGGCTTGAAGATGTTGATCTGCTGCAGCAGCGCCTTCTGCCGCTCCTCCTTCGCCTCCTCCTCGCGCTTCGCCTGCTACGCCATGACGGACAATGTCCACCCAAACCAGATTCCGGAAGCCCGTGATAGCGTCCTCGTCGCCCAGATCCTTGATGTAGTCACGGACGTCCTCCACGTCGCTCATATAGATATCTACGCGTCATCGCCATCAACACACGATCACCCTCCAGCACGGGAATCAGGTCCAGCAGCGTGGTGTCCTTCACGCGCTTGACGTTCTTGAACGGCTTCACCACCATCACGTTCTCCTTCTAGCCATCACCCGCATCGCACTCCACCACCTGCTCGTTCGCGTTGATGTTGTCGTCGATGATGATCACACGCCCGGGGTCGCGCGAGAAGTACGAGATGTCCTTCACGCGCGTGCCCTTGCGCAGCTTCATGCTGTCACTGTACAGGTAGCCCGAGCACACGTGGTTCTTGTCGATGTCCGGCATCAGCGTCATGCCGAAGCTCGCGTCCATGTTCGAGATGATGTAAATGTCGTACATCGACGACAGGTACATCAGCATCTTGTCCAGGCCCGGACGGCGGATGTGGCGCTCGCCGTTCACCGCGTCCCACTCGTCCGTCATCAGCGTGTCCTCCAGGTCGATAATCAGCGTTCGCAGCGGCTTTCCATCGGGACCGATGCGCTCGGGCTACGCCTTAGGCAAACGACTGAAAAGAACGAATAGGTCGTTCGCGGTGACCTCCGTGTTCATCTTCCACAGACCCGTGATTCTTCCCTTGATCGTCTCGTAGTCCAGTTTCATTTGCTCCACGAAGGTGTGGTCGGACTTGGTGCCTATGCTGACAGCAAGAAAGCACTCCTACAGCGAAACACTTCGTAAACGGCCAGACCGGCGATCACGCCACAGGTTCCGAACACGGGATACGCCACCTTATCGCTCATACGCGTAGTTAACTTCTGGTTGCTTCCCGCCTTCCTTGGAATAGCTCCGGGAGCGGCCTTACGCGGAATGGCTCCGGGAGCGGCCTTGCGAGGGATCTGTGGCTTCGCTTCGGCAAAGGAGCGCACAAGCTAGAAATCAGGCATTCGCACGCGAAAGCAACGGCTCGTTCGCAAGAAGCAGAGAGCGACCCCGTCTTGTTTGCAACTGATGATAAACGCTGCATTATCGCGTGTTTTGGAGGCGCCGAAAGGGAACGCAAAATCTCCTCCCTTTTTGTCAAACGAGTTTTCAAGAAACCTATGTCCAGCGGGTTTGCAAGAAACAGAGCAACTAAGCACTTTCCTGAATCGCGTCATTAAACATACTCAACATGGAATCAATACTGGCCTTAAGGCGGTACTGATTCGCCGACTCCGCATACCGCTGGGACATCCGCTTCTTCTCCTCCGGATGCTCAATCCAATAGTCGATCTTCTCCGCGCAGTCCTTCGCACTTCCCGCCTTAAAGAGAGACTTGTCGCACAGCGCGAACTGCGTCGTGACAGAAATGGGGCTGTTCGCAATCACCGGCACCAGGCCGCACGCGAACGCCTCGATGCAGGAAATGGCCTCGATCTCGACGTCGGAGGCGTGCACATACAGATCGCACATGTTCATCAAGTTCGCCAGATCCTACTGCGGGTAGAAGCCGAAGATGGCAGGGTTCGGCAGCTTCTTCGCCATCCGCCGGAACACCTCCTCCTTGGGTCCGTGGCCCGCGAGGATCAGCTGGATGTTGTTCGCATACTTCGAGAGGCAGCACACCTTGATGAGCACGTCCTGCCGCTTCTCCTTCGACAAGCGGCCCACCATCAGAATGCAGAACTTCCCCTTCAGCTGGGGGATCTTCGGAATAGGGCTGCACTGGAAGATGTCGTTCACTCCGTTGGAAATCACGTGCAGCTTCGCCTGGTAGCCCGCCTTCTCCAGCTCGTTCGCGATGAAGCGGCTCGGGCAGTGGATGTGCGTGTAGTCCTTGTAGAAGAAGTCGCGCGCCCACTTGTTGATCTGGGTGGCCAGGCACGTACACTTGTCAAGACCCAGGTTGTAGGTTACGTCCTCCGGCTGCACGTGGAAGGCTGCCGTGCAGGGGATGTGCCTCTCCATCGCCATCTTGTGAACCCTCTTCGCCAGAGGGAACGGTATGTACATATGCACCACGTCCGCTCCGTCCAGCGCGCGCGATCACCTCCTCGTCAGGCTTTCCAAACGCAATGCCATTCCAGCTTGCGATGGTGGCAGCCAGGTTGTGGCTGTACGCGGGGACGATGTACAGTCCATCTTCCGGCTCGCCCGTGGTTATTACACGAACCTCGTAGCCTCTTAGCCGCAACTGCTTCACGAAGTTCCTGCAGGATACAGTCGTTCCATTGTTCGTTCCCGAGTACACGTTGCACACTACCACTACGATCATCCAAATCTCTTTTTTTGAAGCACAATCTGTACGGTCTTCGCGATGAAACTCCCTTCAAAACAAACAACTGTTCGCAATTACTATTCAACAACAACTACCTCACTAAGCACTTCGCTCTTCACGCCATTCTCGTTTGGAGATGTCACTCGCGAGCCTGTCGCCGATGACCCAACGGATTGCGCCTCAGGGTTCTTCCTCGGTTGATACACAATTCCGAATTGCGAGTCCGTGCTCTCCATGTGCAAGGAAGTGTGGGCAAAGCCCTTGAACGCAGATGGATCCCACACGGTCGATTTCTCCTTCTTCGGAGTCTGGCTGTCCGCCGTGTCCCTCGCAGACTGCGCCTGCGTCACACTATCTACGTCGTCAATCCACCCGACGAAACGCACAATCATGATCCGATTCGATCCACGTCGAGCTAAAGGAACTCTCTTTGCCTACTCTTCATCCGCTCTCTCCGTTCCTGCCTCGCCGCAGTGTGAAGGAATCATCTCGATCGCCCAGCGGGCTGAAACTTCCAGAATGGGGAGACTTCAACGCCGCTGAAGGAGTGGACTTGGTACCCTCCGATTTGGGAGTCGGCGGCTGGGACACTGGAGACGGCGTAATGGCGGGAATGGCATTGCCGCTTCCCTCCAGCATCTTCGACAAGGAGGTCTCTTTTCCTTGGCTGAGGCGAACTATGCGTGAGCTGGGAAACAGAAACTCACTTTGGATGGAATCGTGAGATGACTGTCTCGACTTCGCTTCTTCTCTCTTCTGCTTCTCCTTTGCGTCCAACTTCTTGAAGTGTGTATACCTACAGCTCACCCTCCCAGCGATGCAGCACGTGGTGTTGCCCTCGATGGTCAACCGGATGTGGAAGATCAGCAGGTCCAGCACGTAGTAGAGGACGGCGATGTCAAACGCCAAGAAGACGAAGAGAGCAATTCGGTAGGGAACGAGCGACAAGTGAAGAAACGATATGGAGGACACTAGAAATCAATGAGAGTATTCAGTAAGACGGAGTTCTTCCATCAGCGAAGGCTCTGTGTAGCTGATGGCCACCATCACGATAATCATGGCGAACAGCATCACCGCAAGAACCGTTAGCGAAATGAGCGTTGAGACGAAGAATCTACGGGTTGCACGCACAATGCACGCCCACTTATAATTCTTGTCGCCGATGCATGTGTTCAGCCACTTGCAGTGGTGGTCAAATCCAGAAACGCACTTGTTGCACGGACGGCAGTGTTCCGTACTCGTGCTCACTCGCCGCCTGCACACGTAGCAGTAGTGCCCCTTTTCCAACTAGGCGTAACAGCGGCAACGAGCCACTCACATGCGTGTTCTTGAAGTCGTCGGCTGGATTCACAACGGTCGTCACCATGGCGCACACACCAACAGCAGCAACCACAACAGCAAAAACAACAAAGAATGCCACATCATAGGGGAGAGGTAGCGGCATGCCCAGCAAAATCACGCCTCCGACGATGAATAGGAGATACACGATATAGGAAAGTATCTGATACGGATGCCACGGGCATTGCAGACCATTCTTCCGCGTGGTTGGAAGAGTAGCACTGTGAATGAACGAGCCGTCCCACAACTCACCTCATATCTTCTACTTCCGTTGACAAGCAGATTCCGCGCTTACACGAACAAGAATACGCCTTCTTTAACCGGGATCCCACTTCCGTCCCTTTTTTGGAACGCAACGGATATACCCTATTTTGGTCAGGGGTTTGATTCTTTGCGATGACATGCTTCCGGAGCTATACATGACGTGCGTGTTTGACCTGAAAAGGCACAGGCCGATTGGATGATGATGCCGAAGTGACTCCCCACGCCTCCCTCGTTCTCTTACCACCGAGTCCTGGATGGAGAGCACGAGGCAGAGGAGTAGCAGCGAGAGTGGGGAGTTTCATCGACACGAACCACCACCACTATTTCATTCAATCCCTCTCAAATCGAATGGATGCCTATGTAGATGTGGAAGACCAGCACTGGGGAGGCGCCGCGCCCGACCAGTTCTCCTGCACCCAGAGACCCTGGAACAAGGACGACCCTGCCTGGATCAACAGCAAGGACATCAACGTGGAGGGCTTCAGCATCAACGCGAAGGGAAAGCCCCTGTTCGAGAATGCCGATCTGAAGGTGTTCGCTGCTGGAGAGTGTGACGATTAGATCGTCTATGGCCGCCGTTACGGTCTGCTGGGTCCCAACGGCCAGGGAAAGTCCACGCTGCTGAAGATGATCGCCTGCCGCGAGTTGGCCATTCCGCCCAACCTGGACATTCTGTACGTGGAACAGGAGGCCGAGGCCGATGACTCCACGGCCGTGGAGGCAGTGCTGAAGGCAGACACGAAGCGCACCGAGCTGCTGAAGAGGGAGAAGGAGCTGCAGGCGATCCTGGACAGCGAGGAGAACGATCACAACGAGAACCAGGAGGCGATCGTGGGGCTGGCTGTTTTCGGTGATGCGTAGGTGGCGGAGTACAACGAAGTGCTCAGCGAGATGCGCATCCTCGGCGTGCACAAGGCCGAGCCCCGCGTGCGCCGCATCCTGGCCGGTCTGGGATTCACGCCGGCGATGCAGGAGCAGCCCACAACCTCCTTCTCCGGCGGCTGGAGAATGCGCATCAGCCTGGCCCGTGCGCTGTTCATGCAGCCGGACCTGCTTCTGCTGGATGAGCCGACGAATCATCTCGATCTGAACGCCGTAATCTGGCTGGACAACTACCTTCAGAGCTGGAAGAAGACGCTGCTTGTGGTGTCGCACGACCAGGAGTTTTTGAGCAGCGTGTGTCAGTTTATCATCCATCTGGAGAACAAGAAGCTGGCGTACTACAAGGGCGACTACAACACATTCAAGAAGATGGAGCAGCAGAAGCGCGTTGAGCAGCTGCGCGCCTACGAGAAGCAGCAGAAGCAACTCAAGCAGCTGAAGATCGCGGGCAAGTCGCGCAACGCTGCGGAGGACGAGGCGAAACAGAAGCGTGCGCGCGACGTGAAGAAGCAGGGCCGCAATATGAACAACGAGGAGGTGAACGAGGAGGCGAGTACCCTCATCGAGCGTCCCAAGGAGTACGTGGTGAAGTTCACCTTCCCGAAGGTGCGGCCGTCCTGCGGGAGTGAGCCGTAGTGTCTGGACCTCGCGCCGCCCATCATCTCGGTGGAGAACGTCACCTTCGGCTATTCCCCTGATCACATCTTGTTACGCAACGTCGACTTCGGCATTCACATGTCCTCGCGTATCAGCATCGTCGGCCCTAACGGCATTGGCAAGTCCACGCTGGTGAAGCTGATCGAGGGCGAGCTCACGCCGTTGGAGGGCGAGGTGCGCCGCAACCAGCGTCTGCGCATCGGCAAGTACAGCCAGCACTTCGTGGACAAGGTGGGTGTGTGGAGGGTGTGTGATGCGAAGCTGCCCATGGATGTGTCTGCCGTCGAGTACCTGCAGCACCTGTACCCCGCCGTGCAGTACCAGGACCGTGGATTCAAATTGTTGGGGGGTGAGGGGTAGTGCGCAACCTGCTGGGACGCTACGGCCTGGAGGGCCACGCGCACACGATCCCGATCAAGAACCTGTCGGGCGGCCAGAAGGCGCGCGTGACTTTTGCGGAGATCTCGCTGAGCCAGCCGCACGTGCTTATGTTCGACGAGCCGACGAACCACCTGTGCGTGTGAAGAGCGTGTGTGATGAGAAGGGATATCGAGTCGATCGATGCGCTGGGCGAGGCGATCAACGAGTTCGAGGGCGGCGTGCTGGTGGTGAGTCACGATGCGCGTCTGTTGATGATGACGAACTGCGAGATGTGGCTGATGGACAACCAGACGGTGAAGCCGATCGAGGGAGGCTACGAGGCGTACCGCGACTCGCTGCTGGAGCAGATGGACTTCGTGGGCGTGGGGCGGAGGTGTGATGGATAGAGTGATAGTGATGATGACGAGGTGCCGGTGGAGAAGAAGGAGAAGAAGGAGAAGGAGGAGGTGGTGAAGGAGGCGCCGAAGACGGACGAGGACATTGCGGCGCTGGCGTTCTCGGCGATCCTGACGAAGGAGAAGGAGAAGAAGAAGAAGCACCACTCGAAGAAGGAGGGCGAGGAGGGCGAGGAAAAGAAGCACCGTCATCACTCCAAGAAGGAGGGTGAGGAGGGCGAGAAGGAGGGAGAGAAGGGCGAGAAGGGCGAGAAGGGCGAGAAGAAGAAGCATCGTCATCACTCCAAGAAGGAGGAGAAGGAAGCCAAGGAAGAGTTGCGTGTTTGTTCAACAAACAACCCACTGGAAGAAGCTGGAAAAGGTTACAATCTCGGGGTGCGCCGCGAGAGTCGCTTTGTCGATGGACTCCGTGTCCAAGTATTCCTGGATACGGTCCCAGTTGCCGATGTACGTGATGCTCTTGTCCTCCTTCATCACAAACGCCGACGGGTACTCGCGGGTTCCTCCCTGTTTCACTACGCATAATCATCGATAAAAGGGAATCGCACCCGCAAGATCAAACAACACGTTGCGGATGTTCTTGTTCTCGGGAAGCGCTCCGTCGATGTCCTCAAATATGATATTCTTCTGCTTCAAAAACGCCTAGGCTTGAAACACCGGAAGGACGCACACTTTCAAGACAAGCACATTGCTGGAGTGCATCACGTCCAAAGAGGAGTACAGGAGAATGCAATAGGCCGAACCCATTCGATTTGTTTGAGGATGCTATCGAGGATCGATACTTGGTTTGCAGTGTGGTTTTTCCTTTTCCTTTGCTTTCGTGTTGTGTTAAGTGCTTCTATGGGGTCGTTCTCTCATTCTGTTATAACTCTTTTGTGTATGAAGCGGGTATGAAATTGTTCATGTACAGGAGGTAGGAAGAAGAGCTGGGTATTCGTTCTGGGAGTTGGAGTGATGAGCCAATCGGCTTTTGTTGAATGAAGAATTGCTATTACAGAAGAGAGTCAATACTCTCAAATACCTTGTGAGCGCAGAGAATGACCCCACTTTGACATACACTTCGTCTTCTCTCCTTTCCCACAAATCGCCTTACCGTCTTTGAGACTATGAACTGCAAACTGTTTTTCGCCTATGGACTCCTCTATGGATTCGTGGGCACTCTAGCCCTACTCTCTCTTCTATCGTTTGGATGTGATCAGATTGTGACAAACAGTGAGTATCGCGTGTTTCCTCTTCGCATTTCTCTGAAGCCAACATCCTTCCTCCTTCATGTTGTTCTCTCTCCTTTTGAATGTCTCGTAGTACCCCCCGTCGATTCGTTCCCTATCCCTGCGTGAGGCCATCCTGCGCACTCAATCCACTCCCTCTCCCGATCTTTCCCTCGCTGTGTTCCTATCGCACAATGAATCCATGCAGACTATCCAAGCGATTGACTGTGAGCTGCAGTCCTTTCATACTCCACTCATCTCCAGACTTCGCCTCTCTCACACGTACTTCTGGCTCTCCATCCACCCTCACATCCTGCTTCAAAGCGAAGACCAAACGGACAGAGATGCCAACAACTTCGACTCTCTCATGTCGTCCCTCTCTCTGCACTACGCTGGAGAAGAGGTGAGAGTGAAGAACGAAGCACTGCTGTGATCCCTAGTCGTGGTTGGAAGGCGCCCTTCCTTCCGTGTACAAGAACGAGTCCCTCTATCATTCCTTATATCCACTGCTCCGATGGGACGACGCCTTGACTTCACCTATGAGCTGCGTGTGATCGGACTGCTGAACTACCTCTCTTCGTCCACTGAATGCAGCAGCAGCGATGCCTTCTTGCGGGAGGCTGCTCCGCTCCTTCGACAGAACCCATCCGCAGCCACGCTGAAGCGACTGCATCGCCTCCTTTCTCGCGCTGTGTTCGAGACGGAGGACCACTGCCACCTCTACCAGCCCTCCTTCTCCACAACAGAACTATTCTCTTCGTAGTGTCCGAGGATGGCATTCACACACAGAGTCGCTCCCTCGCTTTTGCTTCTCCTCTCCCCTTTTCTCGTTGTGTGCAAGAAACACAAGAGCTCGCCTTCATCAGCTTCTTAACCTTCTTTCGCTCCTCCTTTTCCTTCTTCGACAGCTCCTCGTACTCCTTCCTCTCCTCATCAGCCAGTGATTCCCACCGTTTCACGATTTCCTTTCCGATTTCGCAATCGGATGCCCCCTTCATCGTTTCCTTCAGCTATGCATCAACACTTCGTCCACCATCCACATCCTGAATCGTTTTCCCGGCAAATATCATAAACGGTGTTAGCGCAGGACGAACACTCATATCGCACGTTTTCAGAAGAGAAAGAATGGGAATTGCGCGTTCCCTCCCTCCCTTCCCTCCATTTGGTTCCCTTCTGTTTGAGCGACACAACCGAGTTTCACGGAACAACGACTGCACCCGGGATGCAACTCCCTGCTTTTCCCACTAGTCTTTCCTTCCACCACCAACGGCAATGATCAGCAATAGTGCTAGATGTGCTGCGAAGATGGTCAGCAGATTCGTGTCTTCAAACGCGCGGAGTCTTGGCATAAGGGGATCCACAATGTTGTAGGATGCTCGATGCTGTCCGTGATGTGTAGCGCGCCTTCGGCGTTCCCGAAAACCAATTTCTTTTACCGTCCCTTTAGTGCTGACGCTAATACCACATACGTAGCTCGCTGCCGCCGATCGCTCATTGATTAGGACTACAGACGCGAGGAAGAAGTTCCCAAGGATGTAGAGGAGGAAACGGAGGAGGACAGAGAGATGAAGGAGTACGAGGAGAGTATGCTCGCTGATTTGGAGGCGCAGGAGGCCAACGTTGCTTTTCAATCATTCTGTCATGCCTAGAGCAGGGACGCCCCCAAGGGCGGCGAGAAAGGGAGAATGGGGAAAGAGGAGGGCAACGGCAATCCGCTGGAGATGTACCTCCGCGAGGAAATGTACCCTGACCTGCCAGAAGAGGTGATTCACACGCTCCACCGTCCCCAGGATGGCATTGCCAACAGCGCGTACCTGGAGGATCTTCCCATGTTCCCGAACCCCTTCGACCACAGCGACGACATTGACACAGAGCACGATCCGGCGAAGATCCGCACCAAGCCCTACGATTTCGGCAAGGCGAAGGTGACGCTGATGACGCGCGATGCCGTGGTGCCGATGACGTGGGAGGACGAGAAGCTGGGCGGTCCTCGCGAGAATCGCCGTGTGCGCCTGCAGGTGCGTGTGAAGGAGCTGGAATTGCCGATCGTGGCGGCGCAGAAGCTGGTGCTGCTGTGCGGACCGCGGTACAACTTCAACAACGATGTGCTGACATTGACGAGCGATCGCTACGCCACGCGCAAGCAGAACGGCCGTTACCTGATGGACCTGCTGGAGAGTCTGGTGGAGGAGGCGAAGAAGGCGAGCGATGTGAAGGAGACGCCGTTCAGACTGCCGACCAAGCGCGGCAAGTTCCTGCCTTCGCACGGAACCGGCAAGGCGAAGAAGCAGTACGAGGGAATGATTACGGAGGATGATTAATCTGTTGTGTTTGTGAGCAAAACGATGCTAGTGAATCAGGAGAGTGGAATGAACAAACACGAGGCTATGAACGGCTGAAGGACTTATAGTACAGGGATTGCAGAGAAGGGGAGGTAGAGCCAGCCGAAAAGGAATAGGAGAGAACGGATTCCACGGGAGGAGGCATCGAGGATACAGAAGCTCGCGTAAGCGTTGTATGCGACAGCAGGAGGGGGTGCTTTTGCTTTAGCGACTCTCCCATGTCGTGCAGCTCCGTTTCCGTATGCTGGCGTTTTGACACTTGCTGTCTATACGTCATATGGAGTAAGAGTAGTTGCGATGACTGGGCAATAATCGCAGCCACATCCTGATCCTACGCATCAAGCAGCAAGAATATAAAGACTCTGGAATCCAAGTACTCTGGACATTGCAGCACGTGGACATCAATGAAGCGTCTCTAATCCTCCACACACGGAAATGACCCTACAGTGACCGGCTTGTTGCAATAGCGGCAAAGCACGATATCCAAACCGGAGTACAGCGGAAACGGAGGGGAAACGGTGCTGGATTCCTAGTCCGTCACAAGATGCACCATGACGCTACTCCATCGTCCGTCTTCTCTTCCCTACGCTTCAATCCACAAGGTAACGCCTGACGGAGCCTTTTCAAAACCGCTCATCACCCGATCAAGGATGCGAGACCAGGACCCTTCACTCTTGAAAATGCAAGCTACGGAATAACACTATTTCATCGCAACAAACAGTCGATAAAAGCACTCATGGGGAGAGAATAGTGAACTTAATGGCCAGTGATGTGGTCGATCAGCGTCTTGACAGACACAACGGTGCAGACAACCATCAGAATGGTCGAGAAGATGAGGGCGAACCAATCCAGCGATTTCATGCCGCACGAGTTCTGCTTCTTGAAGATGACGAGGTGCATCCAGGCGGGGAAGATGAAGGTCGTGATGTTGTCGGAGAAGTTACCCACCACGCTGAGAATGTCGCTGAATTGCGGCACGAACCACGCGACGAGCGAGATCAGAATGATCTCCACGATGCGGAAGACAATATAAGTGGGGTTGGAGATGAAGTACTTGCCCTTGGTGCACGGGCCCCAGTGGCCCTCCACCATCTCGTTGACCGGCTCCATCCACAGCGGGAAGCCGCCGATGACCGTGATCACCATCATGATGTTCACCGGAACAGCCACCCACGGGCAGTCCGGCAGCGACTTCAGGATGTCGCCCTGCACGCCGTGCGCTAGGAGTTACGCTGCAGCGAAACGCCCACGGCCGTTCTTGTAGAGGAGCGCAAGGAGGATGCCAACGATGGAATAGACGACAGCCATGAGACTGATGGAGATGCCGGTCGAGCGGACCACGGTGCGTTTGCAGTCGCGACGAAGGTACTTCTAAAAATGAGGGGGGTGGGGGGTGGGGGACATATTGGGTGAGGAGGAAGAGGATGAAGCCCATGCAGTAGACGATGACGCCGAAGTTCTGGAGGAAGGCGGAGAAGGACTTGGGCCAGAGGTCGGCGATCACGAAGCTGATGTGGAACTTCACGAAACCGAAGCTAGGGGTGATGCGAGGCGGTTAGAGAAACATGATCAGCACCAGGAAGGCGGCGGCGATGGAGAAGAGGCCGAGCGAGGAGATCCAGACGAGCATCCTGATTGTCAGGTGGAGAGGGGAGGAACTACTTGGGATCCTTCAGCTCGCAGAGGATGATGCAGAGGACCGTGAGAATGATCTGAGAGACCAGACGGCGCATTCTCATGTTCGAGCCAATGGGCATGGCCTCCAGGAAATCGGCCATGACGACCATGGAGCCGATGTTGGAGCCGTAGAGCGTGATCAGCGAGCAGATGTAGTACAGCCAGTAGCCGCCGGAGCCCAGCGCCTTGTACACCAGCTCGGCGTAGGTGTTGTTGGTCTGGATGGACTTGTACGCTTCCTAGGCGTAAAGCAGGGGCTAAAGGCAGACGGGGTGCACCTCGTTGATCTCCTTGTTCAGCTCGACGAGCTGGTAGGTGGCGAGGATCATCATTCCGCAAACCAGAGCGAACAGGAGGACGCCGGGAATGATACCGACCTACACTTCAGCAATCCTCGGGACTGGGAACCTGGTTGAAGGCGAAAGGAATGGCGAGAGAGCCCGTACCGGCAATACCCTTCATGAGATTCACGCAGAACTAACCGTAACTCACGCCATTCACGCCCACCTCCAGAGTGTTCATCTTTCCCTTCTCGTCGTCGATATACTCCGCGGGGACGGCGATTTCGCTTGTCTGCTCGGCAGGAGCGGGCTGCTGATTGAGAAGTGCCTCGTTGGGGTTGCTAGACTCCATTGTCAACACAATTGATTCTCTGGGAGTGTATTTGTTGAGAAACACCATCAACAACTCCCAAAAACCATGGAAGAATTACCGCGGGAATTCTTGTTTCTTACACGCAACTTGTTTCTCCTGTTGTGCATCAACGAAAAAGATGCCACGCTCTCCATTCGACGCGAATCGGTGAATGGAAACAAACAGGCTTGACTAGTCAAGATAACCACTAGCAAGCAGAGTGCTGAGGCAAGCCACCTCCGCCACGCTGCCAAAGCTCTCTTTGAGCTTTACACACGCACTGTTCACATTCTACACATAAAACAAGACAAAGAGGAATCACTTGCACATCAACAACTCGCCGTTTGTACAATCCCGCCAGGAAGAAGGAGAAGCATTGCACCAGATGGGTCTACTCCTCATTTTCACGCTTGGCTGCAACCCGCTGTGACGCATCCTTCATCGACTCCAGGGACTTCAAAGCCGCTGCAATGAAGTTCTGGAAATAGGACTTTGGTATCGACGCATTCCCCAGCAGCTGGCTAACAATGTGGAGGAGAGACACCGAAATGGGCGTCTGGAACACAATGTCGAGAATCTGTTGTTTGCGCTGCGTGGAGAGGTACGCTCGGATAATGTCCAGTGCGATCATCGGGTTGAACTGCATAATGCCCCGAAGTCGAGAGGACGTAATGACGGAATTGCCATCCACGATGCTCTGGACAGCTCGCTTGTACTCGTCGATGGAACCGGACAACTACGCTTCATTGCTATAGGCCACACGCACCAGCTGCACCTCCGGCTCGGAGAGGGGCTGCGATGCGCTCAGCGTGATGATCTTGCGAAGACGCTCCGAATCGTTCTTGTGAATCGGATGGTAGAGAAAGGAGGCAGAAGAGTGCAGGGGAGACAAAAACTCGAACTACGCGTGACGCCATTGGAAAGCGGCAACATCTTCTGTTGATGGGGTGATTTGCAGCGAGGGGCGATCAAAAGCAGGTGCCGGCAGCAGTGCATCCATCGCTTGACTTGAAATGGCGTGGATGGTGAATTCAAGATCCTGATTCGCTACATGTGAATGAATCGAATATTCAGAACAAGAGGGATACGTGTCGGAAAGGAGAAGAGAAGGAGTGTCGTCTACGCCTGCGAATGCCGCAAGCGGTGAATAGAGTTGTTTCGAGTCCACTGTATGTATCGATGGAACGTCTTCTTCGGTACCCTTCTCTATGTCCGCTACAGTGAGATACTATCCGTCAGCGACTTGAATCACAGCCACCTTGTGGTTCTGAATGGATCCCGCCAATATCCAAGAGCATACGGTGCGTTCTATCGTATTCGTGGACTATGGATCAGCACCCAGTCCGATTCCCACTCCATCGTAGATATTTCCGACGAGATCATACAGATAGGGGCTGATATCGTGATTTTGCTCCGCAATTGTTGACAAGGCGAGCAATGCTCGTAGACGCTAACGAGTAATCGCAGAAACAAAGGCAAACAGAGGAGAGACACAGCGCATTGTCTCGTAGAAGAATGTAAAAGCAGAAGATCACACTTAGCAGATCAGAAGGAGCAATGCCAACTTCAATCACCACCGACAATTGCTCAATGGACAGATCATCTCTCTATACGTCATCCGAACAGCTCGATACAACCTGCAACACTTCCAGAACAATCCTCTCCCAACTCTCGTGTTCTTCCTTATTCATGATCGCAGCTTGTTGAACACAGTATGACGCTATCCCCACTACCAAAACTTGACGGGATTGTTACCGAAATGAGGAGAACAGCAGGATGAATGCTCCCTTTGTGCGTCCGAGAATAGAGCGAAATAACCGCTCTTGCCGCCTTGAGTCCAACTGTTTCTGAAACAAAGACAGTGCGATAGGCTATGCCCTCTTTTCCGGACATGTGTTGATATGCTCCACAACCTGATCCATATGAATCAAAGAGCGGATCATCTCAGGCTTGGAAAGGATCTTCAAGCGAGATGGGTTTAGTACAATGGGTGCAAGACCGGGGTTAAACTTCTCGATTTCCTTGTAAATCGGCGTCTTCTTCATGTACTACCCATCAATCCCTTGCTCAAGACAAACAGCAACGACGATATCGGGGCGGTTTGAGGCGATTTGGCAGAGGAGTCGGATGTGGTCTACTCCTAAGCCACTCCATGAATGACTACCGTTCCGATCTTGTCTTTGGGGTGATGCCGTCCCACTCCCGCCATCCTCCTGCCACAGGTTCGGCACAGCGCTCGCCGAATCACCATGGGCCTCTGGTGCATGCCGAAGACCATTGCGAATTCGAGTGATGCGGAGATGCGATGGGTGCCAAAGGGTCTGCACCTTCCCCTTGCGAGAGAAATCAGACAGATGCTTCAACGATGCGAAATGGAAGGGCCTCGTCCTTGATTCATGTAAGGCGGACTCCTGTTCAACACTCTCGTTGATGGCGCTCATGCGACGATTCTATGTGACACTTCCGAAACGACTCTTACGTATTCTACAGAAAACTGAACCGGAAAGCCAAGATAGGACTCCACCTTCTCCACAATGAGTTGCTTCGTCTTAGGGTAGTCGATGTAGCTGTTAGGGTCCGAAAGGAGGTTGATCATGTCGAGGAGGTAGTGGTCGTCATGAAGCAGCTTGTTGAATCCAGGATTCAGTTCATTGAATCGGATAATCATCGGATTTGTTGTAAGCAGCGTCCGAACCAAGTCCAGATCTTTCAAGACGTCCTGAACGAGTGGCGACTGGAAGATGATGTTCAGCAGGTTGGGATGCGATGATAGCGCATAGTGAACTTCTTCAAAGGAATCGATCTTGAACGTGGAGCCCGTTTGCAGCAGCTCTTGGCCAAGGATGTGCTTTACAATCGAGTCGATTACCGTCATGCCGTACTCACACTCCTTCACTTCAGTTGGGGAAGTAGGTGACGGCAGTTCGATCTCCTCCTTCTTGGGATTCTCCTCCATAATTCGTTCATATTTGGTATCATTGATAAGACTCCTCACAACGTGCAGAATTGAATCCTCTTTCACACCTAGAAGTGAAACAATGACAACGATCCCTACCGTAGTATGACAGAGGATAACCGTTCTGCAATAGCCGCCCCATGAAAATTAGTCTGACGCAATCGGCGGGGCAGTTCATCGCCTTCGCGATTCGACTCCTTGTCTCCTCCACGGTATCACTAGGTAGCACGTTCACCTCTACCACCGAGAGGGAACCTTCGCAGATCTTCATGCCAAAGAACAAAAATGGCTCTGTACAGAAAGCGGGCTGTTCGTACAACTGACAAAACCGAATGCCATCCGGGTGGTGTTTCATTTTCCGGATGATGCAATCCAATCCCTTCGTCCTTTCCCCCATACACTCCCCAACGCGCATCTCCAACAAACACATCATCCAACTAGTTGCGTCTGTGCATGAACGCGAACACTCCCGCCGCCGCCACGGCCGCCGCGCCCATCCAGAAGTAGGGACTCTTCACCACCTTCTTCACACACTCGCAGCATTTGCAGCACTTGCAGCAGTCGCAGGTCGCACAGCTGGCACAGTTGGCACAGCTCGGGCACGCGTCCACCTCGTCGCCCGTCATCACGCGCGCGCCCTGCTCGGGCGAGGTGATGAAGGCGGAGCACTCGATGCCCGTGCGCGCCTTGTACTCCGTCTCCATCGCGCGCATCACCGCCTCTGCCTTGTCGCTCTGCACGAAGCACACCACGCACCCGCCGAAGCCGCCGCCGGTGATGCGCGCGCCGAACACGCCGTCCTGCTCGGACGCGATCTCCACAAGGATGTCGATCTCGGGCGTGCTCACCTCGAAGTTGTCACGCAGCGACGCATGGCTCTGATACAGCAGCAGACCCACCTTCTCGTAGTCGCGGCGCTCCAACGCCTCCTTGCACGCCAGGCACCGCTGGCACTCCGACACCACGTGCAGCGCGCGGCGGTACACCACGTCGCCCATCGCCTCCTTCAGCGCCTCCACCTGCTCCACCGACGCGTCGCGCAGCGCGCGCACCTCGGGGTACTTCGCCTGCAGCAGCGCCAGTGCCTGCTTGCACTGCGCCACGCGGTCGGGGTACTCGCTGCCCGTCAGCTGGTGCTTCTTGTTGCTGTTGCACACGATGATCGACACCGACGGGTCCGCCATCGGCACCAGCTCGCCCTTGTTCGCGCGGCAGTCGATCAGCAGCAGATTGCCCTTCACCGCACACGACGAGATGAACTGGTCCATGATGCCGCACGGCATGCGGGGGAAGTTGTGCTCTGCCGACTGGCACAGCAGCGCGCGATCCTCCGGGGAAAGCGCCACGCACAGGATCTGCTCCAGGAACACGGACACCGCAACCTCCAGCGACGCAGAGCTGCTGAGGCCGCTGCCAATGGGCACATCCGCCGCAATCGCCATGTCGAAGCCCACCTCCTTCTTGCCGAAGCGAGTGATGAATTCGTAGACGACGCCCTATGATTGAGAAGAATGGATGATGGCTACGGCCACATAGTTCACCCAACTGCCCGACTCGTCACGTGTCAGCGAACTGTCTCCCTTGAACTCGCACATGCCCTCCATGTTGGCAGAAACCACGCGGCACGTCTAGAAGTTATAATGGTCGGTTACTGAGAACATTGCCCGGCACGAGCTTGCCGACCACCGCCGTTCCGTAGTGGATTGCGAGAGGGCACACAAAGCCCTCGCAGTAGTCCGTGTGCTCGCCGATGAAGTTCACACGACCGGGAGCATACGCGTACACGGAGGGTCTGTCGTTGAAGCTCTCCTTGAAGAGTTCGATCGCCTTATCACGGAGCTTGCAAGCCATGAGAGGAAAAGAGAATGTGGCGGGTCTCATGGATTTGTGTGTGCAACAGGATGAAAAGAGTGTGCTTATAATAGCCGTGTGGTTCCCCTTGGGAAAGACCGCCATCTGTCCATCCACGTTATTGTT
Organism: Blastocystis sp. subtype 1; assembly: GCA_027406405.1. NCBI lineage: Eukaryota > Bigyra > Opalinata > Blastocystidae > Blastocystis > Blastocystis sp. subtype 1. Next base: position 168,649 of record JANPWL010000011.1, read on the forward strand.
CCTCAAATCCTCTTCTACGTGAATTGCTGAAGAGTGTGCAGTGGATAGAAGGCATTGAGAAAGATCCCCATCATTTCAGAAGGAGAGATCCTAGGAGCAATGAATCACACTCCACTCCACCACTCCCGTTCCCATGAAAATGGAGTCTTCGAGAATTGCATTCAAAGCCCGAACTGTGGAACTGAAACTCCATTCTTTCCACGGTTCTCCTTTTTGTCATAAGAACAGGCACAATTCTTTATTTATCAACCGTAATTTCAACACAATCATGTTCCCACTGCTGTCTCAGTATGACGCTGATTTGAATTCTTCTGCGCTGAAGGAGGTCCTTGAGGCCAAGGAGTTCCGTACCGAGTCTGATCTCCTGGGCGAGATCAAGGTTCCCAAGGACGCCTACTACGGCGTGCAGTCTCTGCGCGGCTTGTACAACTACAACATCACCGGTGTGCGTCTTTCCAGCTACCGCAACTTCATCAAGGCCTTCGGCATGATCAAGAAGGCTTGCATCATCGCCAACGGCCGCCTGGGCTTGATCAACAAGGAGATCGTGGACGCCGTGTCCGCTGCTTGCGACGACGTGATCGAGGGCAAGCTGGACAGCTCCTTCATCGTGGACATGATCCAGGGTGGTGCGGGTACCTCCACGAACATGAACGCGAACGAGGTGATCGCGAACCGCGCTCTGGAGATCCTGGGCAAGAACAAGGGCGAGTACACGATCGTGAGCCCGAACGACCACATCAACAAGTGCCAGTCGACGAACGACACGTACCCGAGTTCGGGCAAGCTGGGCATGTACCTGGACCACTTCGAGCTGGTGGCGGAGCTGGAGAAGCTGATCGAGGCCTTCGAGAAGAAGGCGGTGGAGTTCAAGGACGTGCTGAAGATGGGTCGCACGCAGCTGCAGGACGCCGTGCCCATGACGCTGGGCCAGGAGTTCCACGCGTACGCCTCCACTCTGCGCGAGTCGCTGGCGCTGATCAAGGCCGCCGCGGAGCCGCTGAAGGTGCAGAACCTGGGCGGCACGGCCATCGGCACGGGCGCGGCTGCGCACCCGCAGTTCCCCGAGGAGGCGTGCAAGGCGCTGTGCGAGGTGACGGGCTTCGACATGAAGATCGCCCCCGACATGATCAGCGCGTCCTCGAACACCTACGGCATGCTGAACTTCCACGCGGCGCTGAAGGTGACGGCGGCGCGTCTGTCGCAGATCTGCAACGACCTGCGTCTGATGGGCTCCGGTCCTCGCTGCGGTCTCCACGAGATCAACCTGCCGCCTCGCGCTCCGGGTAGCTCGATCATGCCCGGCAAGGTGAACCCGGTGATTCCCGAGGTGGTGAACCAGACGTGCTTCCAGATCATCGGCGCGGACACGGCGTGCACGATGGCGTCGGAGGCGGGCCAGCTGGAGCTGAACGTGATGGAGCCGACGATCATCTACAACTGCTTCAACAGCATCCACTACTTCACGCGCGCGTTCCGCATCCTGCGCGAGCTGTGCGTGGACATGATCACCGCCAACCCCGAGCACACGAAGATGATGGTGCACAACTCGATCGGCATCGTGACCTGCCTGCTGCCCTACATCGGCTACAAGAACTGCACGAAGGCCGCGAAGATGGCGCTGGAGAGCGGCAAGTCCGTGGGTCAGGTGCTGGTGGAGCTGGGTCTCTGCACCGAGGAGGAGGTGAAGAAGCTCCTTGTGCCCGAGGACATGATCCATCCGAAGTACAATAGCAAGAACTAATGGGGCTCTTGAAGGGTTCTACTGTGCGCTTTTTGTGTTTGTTTGGAGAGGCGTGCGTGATTGAAGGGGGTGCTTTCTTTTGAAGCCTTTGCGAGTTGTTCCGCAAGGAGAATCGCTTTCTTCTGATTCTTCTGCAAGTTGTGTGCTGGTGGTTGAAAAAGAAACGGGAGTGAAAAAGAGAAAAAGGAATCGCCCACCGGGGGGCTCGAACCCCCGACCACCAGGTTAAGAGCCTGGCGCTCTACCGACTGAGCTAGACGGGCTTGCTTGTTTCCTTTGGGGTGCACTTATGAGAGTGAGGATTGATGGGGAGAAGAGAAAGGAAGAGCAAGCAGCGGAAGGAAGAGGGTGCAACAAACAGGGAGAACAATGGGATCGACAGGATCATCAAAACATCATTCATACTAGCTACTAAAACCCAGACAGGAAATCGGGTTCGCTCGCCGTGGCAGCAGGCTGCTCATTGGTCGCAGGAGCCGGCGTGTTCGTCGGCACGGAAGGGAACGCGAAGTCGAACGCATTCGCCTCCTCCTTGGGAGCCTCCGCCGCCTTCGTCTCCTCCTGCGGAGCCGTCATGAGGTCCACCGGCTGCACAGGCTCCATTGGCTGCATGGGCTGCATGGGCTGCATGGGCTGAACGGGCTGCATTGGTTGTATGGGCTGCATGGGCTGCATGGGTTGCATCGGCTCCATAGGCTGCATCGGCTGCATGACCTGAACAGGTTGCGCCACAGGCACGGGCTGCGCCATGGGCATGGGCTCAGGAGCCACGTCCACGCTGACGGGCTTGGAGGCCACACTCGCCTCCTCCACAGGCTGCGCCTGCTGCGCTTGCTGAGCAGCTTGCTGAGCAGCCTGGTTCTGGCGCTGGATGGCGCTCTTGACCTCGTCGATGTCGCTGCGGCTGCCGTGGTTCAAAATGAGGGGGACGGAGGGGGCGGCCTCCACGCCCATGGCAGACGGGAAAACAGCCATGGCGGTGGAGCACTCGAAGAAAAACTGCTTCTGGGCGGCGGTGTACACGCTGAAGATGTACGCGAAGATCGCATCATGGCGGTTCTCGAAGTCCTGGAGGCGGAGCAACAGCGGCGCTTCGATCATCTGTAGCTGCGTCTCGGACTTGCTCTGCTTCTCCTGATTCTAATCGTGATGATCACCAACCCGCAGCCAACTCTCTTCAGCTGCTCCGCGTTGGTTGTGTTGTTAGGAAGCGCAGTGAGCTTCTCCATCTTCTGGTAGTAATGATCTCTCTCCAGCTTGTAGGCGGAACGCTCGTCGCACACCTTCTACGCCTCACGGGACTGGGCGAGATCGTACCACCAAATACTCCATTTCGCGCTCGTACTCCTCCATCAAGGGAATAATCTCCTTCGTGAGGCGCTCAAACTAGGCGTGAGGAAGATAAAAAAGGGAGACGGGAGAAAGCAGGCTCTTCTGGTTTTCGGCGCTCACAATGGAGGCGTACTTCTCGCGGAGGCTCTTGTTCTCCGCGGAATCCTCGTCAAGAGAAAGCTTGACAAAGAGCTTTCCAGATGCATCCATCGACTTGAGCAGATCTACGATCAACTACTATAACCTATCCTACTCTCGGTACTGCGGACAAAGCTCGCAATCTCGTGGTACTAAGCATTACTCGGAACAGAAACGCGAACCAAGGAAGCGATTTCTTCGTAGTTCTTGTTGAGCTTCGTCATATGGCCATCCCACCTAGAAATGAGGGAATCCACTCGGCGCATCGTACAGTTCATCGGGAATGTCAACAAGGTTGCCCTTGTGCTTCATGGCAGACACCGTTTTGTTTGCCATTTCTTTCGCTCCGGAGGTGAGTTTCGTAAAGGTACTTCTCAGAGATTTGCCGAACATCGTGAATGATAAAAAAGAATGGGTGACGATCCAGTTCCACAAAACGGCTTTCCTTTGTATCTGCCTCATTTGGTGCCCCTCTTTTGGATTTGTGGGTTCATTCGTAATGGGTACCTATAGGGTGTCCAAAACCGGTGGATAAGCGTCAGGGATATGATGATGCGAATCTGTGGCTGTTTTCCATTCTACTGCATTTTTGGTTCTAGTTGGTGTTGTGAATGCAGTACGTTAGGTGATACTCTGGAATGAGCTTGTCAAAATGCAAACAGACTCCTAAGCAAAACAACCAAAAGACCTCTTCTCGGAAACGCGCTCCTCCACTTCAGGGAAGCACTGGGCCAGTTTCCCCACATCTACTCCCTCACTCTCTCCCTTCTGTGCCACTGCAAAGATCACACGATTTCATGCATCGCAGCGGACTGGAAAAGATTGCTGTCTCCACCGCCGGCATGTCTATTCTCAACCCTCCTCTCTTTCCCCACTTTCGCATTGCACATTGTACACATAGATCAAGCTGAAGCCTTTGGACTCGATTGTCCTGAGTTTGGGTAGATCTACGCTCAATTCGCCATCTCACCCCAACCTCGCATTTCCACACTGCTACTCCTGTCCGTGTCGTTTCCCTCCAAGGCATGCCTTCCCATTCTGCACTCCTCCAACGCCGGCAAATCTACCTCGCATTTCCTTCCCTCTTCTACTCGCAATGACCGTGTGGCAAGAGCGCATGAAGCAGTACGCGCCCAGCTGCAGGCTCTTCAGCGACGGCATGTCTACCCCTCACCCACCCTCCCATGAGCCACCCTCCACCACCAGCGACGCCTTCTGGAAGTCGAAGGACTCCTTCTCCACCTGCCCGATGTTCAGACTCTCCAGCTTCGGCAGTCCTTTTCGTGAGTGCTTCTCGCTTCACTCACCACTCATCTCACACGTCACGTAGTTGCAGAAGGAGCAGTAGCCCAGGTCCACCGTCTGCAGCGCCGCGCAGTCCCGCAGCACCAGCGCCGAGTCCCTGCCGTTGCCGTTGAAGCAGTTCACGCCCACCTCCAGCGTTTTCAGCGCGCTCAGTCCCACCACGCGCAGCGCCGTGCCGTTCCAGAAGCAGTTGTCGCCGACGCGCAGCAGTTCCAGCCGCGGGAAGCGACGCAGGTCCACCGTCACATCCCCAGGTTCATTGCAGCTGTTGTTCTCCACTGCAATCTCCACCGTGTCGGCGGGCAGTGCGTTGAACTCCTGCAGCGACCGGACGGTGAAGCGGCGTGTGACGCAGGGCTGCAGGTTCTGGAGGCCCTCCAGCTCGCTGGCGTCTGGGAGTGACTGAGTTGAGAGGCGTGTACTGGAGAAGGTGAGGGCGGCGATCATCTCGAAGGCGCGCGGCAGGCAGAGCGATTCGAGAGAAGGGATGTCTGGGTGTGAGGGAAGAGGAGGAGTGGAACTGATGAGAGTGGCGTGGGTGATGCAGCGAATAGCCTTATTCCCCGCGGTGAAGGATTGGAGTTTGGAGAGGTCTAGGTGGGATGAATGGATGTGAGGGTACTCTTCATGGTGAGTGTGTTTTGATTCTGTTCATCTCCTTCAAACACACCAACGCCCAATTCAATGGAAGTCAGAGAAGGCAAGTCTTCAAACACAGTCAGGCGACAGCGACAGAAACAGTTATCGCCCACACTCAATTCCCTCAAACTCTTCACATCTAGTCATCACTCTTGTCTTCTATCATCACTCTTCAATTGGAACTCGCCCCAGTCCAGGAACGCATTGGATGCAATGGCGATGGTTTTGAGTTTGGGACAGTTGGTAATGACGAATGCGTTGTTGGTGGAAGTGGCTGGAATGGCGGAACACATGGTGAAACTTCCCTCGCCAATCTCGACCTTCTCCAACTGCATCATGTCATCCAGTCGCAAACTGCCCACACATCGAAAGGATTGGGGTCCCACGGAGAGCTCACGCAGTTGGGGATAGGAAGTGAAACTCCACGAAGTGATCGACCCGTTGTTGCACACATTCGCCTCTGTGAGGATGGTGTGAATGCCCTTCTGGACGGAGTAATAGTCGTTCTCGCCGCGAATCTGCAAAACGCCCTTCTCCGAAGAGCCGTGTGTTCCGCTTGATGAGGTCGATCCCACATTGATCACTGTGGTAAGCGGAAACAAGTTGCCTCCTATCGTGGGTGTGGGTGTGGGTGTGGAATTGGCTCCCACGATGTTTGCCAGAACAGGCGAAACCCCGTTCTGTGTGATGGCTCGCACTGCATCTACAATGAACGGATGCTGTGTGTGACTCAACCCACTCAAACCCACCGTAAGCAACTCTGCGACGGAGGGGCGCTGCTCCTGCTCCTTCACCAAGCACTGCTTCACAAAGTCCACGAAGTCAGAAGAGTACGCAGAGGAGGAGAGAGAAGGCGAGGGATTCAAGCAAATCGACTTCATCGCCGCTTGTGCAGTCAAAACGCCGAAGGGGTTCCTTCCCTCTGCCAGCTCGATGAGGGTGATGCCCAGCGACCAGACGTCGGATTTCAAGCAAGTCGCTCCGTCGAACACCTCGGGAGCCATGTAACAGAATGTGCCACAGATTGTGGATCGATGGGACGAGGAGGAGTCCAGCTGCGTTGCCAAGCCGAAATCGCCCAGTTTTACTGTCCCATTGTCACCGAAGAGGAGATTGTCGGGCTTGATGTCCTATCCCTAATAGAAGTGACGAATGAATTACACGATGGATGATCCTCTGCTTGTGGAGGTCGTTCAATCCTAATAGAGAGCAGGCAGCAATATCGCGGATCTCCACCTCCTTCAACTTCTGTACACTGCGAAGATAGTTGCCAACCGATCCCTTGCTGCAGTACTCCATAACCAGCTGATTCGTGAACAGGGGGAGAATTGGCCTACCCACACCTCTCTTGGCTCCACTACAACGTCCACGTACTTTACAACATACTCGGATTTCACCGAATGGAGAGCCTTTGCTTCCTCATCAAGAAAGGGCAGATTTGTGTTGCACGGAATGACCTTGATGGCAACCACGGATTTGTCAGAAGTGCATAATCCCTCGTAAACAACTCCGAAGGCTCTATCTGTGAGAGGCTGCGAGAATGAGAAGCCCTTCTCCGATCTTCTCTCCACGAACGTATTTGGAACTGTTACTCATGATCGTGTTCGATTTCAAAATGAATAGTGATCCTCAGTGTAATTCGGGAACTGGAGAAGATACTGGATTGTGCGAATGTAACTGTCGTTGTCAAAACCATCAACACGCGTTTGCAGCAAAGAAAGCTGACATTATGGCTGATTTCGTATCTGATTGTTCCTTTCTGTTGGAGAAGGGAGATGTACGAATGCTGCTCCCTGGAGGGCAGTATACCGGGAAATGCAGTATTACCTACTCTTCGCATCCTGGTCTTGTTCTGTTCACGACAATGGTGAACGGAAAGAAGGAAGGGAGCGGCTTGCTGGAGAATCGTCAAGGATGCAGCATTGCGGAGTGTTTCTTCCGTAATGACATGTTGGAGGGATCATTCACGCGTCGCACTCCAGAGGGTGTGCTTGTGCAAACGGAGTGTTATGTGAATGGGAAGAAAGAGGGCGTCGTCCAGAAGTTCGATGCGGATGGGAATCGAACCGAGATGGTACGCTGTTCCAACGGCGGGGAAGTGTCCGTGCTGCATCCACTCGCCTCACTGGAGGGCTACTGGGAGGAGCGAAGCAAGGCGACGAATGAAATCCTGTCGGTTGTGAAGTACACCGCCGACTTCTCAGCGATGGACGGCTTGTGCTTCATCTACGAGCAGGGACGCGTGAAGCGTGGCGAGTGGTATCGTGGAGGGCGAATGGAGCGAGTGATGATGGAGTTCGACGAGAAGGTGCGAACGGAGTTCGGAGAGGGAGGAGAGAAGTGCTTTGTGGGAGAGTACAGGAATGATGTGGCGAGTGGGTTCTGCCGAGAGGGGAAGGGATGTGTGTTGGAGGGTGGCGTTGTAGCGAGAGTGAATGTGTACGCGAATGGGGAAGAGGTCAGACGATGGAAGGTGCTGGTGGACGAGGTGATGACGGAGATGGATGAGAGGGGAGTTGTGGTGTATGTGGGGGAATATGCCGAGAATCCGGAGCTGTTTTGTCCTCGCAATGGAAAAGGAAGGGTGTTTGAGAATGGAGAGTTGAAGTGTATGGGTGTGTTTGAAGGAGATGCGATGAAGAGAAAGGAGAGGGAGTTCGAGAAGGGGTTGATGATGGAGTACGATGATGAAGGGAAGATGGTGTATTGGGGCGGTTATGTAAAGAATGAGAAGGGTGCATTCTTGCGTGACGGACAGGGCACTGTGTATGAGAAGGGTGTGATTGCGTATTGTGGCTGCTTTGAGAAGGGGGAGTTGAAGCGCAAAGCCAAGGAGTTCAAGGACGGCGTGATGATCGAGTACGACAAGAAGGGGGAGAAGGTGTATGAGGGAGGGTTCGAGATGAAGAAGAACCAGGCGGTTCGATCGGGCAGGGGGAGGACCTTTCAATGGGGTCAGGTGAAGGAGGAGAGTGTGTTTGATGGTGGGCGGTTGAAGAAGAGAGAGCGGAAGTACAGCGTGCACATGACAGAGGAACGGGCAAATTGGTATTCCGCCGTGTTTCTGGTTGTGAGCCTGCTGCTGGCGGCTGCAGCGGGGTGGTGCTACTTCAAGCACCCCTCGTGGGCGCCGTACGGGCTGGGAGTGTGCGGCGTGGTGGAGGTGGCGTTCATGCTCTATCAGTACTCCACCATGTCCAGCGCCTGTGCGTACTACGCGAACTCCATCACATCGATGCTGGTGTTGTTGTTCCTGTTCTGTCTTGCGTTGAGTGGTGCGAACAACAGAGTGTATTTGATTCTGACTGTTGTGTTGGGGGTTGGAATTGTCGGGGTTGTTGGGATGATTGGGATGAAGGAGGAACGAGGTGATGTCTTGCTTGCGATTGATTTGGCGGTGTTCATTGGGTGGTGTGTGTTGATGGTGTACACAATCAAGTCTCCTCCTCTTTTTTCATGGGGATTGCTTGGGTGGTGGTTTGTAATTGGAGTGGTGTTGGTTGGGTTGTGCTGTGTTGGATATGTGGATGGTGGATTGAGGGTTGGCGTTGTCTCAGCAGAGCTGGTGTGTTTGATTGTGTGCAATCTCATTCTGTCTTTTATAGACAATGGGTTGTTTGTAATCAGTCTGGTAATTGGTTTGGTGTACTTGCTTCCTGTGTCTGTTGAAATGGCAGATGATAGGAATACTAGGAAGTCCTATTCAATCCTTCTGTTTGTGATTGATATGATTCTCTTTGTTGGGTGGTGTATTGTTACCATTCCTACTATCAAATCTCCTTCTCTTCTTTCATATGGATTGCTTGGGTGGTGGTTTGTAATTGGAGCGGTGTTGGTTGGGTTGTGTTGTGGGGAAAAGACTAGTGGTGGATGGAGGGTTGGCATTCTCTCAGCTGACCTGGTGTGTGTGTTCATTTGCAGTTGCATTCTGTCTTTTGTGAATGATTGGTTGTTTGGTATTAGTATGGTAGTTGGTTTGGTGTGTCTTATTCTTGAATCAGTGTTTATTGGACGCGAGAAAGAAGCCAAGGAATCGTATTCCATCGTTCTATTTGTAATTGATGTGATTCTCTTTGTTGGGTGGTGTATTCTTACCATTCGCACTATCAAATCTCCTTCTATTCTTTCATATGGATTGCTTGGGTGGTGGTTTGCTATTGCAGTGGTGTTGGTTGTGTTGTGTTGTATTGGAGAAATGGATGATGAATGGATGGTTGGCATCTTCATAACAGAGCTGGTGTGTTTGTTCATTTGCAGTTTCATTCTACCCTTTGTGAGTGTTTTGTTGTTTAGCATCAGTCTGGCAATTGTTTTGGTGTGCTTGATTGCTGTGTCTGTTGTAATGGGAGACAATAGTGATAGTGGAAAGTGTTTGTTTGTGATTGATATGATTCTCTTTGTTGCATGGTGTGTGTTGACGGTATGCACTATCAAGTCTCCTCCTCTTTTCTCTTGGGGATTGCTTGGGTGGTGGTTTGCAATTGGATCGGTGTTGGTTGTGTTGTGTTGTGATAGAGAAATGGATGATGAATTGGAGGTTGGCATTCTCATAACAGAGCTGGTGTGTTTGATTGTATGCAATTGCATTCTGTCCTTTGTGAACAATGGGTGGTTTGTCATTAGTTTGGTAATTAGTTTGGTGTACTTGCTTGCTGTGTCTATTGCAATGAGAGATGATAGTGACAGTGGAAAGTGTTTGTTTGTGATTGATATGATTCTCTTTGTTGGGTGGTGTGTGTTGATGGTGTACACGATCAAGTCTCCTCCTCTTCTTTCATGGGTATTGCTTGGATGGTGGCTTGTTATTACGGTGGTTCTGTTCGTTTTGTGCTGTGATAAAGAAATGGATAGTGGATGGAAGACTGGAATTATTTCAACAGAGCTGGTGTGCTTATTCATTTGCCCTTGTATTCTGTCGTTTATGAATGATGAGTTGTTTTATATCAGATTGGGAGCTGGTTTGGTGTGTCTTGTTGCTGGGTCTGTATTAATTGGACGTAAGAAAGAAACCAAGAAGCCTTATTCAATTATTCTGTTTGTGATTGATATGATTCTCTTTGTTGTGTGGGGTATTCTTACAATTTGTACAATCAAGTCTCCTCCTCTTCTTTCTTGGGAATTGCTTGAGTGGTGGCTTGTAATTGCAATAGCTCTGTTCGTGTTATGTTGTGGGGAAGAGGATGGTGGATTGAAGACAGGCATTCTTTCAACAGAGTTGCTGTGCTTATTCATTTGCCCTTTTATTCTATCGTTTATGAATGATTGGTCTATGTTCATTAGATTGGGAATTGGTTTAGTGTGTCTTGTTGTTGAATCAGTATTGATGGGACGTGAAAAAAAAGCCAAGAAGCCTTATTCAATCATTCTGTTTGTGATTGATATGATTCTCTTTCTTGGGTGGTGTGTTGGGTTAGGGAATGAGATTGAATCTCCTCCTCCTTTCTCCTGGGAATTGTTTGGGTGGTGGTTTGTAATTGCAGTGGTGTTGGTTGTGTTGTGTTGCGGGAAAATGGATGATGAGATGAAAGTCCCCATTCTCTCAGGAGAGTTGGTGTGTTTGATTGTATGCAGCTGCATTCTGTCCTTTGTGAACAAATGGTTGTTTTTCATCAGTCTGGGAATTGGCTTGGTGTATGTTATACTTGCGTTATGTGTATTAAACAAGGAATGCAATGAGTTTTGTTCCCTTGTGTTCATTTTTTTTTGTATTAGTGGGTGTTTGGTAGTATCTGCTTTTATTTCATATTATTTCATTGTCCAGTATCCTCTTCTCTTTTGGGGATTGGTTTCATGGTGTATTATTATGGTGATATCTTTTGGATACTCTTTGGTTGTTGTCTTTGTTAATTGCCAATAGTGAAATGCAATTGCATGTACCATATATCTAGTTCTGCGTGATGTTTGTTTGTTGATCATAGTAGTCCTAAACAATTGAGAAATGCACCAATTCACATCCTCAAAGTGAATCCCTTGACTCTTTGTTCCTTTCTCTATAACACCAATAGCACATGGTGGAACAAACAGAACACAACCCGTCATAACTCACCCACATAACAAAGGAGTATGAATCACGCCTGTTCACCACAAAACCACTCTCACGAGCCTTTCCCTTTGCTTGTGTAACAACGCACTCAGACCATTCTTCTCATCGACACTTCCACATCACTACTCCCAAGTTCCCTCCAACTACACACTCCAACCACACTGCATAACAAGTCTAAAGCAGTGACACACTCCGGAACGACCTCTATGTTGACTATTACATGGATAGGTATTTATGAAAGAAACAAGTTTCTTCAATCAACTTCTTCAGAAGAAACAGAAACTCACCAAATCATCTTACTATAGTGCAGTGAATGCGATGAAAGAGGGGAGGGAGGTTGGACGCAACAGGAAACCACCCTATCTTCGAGATGTGGAAAAGGCCGAATTTTGGGACTGGGTGGAGTGTAACTCCCATGAGGGTAATTGTGCAACCATGAAGGAGATGCGCGAGTATGTTACGGACATTGTCCGGGTCAAACGCCCCGCGGTTTTGCATAACCGGACACTCGTGTCCAGAGGGTACATTCGCAAAATCTTGGGGGAGGGGGGGCTTTTGCTGAATTAGTGTTGCAATTCCTATACTACTAAGAAACTACTATCCATTGATGAGGCGAGCGAGTTCTTCGCTCTTGTGGGTAAGGCTCTGAAAGAGTACGGAATTACACCTGATCTTGTTTTCAATTTTGACGAATTGTGGATCTCGTCCCAGGACAAGGCGCCGCGCTGTAAATCAGCTTATGCCCGTGGGATATTCCTACCAAGAAGCAGGGCAATCCGAGAGAGCACAATACTCTGGTAGGCTGTATCTTAGCGGCGGGTCTGGCATTACCCGATTAAACCATTATCCCTCTCAGAAAACACCTTGCACCGATTCTGGAGAAGATCCATTTGGATAATAACTACATTGCCCAGTCCGCGAAGGGTTGGATGAGTAACGAGAGCTTAGCTCAGTGGATGCGCGATTCGCCGATTCCCACGGTAAATCAGATCAGAGGCAACAACAAGGATAAACATGCTCTAGTAATACCAGTATCTTCATAAGAATAACACTGTCCTGTCTTTCCAAGCGCATCACAAGCAAAACGATAACCAAATAGGATGCCAGTACAGTCACCTCGAATTCACATATTATTAGACATCTCTACCCCATTGACAACCATTCCCTCACAATACAAGCCGCATCTCCAGACAATCACTGATTACCCAATAGAGACACCAAATCACCACCTCCTACAACATTTCAGCTCTTCATAATACCACCACATACCACAGACATTCACCCATCCCAACAGGAACACACCATCACAAAATCCCCCCAATTTCCGTCGCTTTTCAATAGTGTTTGTTGTTCCAATTCTTGTCGCACAATGGGCTCTATCTGTAGTAAAGGGAGCTACGAGAAGATGGCGGGGAAGAAGAACAAGAAGAAGGCTACAGAAAACCCGGCGGATCTTGACACAACCATGAGAGATGGTGCTACCCCCTTTTCTCACCCTAACACGAAGATTACCGTGGCCACAAAGACAACCACCGCTCTCATCGGTCCCTGAAGGAAATCGAGGAAGAACCCGTCAAATTGACCAAAAAGGAGCAGAGGAAGATGTACAGCCGTACTCTCAGCTTCTTACTCCATAGGATGTACAGCAGCGAGGGCGCAGACGGGTTCACCTCCGAAACGCTAGACAACGACTACCAACTAACGCAGCTAGTGAAGCTACCACCCAACGTGACTGTGGAGGAGTATAACTGTGGCGCAGCTCTCAGTCGTAGGTGGATTTACTCCAACTTGGTGGATTTCGTGCAAGAGATCACCCTGCTCTATGACTCGTTGCCCGCACCCCATTCACCTCACTTCTAGCATCTCGGACGAATGCACCTCGGCGACGTGCCCTGAAATGACAGCGGGACCGCATTACACGTATCTGTGGACGGACGCACACGGATCCAACCCCGTGAACGTGTCTTCCCTCGCATTCCGTAATTGCTAGATGAGCGCCAACGAGTACGTGAACACCCTGTTCCAGTACATCTCGGACCTGTTCAAGCGCCCTCCCTTCATCGACTGCAAGAACGGCGTGTTTCCTGAGGAGTTCATTCCCACGGTGAAGAACATCTTCAAACGCCTATTCCGTGTGTACTCGCACGTGTACCACCACCACCTGAACGTGCCCGTGCATGCATTCCCTAATGTGCAGGAATTCATTCGCACCGGAGCGGAGGTCCATCTCAACACGTCCTTCAAGCACTTCGTGCTGTTCGAGAGGGAGTTTGGACTGGTGTCGCGGAAGGAGGAATTGCCGCTGCGGAAGCTGATCAAGCGTTTGATTCGGGATGACGACCACGAGGACGACGGGAAGGAGGTGGTGCCGGCCACGAATTCTGCCTCCTACCGAGCTGCTTACTAGTTATTTGCGTTAGTTGAATAGTTCCGGCTCTTTGTTTTTCACAGTCTCTTCACACTCTTTTTCATGGATTTCCTTCCTCCTCATTTCAGTCTCATCTCTTTTCAAGCTCTCTCTTCAAGGCAAAACAGACGGGGGTGTAGCTCAGATGGTAGAGCGCTCGCTTAGCATGCGAGAGGTAAGGGGATCGATACCCCTCTCCTCCAGTTTTTCTTTTCATCACACTCTCACGATGACAAATCCACGCGAATAGCACTTGCTTTCACCAAAATTCGCACTACTACATATCCACAACATAAATAGCATCATCAACAAACAATCACACCTCTACTGATTCGCCGCACTGCGAGCACGCGCCGTATTATCCGCATCAATGTCCTGACAGTTGTGGATCGCATACAGCAAGCGCTCTCTGCAAACCGCCTCCGAGCTGTAGTTCGGCAGATCCAGCGTGAAGAAGCAGGTGTGCGACATGGGATAGTTCTGATCCGGCTGGCGACGGTCCATCATGTTGATGGTGTGCTTCATTCGGAAGGACTTGGAGCTACGCATCATTCACGCCACACACACCCACTCCAGAGGCAGGCGACTGCGACCCCACACGAACTTCAGGTACAGCTCTCTCTCCTCGTCGGAAAAGTTCGTCAGCACCTTCCAGAAGAACTTGATCGCCGGCGAGTTCTCCGTGTAGCCCTCGCCGTACACCGTGTTCTCCTTCAGCAGGTTCACGTTCACGTCGGCGCGGCCCACCACGATGATCTTCAGCTCCGTGGCCGTGAACAGGCGTAGGAAGTGTCGCGGCACCTGTGTCGCCAGTCCACGGTACACCGCGTCGATCTGCATGTCGAACTCCTTCACGCGGCGCTCCTTGACCATCTCGATGTAATTCAGCCGCTCGCTCCACGGCACGTACACCGACTTGCCGCCCGGGAACAGCTCCACGATCTCGCCCGACGCGCTCTTGACGGTGTAGGTGATCTGCATCTGCTTCACCAGCTCCTCCCACATCGCCTGGTCCTCCTCCTTGCTCGAGTCCAAAATCGTCCCGATTCTCTGCATGTAACGCCCACTCCACATACTCACCGTTGCCAGCTCCACATCCAGCGACAGCACGTCGTCCATCGTGATCTCCATGCCCACCAGCCGCTTCCAGAACAAATCCGCCAGGTTCACCATCAGAGGGGTCTGCGCGCGAATGGCGATGCCCATCAGCTTGCCCAAGAACTCGTACATCTCGATGCAGATCGGCGTCGTCGACGTCGGGTTCGGGACGAACACGTCTCGATTCTTGCCCGTCTCGTTACGACCATTCGGCGACAACACGAACAGCGGGAGGAGAGGCGACTCGATCTCCTTGCTGATCTCGGTGTAGGTCTCGCGGAACAGACCGCCCACGTCATCGCCGTATTCCCCGCGGAAGGTGACGTTCAGCGGCTGCTTGCTGTTGCGCAGCTTGGCGGGACTGACCTTGTTCACCTGCTGGAACACCTGCCCGAACAGCGTGAAGGTCGCATGGGTGTCCATCTTGCCCTTCTCCTTGAAGGTGGCCGCCGCCATGCGGTCCACCGACACGCCCACACGCCCGCTGTAGTTCGACTTGGAGAGCGCCTAGAGGTGAGGGAACCGCGGGAATGGAACGTCGTTGAGCCACTGGTCCTTGATCGTGCGGAAGATAAGGCCGCGAAGCATGCGAATGTTCTTGGCGAGCGTGCTGGAACTAGAGGTAACACCCACAGAGAGGAGCCGTACGCGTCATCGCACGAGATGTTGATGAAGGGGAGGATGTCGCGAAGCATCAGATTCAGTTGCTGGAGGATGTAGAACCGCATCTGGATTTGGGACAGCGTGAAGTCGATCAGCTTGCCGTACTTCATCAGGAGACGGTCGCTGGGCACCAGGAACCCCGGGAACAACGTCATGATGTCCCGGTTGTTCACGTAGCAGAACTCCGCCGCCATCTCCACGAGGTCGTGATCCAGCTCCAGAGTCCACTTGCCCGTGGCGGGCAGCACCAGCTCGTTGTGCGCGATCATCTCCTCGGTCAGCTGCTGCAGGAACGGCTTCGAGAAGTCGGGCAGCACGTGCAGGCGGAAGCCCCAGCGGGTACGGTTCTTGGCGGAGTTCTCCAGAGACTCTAATCCTCACAGCACAGCACAGCTCTCACCCAGATCCGGCTTGGTGTTGCTACAGCGCACGCAGTTGCGTTGCGTGAAGTCGTTGCGCTCGCCGCAATACGGGCAGGTCCACGGCAGGCGACGGAGCGAGCTCTGCTTCTCATCCTCCAAGAACGCGTTCATGAACCAGTTGACCTTCTCCTCCTTCTCCTTCTCGCTCTCCGCCTTGTTCTGGCTGTCGATCAGGTGCGCCGTCTTCTGCGCGAGCTCCTTCATGTTGCTCAGCACGTAGTCCGTCGCCAGCTGCATGTCGTCGTTCGTCGCCTCCAGCGCCAGCACGCACATGTGCACGTCGAAGCCCATGTTGCTCATCTCGCGCGCGTTCTTCAGCCGCTTCTCGGGAACGCGCTTCAACCACTGCACACTCTCCTCCTTGGTGCTCTCACTGCTCACATACTCGATGCCGATCGGCGAGCTGCTGTACTGCGTGGAGCACAGCTTGTAGTTCACCAGCTCCACCACGTCGCCCGCGTCGAAGAACGACACGCCCGGCATGATGCTGCACGTCGGAATGTTCTTGAACGCCACGCCCTTGAACTCGCCGTTCACCGTTACGGACAACGTCTTGGCGCTGAAGTTGAGGATCAGCTTCACCACGTCGTTCGCCTTCAGCGGCTCGCAGAACTGCTGCTTGCGACTGTTGTACCAGATCGACCCCGACGCCATCAGACCCCAGGAGTAGGCGTCGTCGCCCAGGAAGCCCGCGCGCGAGACGCACTTGCCCGACACGCCGAGGAAGACGTTCAGACGGTTCAGCTGGCGGACGCAGAATGTGAAGGACACGATACCCGAGGACACGCACTTGTCCGTGGTCACGGTCCACCAAGCATCGTGCGAGCGGTACCCGACGATGGTGTTGGCCGCGTTGTAGGCCAGCAGATCATCCTGACGCATCCACTCCAGCTTGCCCACCTGACAGAACGGGAACTCCAGATAGAACTGGTTGGTGGCGGCGCGCGTGGTGAGTTGGCTGTACCGACTGCCGCTCACCAGCAGAATGGGGTTGCGCGTCTCGGCGTTGGGGAACACGGCGAACACGTCGTCCTCCTCCGAGCAACACTCCGTGTCGAAGCGCAGCGTGACGGAGGTGGCGTCGCGGCACGTCACCAGCTGCCGGTGAAGCATGTTCACGTACGGGTGCTCCGACTGGAACAGCAGACTGCGCTTCAGCCGCACCAGGATCTCCACCATGAACGGCTCCATCACCAGCTCCAGTGGCAGTGGTCGCGAGTCGCGGTAGCACAGCGCCTCCATCACGATCGCCGCCGCGGCCGCCTTCTGGAAGTAGGGCTGCTGGCAGAGCACCTGCTGCACCAGCGCCGCCTCCTGCAGCAGCCCGTCCTTGCGCGAGTCGTAGCACATCAGTGCGCCGGACACCAGCACCTCCACCAGCATCTGGAAGGACGGCGAGAAGATGTTGTTCGCCCGCTGCTGCTCGTACAGCGTGTCCACGCACTTCGCGATCGTCGCGATCAGCTGGCGCACGGCCGGCGTCACCATGTTCGCGCGCAGGCGCCGCAGCGTCATCGTGATGTAGTTCAGCACGCGGTCGCGCGTCTCGGGCGACCCCTGCATGAACGCCGACGCCAGGCCCTGGATGATCTCCGGCTTGAACACGAAGGGCGTCAGCGCGCCCATGGGCGTGGCGGGGTCCGGCGTGATGCGCGCCAGACAGGACAGCATCCAGCCGATCTGGTCCAGCGAGCCCAGCTCCTGCTCGTCGTTCTCGCCCGCCAGCGTGAACACCAGGTTGCTGTCGGGCGGCTGGCTGCTCGGCGTCAGATAGAAGTGGCTCACGATCGACGGGCAGTCCCAGAACCAGTCGGGCGTGGGCGTCACCTCGTTCGCCTTCTCGATCGCCACCGCCTGCCCCAGCGACAGCAGCGAGCGCTTGATGCACACGTACTGCGTCAGCGCGGGCGGCACCACACCGCGCTCCACCACCATGCCGTACGCCACGAAGTCCACCGGCGGCACCATGCGCCAGAAGGACAGCTGCTCGCCCGACGCGCTCAGCATCGTCGCCGCCAGGTCGTAGCGCAGCGGCGGCGCGAAGGCGTCTCCCTTCTTCTGCGGCTCGTCCGCGCCGTCCAGCACGCAGGTGGGCACCGTGGGCGGCAATGACAGCGTCGCCACCTCGCCCACCTTCAGCACGGAGGCGAAGGCGACGCCGTTGGGCGCGACGGGGTACCAGAAGGACACGGAGCGCTCGGGGTAGCGTGCAATCAGACGGTAGGAGGTGGTGGTGAGGAGCGGGAGCGTCTTGCGCGCCGTGGAGAGCGAGGGCTGCGCGAAGAAGGAGATGGAGAAGAGCAGGTTGTCCAGGATGCGGCGCGAGAAGCTCTTGAGCCAGAAGTAGAAGCGCTGGCGCGTGATCTCCTTCACCTCCGCCGAGCCGTGCACGATGGCCTCCACCTTCGCCACCTCCTGGCGCATCACCTGGCTGATCTCCTTCTGGAACACCGCCAGCGGGTTGCTGCTGCCCGCCGCGTCGTCCGCGCGCAGGAAGGCTGACAGGAACGACTGGAAGAGATCGTCGTGTGCGTCCAGGAAGAGCGACGAGATGCTCAGCTTGTTGCTGGCGGCGTTCTCGTTGGTCAGCGCCAGCAGGTTCAGCAGCGCCAGCCGCGAAAAGGAGGAGGCGAGCCCGCGCGCGGCGATGCACAACTCCTGCTTGATCTCGGGCAGCGTGGCGTCGATCAGCGCGGGGAAGCGCACGCGGCGCGTGGTCTGGCTGCTCTTGAACTTCTGCTTCAGGTCGTCCACGATCTCGTACGACGGGTTGTCCAGCGCCGAGTCGTTGCCGTACGCCTTCGCCACGTCCATCTCCTCGCTGCTCGCTGGCTCGCAGATCACCGCCACGTCGAAGCACCCGTCCACGTTCCACCGGTACAGCCCCGTCGCGCCGTTGTCCCAGCGCACCTCTACGCCCTTGTTCAGCTGCACGTCCCAATTCGTCACGCGCACCACCGTGCCCAGCGTCCCGTTGCCCTGGCTGCCCCACTTCCAGTGCGGCCCGCGCTTCACACGATTGCCCGCCGAGATGATGCCCATGCAGCGACCCTCCTCGCTCGAGCACGGCGGCGCGTCGCTTCGCGTCGCATGGCAGCACGTCCACTGCGAGCCGTTGAACTCGCCCGGGTGCGTGCGCGGCTCCGCGGCGCCCGTCTGCTTCTCCAGCGCCTCCAGCTCCTCGATATACTTCGCCAGATCGCCCTCCTTCACCAGACTCTCGTCCTCCTGCAGGTTCGCCTCCAACAACTCCAGCGCCTTCTGCCGGCTGCCGTACATCAGAATCAGCTTCTTGCACCGCTGCGGGGGATACCCCAACTTCTCCAATCCCTTCGCCTCCGTCAGCAGGATGCGGTTGATCGACGACTCATTCTCCTGGATCCACCGCCGCGCCGCGCGCTCGCTCTGCGAGCCCACCGTGCTCAGCGCGATGGCGCACCACGACCGCGGCACGCGCAGCTCGTTCATCAGGTTCACGATCACGTCGTCGTTCGACGGCTCAGGCGGCCCGTCCAGCGACACCGTGCCGATCTGCTTCACCTCCGCGTCCTGCACGATCTTGCGGCGCAGCTGCACCGCCGACAGGAACACCGACCCCACGCACGCGGGGTCGGAGTCCGTGCCCAGCAGGAAGGACGAGTCCAGTGACCAGCGGTCGTCCACCAGCACCTGCACGCCGCTCAGCGTCTGCGCGCTCAGCTCGCCCTGCTTGCGGCCGTCCACGTACCACCGCACAAAGTGGTGCACGCAGTCCGTGCAGATCACCAGCCGGTGGAAGCAGTTCGGGCGGATCACGCCGGGGGCGGAGTACACGCCAATGCCACAGGAGCCGTCGCGGCGCACGAAGAAGGACGCAGGATGCGTGTTGGTCGGGTCCGTCTGCAGAATGGCGGTGTAGTCGCGACTGGCGAAGTCGGGCACGATCAGGTCGATGATGAGCGTCCAGGTGTTCAGATACACGCCGCCGCCCAGGCCCATGAAGGGGTGACTGAGACGCAGCGAGCAGCTCGCGCTGAGCTTCAGAATCTGCTTCTGTGTCTTCATGATGTTGATGTCGCGCCACGAGGGGGACCCCACGATTTCGCACTTCGCGTCGGTGGGCTGCGACACGTTCTCGAAGAACATCCACTTCCGTACGATGCCCAGCTCCTCGCTCTCCTCCTCCGTCAGCAGACTCTTCACCGAGGAGATGGACCCGCGGATGGACGTCGATCCCCGCAACGACTTCTGTGAGTCGCTGCGCAGCCGCGCGCTCTCCACCAGCTCGCCCAGCGTCAGCGCCACTGGCGCGCCGCACAGCCCGCACGTCGCCTCGTCGCCGCGGCAGGGGAACTTGCACACGTTGCACCGGCGCATGCCGCTGGGCACCACGGGCGGCCACACGTTGACGCAGTAGTCCACGGCGGTGGTGGTCTGCAGGCTGCCGCGAATGGACTCCCACGAGTGCAGCTTCCAGAGGCCCTCGATCAGCTCCTGGCGCTCCTTGAGCAGCGGCGTGGTGGCCGTGGCGTACTGCACGGGCAGAGAGAGGTGCAAAAAGTTCACGAGACAACGGACCGAGGCGATGGAGACGAAGGGCGCCATCTGAGGGAATTGGAGCAGGTTCATCATCGAGTACAGCGCCATCTCCTGCAGCTGGCAGAAAATCGGGCTGTTTCGGACCATCTTGTTGATCTCCGAGCCGTTGAGCAGCGTCTCGTAGTTCTCGAACACGCGCGACAGGAACGAGTAGCTGTCGATCGGCACGCGCGTGGTGACCAGCGCCATCTCCTTCAGATCCTTCACCCACGCCAGTTCCTTGCTGCCGTCCAGCTTGATGATGCACACGCCGCGCCAGTCGAACTTGCGCTTGCGATCGCGGAACATGATCACGTGGCCCTCCTGCTTCAGCGTGCCCACCGTCACCGTGATGCTGTCGTTCACTGCGGGGACGAACGCCAGGCCCGCGAAGAAGGCGATGCTGCCGGCAAGCAGGTACAGCCCGCTCAGCGCCGCGTAGTCGATGGGCTGGTGCACCAGCTTCTGCACGATGCTGTTCACGCTCACGCACATGCCCGAGCAGATGAAGGCGGCGTTCATGATCGCGCCGTTCCACCGCTTACTCTGCAGCAGCGTCCAGATCAGCTCCGTGCACTTCGTCGCGATCAGCCGCGCGTAGTACGGCGCGGGGATCAGCGCCTGGATGGGCCCGTAGGGCACGATGATGGTCTTGCCCATCGCGCGCAGCAGGAAGGTCGGCAGCAGGTAGTGCTCGCTCTTGCGCGGCAGTCCCGCGGTGAAGTGGTCGATGGAGGCGGCGGGCACCGCGCGCAGCAGCACGGCGGTCACCGTGGCGGGCTCCACCTCGGGCAGGAGGATGGCGAGCAGCGAGATGAGGTTCTGCGTGCAGAGCAGCAGCGGCGTCACGCACGGGATGTTGTCGAGATAGAGATACTGGCAGGAGGACGAGGTGGCGATGGTGCTGTGAAGGGTCACCAGCTGCACCAGCAGCGGCAACAGCACCGCCAGCGCCGGCTCCTCGCACAGCTCCTTCACCAGCCCGGGACTCTTCCGCGCGGAGTTGAGCACCAGCGTCAGCAGCTGGTTGACGTACGTGAACGGCGCCATCTCCTCCTCCGCCTCCGCCTGCGTGCGCAGGTGGTACAGCGCGTGCATGAACATGCCCACGGAGCCCTCGCGGTACGACCGCGGCGACTGCTGGTGCCACTCGTCGCCCACGCAGCGGTCGCCCACGGCCTGCGCGATGAAGTAGATCTCGTTCAGCACGATGCGTAGGAACTGCGCGGAGAAGGCCGACAGCTCCAGCTGCTCCTCCGAGCACGCGATGAACAGCAGGTTTGCCAGCAGCCACGACGCGTACGAGGACTTCAGTGAAGACTCGGTGTGAGGCCGCAGCGGCGCCAGCGGCTGGCTCTGCGGGGCGTTCAGCAGGAAGAGTGAGGAGGCGGTGATGGCGAGGCACGCCAGCGGCGCCGACGGCACGTACGCCACGCACGGCCACACCAGGCGCAGCGCGTTGGGCAGGCCCAGCTGCCCCGACGTGTTGTCGCCCATCACCACCACCGCGTGCTCCGCCAGCGCCACCGTGGTGCCGACGCCCAGCAGCACGCGCTTCACGCGGATGTTCACCACCTCGCGGAACACGTGGCTGTCCGCCACGGACCCGTCGCCCAGCTGCCCGTAGTCGTTCGCGCCCATCAGGAACAGCCGGTTCTTCGACGACAGCACCGCCACGTGCCGGTCGCCCGCCGCCACCGCGCGGATCACCTCGTCCTTCGTGAACGCCGGCAGCGCGATCGCCGTCGGCTCCGCCACCTGCGGCGTCTCCGCGGGGTCCGCGCCCAGCTGCCCGAAGCGGTTGTCGCCGCAGCCGAAGAGGCGGTCCTTCGTCGCGAACAGCGAGAAGCCGTCGCCCGCCGCCACGTGGATGATCTTGCCCTGCGCCAGGCCCGCCAGGCCCGCCAGCACCGTCGTGGTGGGCATCGTCGCGGGACCTGAACCCAGCGCGTGCTGCGCGTTGCTGCCGCAGCCCAGCACCGTGCCGTCGTCCGCCAGCAGCAGCGTGTGGCTCCTGCCCGCCGCCGCGCCCACGATCGTGTACTTCACGCAGGCGCCCGTGGCGGCCTGCAGCTGCGGGCAGCGCGTTCCCTCCGTGCTGCTGCGCCCGCACTGGCCCGCGTCGTTGTCGCCGTAGGTGAAGGCCATGCCCGTGTCCGACACCAGCACCACGTGCCCGCCGCACGCGTTGCCCGCCGCGCACACCACGCGCACCGACTGCATGCGTGCGCTGCGCAGCTCCGTCGGCGCCGCGCTCTCGCTCAGCCGCAGGATGCTCTGCGCGCTCACGGCGATCAGCTCGCTGCGCGTGGCCGCCAGGTGCTCGGGCTGCATGCCCAGCTCCACCGCCTGCCACTCCTGCGACAGCAGGTCCTGCTTGGCCGCGCCCGCGTCCTGGTAGCGTCGGCCCGCGCAGTGGCAGACCGCCGCGTCGTCGGGCGCGGGCTTGGCGGCGAAGCGACTGGCGAGGAACTGCTGGCGGAAGGACCAGAGCGGTGACAGCGACTGCAGTACATTGGAACGCTGCAGCAGCGCCGCGTCGGAGGGCAGGTAGGGCAGTGCGAGAGCGTAGAGGATGTCCATCTTCTCGGCCGTGCGCATTGCGGGATCTTGCAGCTTGCGCATGGTGGAGTGGATGATGGAGGCGAAGGCCGCGCCCACGCGCTCCTGGTACTGCGGCGCGGAGCCCTCCAGGCCCGTCATGAAGTGCGTCTTGCGCACAGAGCCGTCGTCGTCCGCCTGCTCCAGAATCATCGTGATGCTCTCCACCAGGTCCAGGTAGATGCGCGTGCTGCGCACCTGCGCCAGCAGGCTGCTGAAGTACTCGAACGACAGCGCGCGATTCTCCGCCACCACCGACCGCGAGTCCATGGAGGCCGCCACCTCCTTCACGGGCACCGCGCTCAGCACGAACTTCTTCGCCATGCCCAGCGCGCAGTCCGCCACTGCCTCCTCGATCGACTCCGCATCCATCTCCTCCTCCTCGTCCTCGTCCACCTCGATCTCCTTCTCGTTCTTCAGCAG
This sequence comes from Blastocystis sp. subtype 1, assembly GCA_027406405.1. Classification (NCBI taxonomy): domain Eukaryota; class Bigyra; order Opalinata; family Blastocystidae; genus Blastocystis; species Blastocystis sp. subtype 1. The sequence goes on from JANPWL010000011.1 coordinate 192,021, forward strand.
CTGGTACGCGCCGCTCATCGCCGCCTCGAACTCCGCCTCCTCCGCGTGGTACCAGAAGGGCTGCAGGTCCAGCAGGAACGCGCACCGCTGCAGGAACAGCGCCTCCAGCTCCGCGTACTCGCGGTTCTCCTTCTGGTGCAGCTGGTTCACGTGCTGCAGCAGCTGCAGCGCCATCGTGTACGCTGCGCTCAGCGCCGCGCCCTGCTCCTGCCCGCCGCGCAGCAGGTGGTAGCAGCTCGGCGAGTGCCACACGTACGCCGCCGTCACGGCGCGCAGAATGGTGGGCATGGACGGGTCTGCGTCGATGAACCGCTGCTGCAGCTTGTTCACCTTCTTCTTCGCGCGGAACGCATCGTACCACGCCACCGCCGCCTCCTTCCCGCGCAGCAACTCCAAACACCGCTGTCGCACGGGGTCCGCCATGTCGCGGCCGTACCCACGGGACAGCAGCGTGTTGTTCAGCCACTCGCTCACGGCGGGGTCCTCGCTGTGCACCTCCGCTGGCTTCTGGTTGATGAGGATCGTCGTGATGACCGTGGAGAACGTCGTGAACGTCGCGCAGCTCGCGCCCATCCACTGCCGCGTGGTGGCCGCCGCCTGCGCCGCGTTGGGCTCCAGCACCTGCAGCGCGCGGTCCAGCGTGATCACCATGTCCGACAGCGGCTTCAGCAGCGACCGCACGCGCGCCAGGTTGGCGTACAGCAGCTGCTGCAGGCTCGGCGTTTCACTGGTGGGAGTTTCACTGGTGGGAGTTTCACCGGCAGGCGTTTCATGGGTGGTGACGTCGGGATGATCGCGCGTGATGACGGAGTAGAAGAAGAAGAGCGCGCACTCCACGGCCTTGTAGGCGGGCGACGTGGCGAGGAAGGTGGCCAGCGTGGGGCTCACCGCGTCCTCCAGCACGATGATGTCCACGGCGCGGCGCAGCAGCTGCGTGGCGAAGGCGAAGGTGGGCTCGCACAGCGCCTTCACCGCATCCATGATCGCGTCCAGCTGCAGACGCGCTGTACCGTCGCCCTGCAGCGCGCGCGAGAAGGTCTCGTTGTACACGCCGAACAGCGCGCGCAGCACGAAGGCGACGGCGGAGGTCAGGCCCGCCGCGTTGACGGCGCGCTTCTCGGCCTGAAGGCGCTTGATATAGCCGTCGAGCTCCGTCAGCAGCTGCGCCAGCACCGTGTCCAGCAGGCGCGTGAAGGCGTCGCAGAAGGCGAGCGTGTCCATGTTGCCCTTGAGGTCCGCCCACAGCGATTGCGAGTCGATGCGGTACAGCAGGCCGAACACCACGTCCAACAGCGCGAAGTGGTCCGACTCGGGGTCCGCCTTGGCAACGGCGTAGGCCTTCATGATGGAGTTGAAGACGACGACGAGGTCGGAGCAGGACTCGCAGAACAGGGACAGCAGCGACAACACCTCGATCACTTCCTTCTTGATCAGCGACAACTCCACGCTGCCCGAGTCGATGCCCAAAATCGGCAGGAGATTGGTCAGCACGGCGATCTCCTTGTTGGCCTCGATCATCACGCTCTTCACGGCGAAGCGGTCCGTCGCCGCCAGGTACTGCAGCTGTGCGTGCAGCAGGCGCACCGCGTGGTACATCAGGTAGCAGCACTGCTTGTCCTCGAACTCCTCGCGGATCGCGCGCTTCTTCCCCGCAGCCGCCAGCGTCGGCGCCGTCATCGCCGTCGTCATGGTGGCGCTCGCGTCGTTCAGAAGGTCGTCGATGTCCAAATCCAGGTCCAAATCCAGGTCCAAACCCTCTTCCGCCTCCTTCGGCTCCGTTGGCTCCTTGCTTGCCTTCATGGATTTGGGCGGCGGCGTGATGCGGATCCTCTTCGATGTCTTCTCCTCCTCCTGCGTTGCTTCCTTCTCCTCCACCGCACCCTTCTCTTCTTGCACCACAACCTTCTCCTCCTGCACCGTACCGTCTTCTCCTCCTGTACGGGTGCCTGTGCCGCGGCACTGTTCTTGCTGTACTGCTCGAAGTAGCAGGCCTTCAGCAGCCCGATCAGCTCCAGGTTCTCGCGGATGGACTCCTCCGTCACGTGCGGCAAGAAGCACCCGCCGAACTGCACGCTCTCCATGCGCTCGAACTGGTGCAGCCGCGAGAAGAACGTCTCGTTGCTCTGCGACAGGTACGACAGCAGCAGCGACGCCGCGTCGCGCGGGCCCAGCCGGCTGCCCTGGCTGCCGTGGTACGCGATCAGGTTCTCCGGCCGCCACGACTCCAACAGCACGTGCTCCGCCTCCGACAGCGGCGACACCACGGGCAACAGGTCGTTGGGACGCTCCGCCTCCTCCAGCAGCACCAGATGCGTCGCGCCCAGCGAGCACTGCGTCACGTGCGTCGCGCCCGCCAGCAGCGTCGGCTGCTCGAGGAACGCGGGCCCCGGCCCCAGCTGCTGGCAGCTGTTGTCTCCCCACACGTACACCTCGCCACTGCCCAGCAGCGCCGCGCAGCAGCCGCCCGCCGCGTGCACGCTGCGCACCTCGCCCTGCTCGCGCGACAGCACGCGCACGAAGCTCGTCTTCCAGAGGCCCTCGATCTTCCCGCTGAAGTACACCTCGCCCTCCGCGCTCAGCAGCACCGTGTGCGTCGCGCCCGCCGCCGCCTGCGCCACCTTGAACTCCACGGGCAGCCGCACCAGCGGCGACGTGTCCTGCGCCGACTGGAAGCCCAGCTGGCCCTCCGCGTTGTCGCCGCAGCCGAACCTACGCCTCACGCCACCACGCCGCACGCACACGTCGCCGTCCGCGCCCACCAGCACCGAGAACCCGTCGCCCGCGCAGCACGCCGCCATCTTCGGCAGGCCCGGCAGCAGCGTCGGCGCCGCCACCACACCGCCGTCCGCGCCCTCCGTCGCGCCGCTCGGCGAGTCCGCCGCCAGCCCGCACTGGCCCTTGTGGTTCCGCCCCCACGCGAACACGTAGCCCAGCGCGTCCACCGCCAGGCAGTGCGACGCGCCTGCCGCCGCCTGCACCACCGAGCACCCCGCCGGGAAGGGCACACGCTGCGGGCGCGTCGTGAAGCGCGTCTGCGCGGGGTAGCCCAGCTGCTCGTACGCGGCGCTCCCGTAGCTGTACAGCGCGCCGTCCGCCGTCAGCAGCAGCACCACGCGCGCGTTGGCGAACTCGCCTACGCGTAAGGACAGCCCGCGACCCGCACCCAGGCGCGCGATCGGCACATCGAGGTCCGTCAGCACCGGCAGCTCCACGTTCTTCTCGTGCGACACCAGCGAGCCGCAGCGGCCCTCCTCGTTGCACCCGCTCGCCAGCAGCTCGCCGCTCCGCGTCAGCATCAGCGTGAACTTGAAGCCCGCCTGCACCTGCGCCACCGTCTGCACCTCTGTGCCCGCCTCCGCGCCCGCCAGCTCGCCATAGCTGTCGTTTAGCCCACCACCATCATCACTCACTCGTTCGTGCCGCGCGTGCGCAGCGTCTGCACCTTGGTCACCGGCTCCAGGATCTGAGCGTCAATGAAACAGGGAATGCCCACAGCGCTCATGTAATTGATCACAGAAGAGAGATCGAACTCCGAATCCGGCGCCGTTTTCAGAATGGAGAGAATGTTCGTCAGAATGGAGTCCGTCGACCCGCGCGCCAGTGCGATCTTCAGCTGGCCCTGCAGCGCGCTCGAGAACTGCGCGTCGCTAGGAGTGAGGAATGACAGAAATCGGGACTCTTTCTTCTCCTGCATCAGATGGCCCAAAAAGGCCTGGATCCTGGCGTAGGTGTCGTGAATGATGGCTGGCTGTCTCTGGAGCGACAGCGGGGGAATGTCGCACAGCGTCCGGCACAGCTCGGGGTAGATTTCGTTGAAAAGCGCACTGTCGCTCTTGCTCGCCAGCTCGAGGATGCGCAGCGAAAAACCAGAAAAGGCGGATACGATGTTGCTTCTGTGGCTCAACACCGAGATGAGAGAATACATGCTCTCCGGAATGGCATCACTTTCGCCATTCTGCAGAGACTTGAGCATGTGCAGGTTCCTACTGGATATGTTTTGTTCTTCTACCGCTCAGAGACAATCGCAGTGACCACTCTGTTTTCTTGTCAATATCGTGTTCAGGGACTCCAGGAAGCGGGAACAGCTGATCACGAACAAATCGGACTGCATCTTCAGCACTTCCTACCACTCAGTTCCACGTCCTTCCATCACGCTAGATCGCGCTCCCTTCTCTGACTCCATCGACTTGCGCAGCACCTGCAGCTGGCGAATAATGCCCTGCACACTGCCGATCGGAACAATCCAGTCGTAGGACTCGATCGACTGATCGACCTGCATCGTCGCCGGCACCTTCTTCTACGAAATGACTCTCGATGTCGAACACAAACGAATAGCTCCTTCTCTTCGTCCTTGTTGTTCTGTTTCTCCTCCTTCTTCTTGGAAAAGCATGTCACATTCGTCAATGCGTAAAGATCTAGGAATCACGCAGTCTAACTCCAACACCCAACCGATACCACTGAACTTATCTAGAAACTGGCTCACGGAGTTCACCCAGTTCAGATCGAAGATATCGTCCTTTCCCGTAAAGCCCAAGAAACACGGCTCACTAGCGAGAAGTTGTTCACCTTTTGGCGAAAATCCGATTGGGACATTGCGGAACAACCACTCTTTCTTCTGTCAATGGTGTCTTTCTGAACAATCTTCCCATGACGGGAGTTTCATTAATGAGTACGGCTAAACAAACAGAGAAACAGCACAGTCCTCTCTATGATCGCTTCTTCAGCTTTGACACCTTTATCTCGTGGTCCTTTTTCACCGCCTCTAACAGCGCCTCCGACGTCACTACGCCTCAATGCCGCACCCCACTCAAACGATCGTCATGCTTCAGCGCCTTCAATCCAGCAAACGCTCCCTCGTCCAAAACCACCTTCTCTCCGTCGGTCAGACTCGGCAGATTCACCAGCTTCAACTCGGAGTGGTTCTTGAACGCGTTGCTTCTAATAACCAGCTCCGTCAACGCCGGCAGGTCTAACCATCACCTCATCTCTCCTCATCCACTCCGCAATTCCGTCGTGTTGTTCCCCTCGTCGAACAGGTTCGGGAGTCCCGCGCACGCTCCCGCACCAACGCACACACGCTCCAGCTTCGGCAAATCTGCTCTCTCACATCCCCCAACAACCCCCACCTTTTATGGTCACCGTCTTCACCTTCGCGAAGCAGTAGTTGCCCACAGTCAGCGTCGTCAGCGCCGGCAGGTCCACCACGCGCAGCGCCTCCGTCCAATAGAAGCAGTCGCTGTGCATCTTCACATCAGCATCCGCATCGCCGATGCTCAGTTCGGTCAGCGCAGGCAGGTCTATTCATCACCCCTCCACGCCTCGCCCACCGCTCAGCACCAGCTTCATAAAGTCCACACACGCCCCGCTCTCGATCCGCACCTCGCTCAGCACCGCGCACGCCTCGAAGCACAGCTCGCGCCGCATCTCCTGGATCGTGTACTGCTTCTCCTCCGCCCGCGCGCTGCACTCGCAGTTCGACAGCGCGCCCGCGTGCACCACCACCGACTTGAGCTTCGCCAGCTCGCGGAAGCGCACCTGCTTCACCGTCTGACAGCAGCCCGCGTCGAACTGCACGCGTCGAAGGTTCTCGAAGCGCGCGAAGTCCAGAATCGCCACCTCCGTCTCGTTCATGGAGTCCGCCGCGAAGCAGATCCCCACGGCCTGCAGCGGAACCGCGGTGAACTCCTTCATGGTGTGCACCACCACCATGCCCTTCCCCGCGGGATTCTCCTCCTCCCCCATTACCGGCAGTTGCCGCCGACCCTCCTTCCTCCCGCCAAAGCACGCGCACCCGCCGCTCTTGGTGGCGCTCTCCACCTTGCCCGACTCCACGAGCACGCGCTTCTCCCCGTCGGTGCCCACGCCGTCCACGAACTCGCCCTCCAGCACCAGCATGCCCTCCGCGTCGAAGAACTTGCCGTTGCCGTTCGCCTGGTCGTTCTGCCAGTCGCCCTCGTACTTCAGCATGTGGTTCTCGTAGTAGCTGCACCCGCGGCCTTGGCGCCGCCCGCGCACCCACTCGCCCTTGTAGATCAGCGCGCCATTGTGGAATGCGCGGCCCGACCCGTTCGCGGGGTAGCGGCCCTGGGAGTCGTTCAGGTACTCGCCCTCGTACACCTTCTTGCCGTTCGCGTCGTAGATCACGATTGTGTTCTCCTTGAATTCCTTCACCATGCGATCGATGGTTCCCTCCTTGAAAATGCACACCTTCTCCGGCTTGCCCTCGCTGTTGTAAAGCACGCCCTTGCCGTCCTTCACCATCGTTCCCTCCTTGAATCCGCCACGGTACACCAGCACGCCGTCCTTCTTCACCACCAGCACGCGATCCCCGTTGTCGTCCTCCTCGATGGTGCTCTCTCCCTCCTTTCCGTCCACCCATTCTCCCTCGAACGCAACCTCACCGTTCGCGTCATATAGAGTGCCGTATCCGTTGCGCACGTCGTCCTTGTACTGTCCCTTGAAGAGGAGCTTTCCGCCCTGGAATTCCTGGCCAAATCCGCAGCGCTTTCCAGCCACCCAGGTTCCCTTGAAGGTGACCTGGCCGTTGTCGTACAAGTATCCCTCGCCCTCGATCAGATCGTCCTTGAAGAACAGCTTCATCGACATCACGGAATTGGAGTCCAGCAACACGGCCTCTCCGTTCTTCTTTCCATTCACCCATGTGCACTCCAGTGTATACTCCTCATTGTTCTTTGTGAGCTTCTCCGTTCCCTTTCCGTTCATCACTCCATCCTCCATGGGAACGTCGATCGCTCCCTTCTCGTAGTCAGCAAAAACGCCATTCTCTGTAGGAGTCCCGATTACTACAAAATCATGTCCGCTCCGCAAGCCATGCATGAAGATAAATCAAAATCCATTTCGTTGCGAACAAACAGCGCTAAAACGAAAGATGTTTGCTTTCAAAAAGTCCTCTTTGGGAGTTTCATTCCCGTTCCAAATGCGTTACTTTCCGGCAGTCACCTGGTGCTTCTCCCAGTCGCCACGGTACACCATGATCTTCTTCATGTGAAGATTCCGGTACGTTGCCATCAGGCCGTACGTTGATGCTGCTGTGACCACCGTTTCGTTCGTGTCCGTCAGCAAATAGTTTTCCAGAATAGTACAAGTCATTCCCTCCGTGCGAGAGTCCGTAAACACGTACTGGAAGGAATGGCTGATCGAGCACTCGCAGTTCGCGTAGTACTGCGGGTACGCCGTCTTTATCTTCATGCGCACATCCTCCGAGTCTCCCGCCACGTACCACTTCACCGGCTTCATCTTCCTCTCCATCGCCTTCTTCGTCTGGTTCACCGCATACTCCATGAACAGGTTGATGTCCTCCGCGTCCAGAAACACGTTCTGGCCCTCGTCTCCCTTCATGTGACCACTTCGGACCTGAATGCCGATCCAGTAGTAGTCCTCCCAATGCAGTTTTGCCTCCACGTCGCGCACCAGCGCCATCATGTCGGGCAGCAGCCGGATCATCCGCGTGTACAAGAAGTTCATCACCATCTTGCGGATATCCTTGTAGTCACGCAGCTTCGGGTTCAGCACAAAGCCGTTCTTTGTCAAAAAGTCGTAGTACTGCGGCTCCTTCAGCGCATACTCCACGAACTTGCAGAAGCTGCGATATATGATGCGCGATTGCGGGGCAGTAATCAAGTTGCGAGGAGGGATGCGGCATTGTATGCCCGTCGTCAATGCGCCCTTTGTCGTGTACTCTACTCGTCATGGAGTTGAATTGGGTGCACCCTCTGTGAAGGTGTAGTTGGATAGGGGAAGATAGAAGTACTTGAAGAAGGAATCCCAACGATAGACTAGCTCTCATTCGCTCCTGCCAAAAGCACTCTGCAACCGACGGTGCGTCAGCATCGAGATGAGAATTCCCTCGGCCAACACGCCCAGATTATTACCTAGGCCCGATGTCAGCGGATAGATGATGATCGTCTTGGGATTGTTTCCAGGGTACAGGAACAGCTCCCTCTGCTCGTCAATGTACTTCTGCAGGTAAGCCTCCCGAAGCTGCTCCTTCTCCAACAGACTCCGCTCGTAGGCATTGAGCTTCTTCTTCTGCGGCGGCTTTTCTATGCCATCACGTCCAATCCTTGGGATTACGGGTCGGAGCCACCGTTCCAGAAGCAGCGTTTTGCGTCTGCTGTAACCCACCTGCAGCGTCATTCAACTTCACAGGCGGAGTTCCAGCGTTCGTTGACGCCGTTTGAATCGCCATTGACTGCTGTGCACTAGGCACGCCTTGAACAGTTGATAGACCGTTTTGTTCCACTGCTGGTAGGATAACACTCGGTTTCCGTGCACCAACGCGGTTCTCGTCAGCACCACTCACCATGATGGATTCGTTCACGTCACTATCAAATCGGTACAGTTTGTGTTTCGCACTCTGCACGATTGGGAAGGTGTACAGCACATTCCACAAAAGAAGCAGCACGCCCAAAATGAATACTGGGATTATGATGGTTCCTCTCATCCCAACGAAATGCAGCGATCTTGACTCTATGGGACGCGGTGAAGAATTCTTGTAAGAAACAACAGTAGCAACTACAATCCTTCGGTATACGAGAACGAACCGAATAGGACACATCCTCTTCCTCCTTCTCCCTTTGCCTCAACTGGCTCTTCAGCAGCTCCAGCAACTCCTCCTCCGCTCTTCTCTTCACCACCACGCGACGCAGAGCCACGAACGCACAAATCGTGAGGCAAGCGGAGATGGTCCAGAACTCCACCTTCTTCAGAGCAGCGGAAGGCAGGACGGAAGAGAAGAGCCAATTCAGAACAAGATGGAGAAGCAACGAGAGAAGCAGTGAAGCGTACAGCGGACCACGAGCGACACTCAGCTATGCATGAATGTGTGTTTCTGAGCGTACTCCAGGAAGAGATGTAATGACGGTGATGATAAGCACCCACACCCCCAGCCTCACCCAGAGGACCGCATTGGATAGAATGGAGTGAATAGTTTCCTGTAATGATGACATGTCCGTCAGACGATGCTTCATCCACTCCAGAGCGGAATGCACTCTAGAGAAGGCTTGCTTCATATCGCTTTGCGTCTCTCTGAGAATGGATTTGAGCTCCGTCTATTACTTAGTGAAGAACACTTCCTCTCACGAAGAAGGAGGAAATGGCAATGCGCGTTTGATTCACCTGCCGGGCCAACTCCTCCGTCTTCTCTCGCGATGCGGCTTGCTCCTCCTTCATCTGCTTCTGGTTGTCGAGAATCGAGTCTTCCTTCTCCAGCGATTTGGAGCTACGCGTAATAGGAAAGAGAAAGCATCACATTCCGGCTTCAATGTGATGGACAGATTCTAGAATCTTGTCGATCCTTCCATGCAATCCCTATTCATGAAAGTACATAATAATCAAAACGGGAGAATCACTTTGAAGACATTGGCTATCCACAATACTCAAATACTGAGCGTATATCTGCATAACACTGTCCGGAAGAACTGCCGTGCACGATTTAATCCTCTTTGCCTTGCACACGTACACCTTTCGTCCGCTGTCCTTCAGCACACAGTTCATCACCTCCCATGCCAGCCACATCCGTTCTTCCTTATCGGATTCTGTGCATGCATCGAGTAATCGCGTACGCACAGACTAGGAGTGATACACTTCCCATTAGAGTCACATCCCAGCAAGAGGGTGAAGTCCCCCGCGGTTCCTCCTTTCTCATGCTGCCTAATGTGTCTGACACGGAAGGATCGTGAACTGCTATCGACACTTCAACATCTACGGGGAAGAGCTCCAACCAGAAGCCACCCTCGCTCGTGCAACAGGAAAGCAAGAGGACGGAGGCGAGCAGAAGAAGTCGCATTCCGGAGCAATGACTGAGAACAAACACCCCAAAACAACGATTAATAGACACGAGCCTTGGGCGGGATAGGCTTGACCTCGTTCTCGTCGAGAGTGTGGGTGTGGACGGGGCGGTACATGAGCTTGGTGGTGCCGTTGCCGAACAGCGCGTCCTCGTGGTACGCCACGGTGTGCTTCATCCAGTTCTTGTCGTCTCTCTCCTTGTAGTCCTCGCGTGCGTGCGCGCCACGCGACTCCTTGCGCGCCTCGGCGGCGATCATCGTGCAGTGCGCCTGCTCCAGCAGGTTCTGCAGCTCCAGCGTCTCCACCAGGTCCGTGTTCCAGATCATCGAGCGGTCCGTGATGCCCACCTCGCGGATCTCCTTCACCACCTCGTTCATGCGCTTGCAGCCCTCCTGCAGCGTCTCCTCCGTGCGGAACACCGCCGCGTAGTCCTGCATCGTGCGCTGCATGCGCAGGCGCAGCTGCGCCGTCGGGATCGGGCCCTTCGCGTAGCGCAGGCGGTCCAGGTTCTCCAGACACGACTTGCCCGCGTCCGCCGGCAAAGGCGTCTTCGCCTCGCCCGGCTTGCTGATCTCGTTGATGTAGTTCGCGCACGCGCGTCCGAACACCACGATGTCCAGCAGCGAGTTCGCGCCCAGACGGTTCGCGCCATGCACCGACGTGCACGCCGCCTCGCCCGCGCACCACAGGCCCGGCACCACGCGCTCCGTGTCGCTCTCCGTCGGCTTCAGCACCTGGCCGTGGTAGTTCGTCGGCAGACCGCCCATGTTGTAGTGCACCGTCGGGATCACGGGCACCGGCTCCTTCGTCACGTCCACGCCCGCGAAGATCATCGCCGTCTCCGAGATGCCCGGCAGGCGCTCCGCCAGCAGGTCCGCCGGCAGGTGGTCCAGGTGCAGGTAGATGTGGTCCTTCAGCTTCCCCACGCCGCGGCCCTCGCGGATCTCCATCGTCATCGCGCGCGACACCACGTCGCGGCACGCCAGGTCCTTCGCCGTCGGCGCGTACCGCTCCATGAACCGCTCGCCCTCGCTGTTGCGCAGCACGCCGCCCTCGCCGCGGCAGCCCTCCGTCATCAGGCAGCCCACGCCGTAGATGCCCGTCGGGTGGAACTGCACGAACTCGGGGTCCTCCAGCGGGATGCCCGCGCGCAGCGCCATCGCCGTGCCGTCGCCCGTGCACGTGTGCGCCGACGTCGCCGAGAAGTAGCAGCGACCGTACCCGCCCGTCGTGATGATCGTCTGCTTGCAGTGGAACCGGTGGATCGACCCGTCCTCCAGGCACAGCGCCATCACGCCCACGCACTCGTCGCCGTTCATGATCAGGTCCAGCGCGTGGTACTCGATGAAGTACGACGTGTTGTACGCCAGCGACCGCCCGTACAGCGTGTGCAGCATCGCGTGGCCCGTGCGGTCCGCCGCAGCAGCCGTGCGGTACGCCTGACCGCCCTCGCCGTAGTTCTTCGTCTGACCGCCGAACGCGCGCTGGTAGATCTTTCCGTTCTCGCAGCGGGAGAACGGCAGGCCGTACGCCTCCAGCTCGCGCACCGCGCGCGGAGCCTCGCGGCACATGTAGTGGATCGCGTCCTGGTCGCCCAGCCAGTCGGAGCCCTTCACCGTGTCGTAGAAGTGCCATCTCCAGTCATCCTCGTGCTATGTGTTAATTTGCAGGTAGGAAAAGCAACCATGTTGCCCAACGCCGCGTTCACACCACCCTGCGCGGCCACCGTGTGGGAACGAGTGGGGAACAGCTTCGTGATCACGGCCGTCTTGAATCCCTAGGCGTCAGCACGCACAGCAAGAAATCGGCTACGTGCTCAGACAGACCCATGGCGGCACGAAGACCCGCACCACCGGCACCGACGACGACGCAGTCATATTCGTGATCCACTAGGCGTGAGCCGGAGACGAATACGGCAAACCGATAGGATAGGCGGTTCCCAAATCCTTCGTGACCTTGGCGTCCGCCGTAGAACCGACCACAGCAGAGCGGCAAGCAGTAGCTCTGAAAGCTCGGGTGAGAGCAGGAGCGCTCTTTCCCATGATTCTGAAACTGGGCAGCATGACTATGATGTGAGGGTGGAGAGAGCAATGCTAACGAGTGAAGAGTAGTCTTGTTTTGCTTTGAAAAGAACCCACTGCGAAAACCCATCCTTGTCATTCCAGCAGGATTAACTCCAGATGGGAGAGCGAATATTCCGACGTGCAGTGTGTCACATTTGCCTCCTCTCTTTCAATCATTGCTATCTTTCTGTTTGAAGGAATATCCGCACTCCAGTGACTCCAGTCCCACCCTCAACTCAAATGGATGATTGATCACAAGTACAATCCACAGCGCTTCCCCACAAACGCAAAGCGACTCCCAACAAACACCCCACTATGATACAACTACGCATGCTCGCTGGTCCACTTGCAGTGGAAGGCCTTTCCGCGCGGCTGGTCCACGCGCTCGAAGGTGTGCGAGCCGAAGAAGTCGCGCTGCGCCTGCAGCAGGTTCATGGGCAGGCGCTGCGACCGGAAGGAGTCGAAGTACTCCAGACTGGAGGTGAGCGCCGGAATGGACACGCCGCTGGCCACCGCCAGACCCACCACGCGCCGCCACGCCGTCTGCCGCGTCGCCAGCTCCTGCGCGAAGCCGGGGTCGAGCAGCAGGTGCGGCAGGTCGTCCTTGGCAAAGGCCTGCTTGATGCGGTCCAGGATCTTCGCGCGGATGATGCAGCCGCCCTTCCAGATGCGCGCGCACTCGCCCAGGTCGATGCCCCACTTGAACTGCTGCGACGCCGTCTGGATCAGCTGCAGCCCCTGCGCGTACGCCACCAGCTTCGAGCAGAACAGCGCGTCGCGCAGGTCCGCCACCAGCTGCTTTCTGTCCACGCCGCTCCAGTCGAACGCCGGCCCGGGCATCAGCCACGCCGCACGCATGCGCAAGTCCTTCGCGTCCGACAGGTACCGCTCGAACAGCGCCGCGGCGATGGTGGGCGCCGCTACGCCGCGCTCCGCCGCCTCCTTCACCGTCATCATGCCCGTGCCCTTCGAGCCCGCCACGTCCAAAATCTTGTCCACCAGGAAGCCCTCCTGCGGCGGCAGACCCGCCACGTCCTCGTCGCGCTTCGCCAGGATCAGACTCGTGATCTCCACCAGGTACGAGCCCAGCTCGCCCTCGTTCCACTCGCGGAAGATGCCGCTCATCTCCTCGTTCGAGAAGCCCGCGCTCTTCAGCATGTGGTACACCTCGATGATCAGCTCCATGTCCCCGTACTCGATGCCGTTGTGCACCATCTTCACGTAGTTGCCAGACCCCGCACCGCCGATGTACGTCACGCACGCCTCGTCGTCCACCTGCGCTGCAATCTTCGTCAGGATGCCCTCCAGCGCGTCATACGCCTCCTTCCGTCCGCTCGGCATCAGCGACGGGCCGTGGCGCGCACCAATCTCGCCGCCCGACACGCCCATGGATACGAAGTTGAAGCCGTTCTCCTCCAGGTACTTGGTGCGACGGATCGACTCCTCGAACCACTCGTTGCCGCCGTCCACGATAATGTCGCCCGCCTAGGTGTTATAAGGAGAAGGAGAAGCGACGTCCATGTACGGGAGCAGACTCTCGATCGTTTTGTCCACGGGAGCGCCCGCCTTCACGAGAAGAATGATCTTGCGCGGACGGATCAGCGACTCGCAGAACTCCTTGGGCTATGCCATGAATACAAAGCAGAGTGGTTACAGTACGGGCGCCGTAGACCTTGTCGCTGAGCTTTTCCTCCTCCGCGCGCTTTATGCAAATGTCCACCTACCCGTGAGAGAGAGAGAGGTATAAAAACTCTCTCGGGAGACCGGTTGGACACGGCCACATTGAATCCCTTTGAAGCAATGTTCAGGGCGAGGTTGCTGCCCATCACGCTCAGACCATAGACACCAATATCACAAGACATAATAAATAATGAAATGCAGAGACGAAGAATCCTTCACCTGCCGTCAGCTGCCCCCTCTTTCATTGGGCGCATGAGGGATGAGCGGAAACGCCTCATTGTGTTTGCCTAAAACCCAGCACGGAAACATTGAGAGAACAAAGCCGCAAAAGAAACACCATTTAACCCAGAATACTTCTCATCGACATCTTCATCATCAAGTTCTTGTTGTACTCCTTCAGACGGTTGCTGCTCTCCGTCTCCATCAGCTCCTTCGCCTCCAGCGAGGACTCCTTCACGAACTCCAGGTACATCTGCTCGTACTTCACGGCATCCGCCCAGTCCTTGTTCAGCCTACGCCTCACACACCTCACACACGCCTACTCGCAGCACTGCGTCAGCTCGCGCACCACGCGCAGGTACAGCGGGTGGGACTTCTGCAGCTTGCCCAGCGCGATACGCAGACACGCCACGGCCTTGTCCGTGAAGACCAGCTGCTTGTAGAGCAGGCCCAGGTTGGCGTACACCTCGCCGATCTCCTCGCTGTGGTCCGAGCACGCCATCAGGTAGATGTCCAGACTCAGCTTGTAGTGCAGGATCGACTCGTGCAGCCCGCCCGCGCGGCCCAGCGAGTCCGACAGCTGGCTGTGGCAGATGGCACTCTCGATGCTGTCCACGCCGTACGCGCGCTCCGTGCAGCGCAGCGCCAGGCGGTTGTACTTCACGGCGCCCGCGAAGTCCTTCAGCGAGAAGAGGATGGAGGCCATGATCGTCAGCGCGCGGATGGCGATCGGGTGCAGCATGTGGCACGCCGACACCGCCGTGATCACGATCTGCCGGCAGCACGCGAACGCCATGTTCAGATGGCCCTGCGACAGCAGCAGCGAGCAATGCTGGAACAGCTGGATCAGCGAGTCGTCCAGCAGCGACGTGTGCGTGTACTTCACGCGCGGCGCGAACCCGCGCACGTCGCTCGGCTGCAGCGGGCACGCCTCGTCCATCGCGTACTTCTTCGCCGCCAGCTGCACGCCCATCAGGATGCACACGCGCCGCAGCAGCATCACGCGGTCGCACTCTGCCGGCGCGAACGCCGCGCCCACGCCCTCGGCCCAGATCTTGCACGTGTAGTGGAACTTCGCCGCCACCAGCTTGTTGATCTGCGCCCACACGCCCGCGCTCGTCACGTTGCGCTCCGCCAGCACGCGCGCGATCGCCTCGGGCACCTTCGGCCCCTTCTTCTTGCGCAGCGCCTCCAGACACACCTCCGCGTCGCGGCTCTTGCTCACCAGCGCGTTCAGGAAGGCGGCCACGGTGTAGGCGGGCGCCGCGGCCAGCTCCTCGTCGGACAGCAGCACGTTCAGCAGCTGCTTGCAGGCGCGCGCGATCATCTCGCTCTCGCAGGCGCGCAGCATGTCCAGCTCGCCCGGCGCCGCCTCCTCCAGCGCCTTGTCGCAGCACAGCGTCGCCAGGTGGCCCAGGTAGCGCACGTTGACGCCCGAGGAGTGCATCAGCTGCACGATCTTGCTGCCGTCCTGGTTGTTCAGCGAGTAGTCCTTCAGCTGCTCGTGCAGCAGCGGCAGCATCTGATTCGCCAGGAAGTTGGCCAGCAGGATCACGTCGCTCTCCTTCGCCGTGTTCGCCTTGTCGTCCGTGCTCGCCGCCGCCGTCGTCGCCGAGTACGGTGTGAAGCAGTTCACGTCGAACGCCGTCGGCAGCGCCTTCACCGCCGCCTCGATCATCGGCAGCTCGCCCTCCAGCGCCTTCAGCTGCTCCGCCGTCACCTCCACCGCCTCGCCCTTCTGCTTCTTCTCCAGCAGCTCCTTGATCTGCTGCCCGCGTGCCTCCAGCTCCGCCTTCTGCGTGATGATGTGCTCGATCAGCTCGGGTCGCAGAATGAACTGCGACGAGCCCGCGCTCTGCACGTCGCGCTTCAGCTCCTCCTGGATCCAGAAGCAGTCCACCGGCTGGCTCCGGATGAAGTCCAGCGCGTACACGTGGCCGTCGATGCCGCGCAGCAGCTTCGCGTCCACCGGGCCCGTGAACGCCACCTTGCCCTCCGTCGCCGTCAGCGGCGTGCTGCAGCCCGTCGTCTCCGTCTTCTCCGCCGTCTCAGTCTCAGCAGGCATGAGGCGGATGGAGGACTCGCTCCAGTGCAGCTTCTCCGCCAGCGCCGCCACCTTCGCCGCCACCTGCTTGTCCGCGTACACCGACCGGCACCCGTCGACGCTGCCGTACAGCAGCATGGACTCCGCGCCGCGCTACGCCTCAGCCCCGCGCGCCTCACCCACCTCGCTCAGGCCCGGCACCGTGGTCTGCGCCAGGTAGCGGTTGCCGCGGTAGTCCACCACGGCCAGCAGCATCGTGCACAGGCCCTCCACGTTCGCCGTGTTGATCGCGTTCGCGCTCTACGTCTCACGGCCCGCCAACGCGCCCACCAGGATCTCGTAGTTCACCAGCGCGCGCGCGCCGTTGCCCTCCAGCGACGCGGGGATGCGCGTGAACGTGATGCCGTCCACCTGGTACGTCGGGTTGCCCAGACTGCTGCGCAGCGGCTCGATCGCCTCTACGCCTCACGCCGCGCCTACGTCACCACCGTCCACGATGCGCATCGCGCCGCGCGTCGCCGCCTCCGCGAACTGGTTCTCGTACTCAATGGCGTAGTACAGGCGGATGTCCGCGTCCTCCTTCGACGTCTTCACCGCCGTGTACTCCACCAGCCACTGCTTCTGCGCGCTCACCTCGCTCGACAGGTACGGCAGCGACTCGTCGCCCAGAATGCCCTCCGCGTGGCTGAACAGGTTGTGCTGGTCCGCCGCCTTGCACGGCGCGAACCAGTTCTGCGCGCTCACGTTGCTGCTCGGCAGCGGCCGCAGCGACGCCAGCAGCTCCTCCAGCTTGATCTTCTCCACCTGGTCGCCCTCCGCCTGCCGCTGCGCGTACCACGCCGCGAACGCCGGCGACACTGCCAGCAGCAGGTGCGACAGCGTCGGGTACACCGCGCCGCGCTCCGCGTCCGCCGCCGCGTTGAACGCCGAGTCCGTCGACTGGTTCACGAAGAAGCCGCTCGCGCCGCCCGTCACGTGCACCACCGCGGCCTCCTTCGTCACCACCTACGCCTCAGCCAGCGCGCCCACCGCTACGCGCACGTACACCAGGTCGCCCACCAGCTGGCGGTTGGGCGTCGGCGGGTTGTACGCCGGCATGCTCAGGCTCGCCACGGGCAGCTCCTTCTTCTCGCCCAGCAGGTTGTGCGTCGCCGTGAAGGACTCCAGGTTGAATGTGATGGGGAACGCGGGCTTGTCGATCTCGCTCTTCAGCGTCTGGTCCTTCGCGATCGTCGCCTCATCGAAGTAGTGCTCCGTCAGCTTCATCCCGCGCGCCTTGTCCTTGTCCTCCTCTGCCGTCTTCATGATGTTCGCGAAGTCCGTCAGCGACTCCGGCACTTCGTCATCCTGCTTCTTCAGCAGCAGGCCCAGCAGCGGCAGGTTGTCGCTCACCAGCGCCACCGTGCGCTTGATGTGCTCTCTGGCCGCCAGCGTGTTGTAGGGGTCGCACACCAGGTAGAACGTCGAGCCCTCGTGAATAAAGTCGTACTCGCCGAATGTGCTCATGTCAGAGATCGCTCTTCTGCCCGGCTTCATGTCCACCTCGAAGTGGTAGCAAGAGTAGATGGAGAAGCTGTAGTAGGAAAGAAGACGCTCCTTCAGCGACAAGGAGGAGTCGTACGACGTCACCGCAAACTCCACCTTTTCGCCATTCGGGCCCTTGACGACGATGTTGAAGGGCTTTTCCTCGGCCATTGCCTGTTGTTGCATATTGATTATCCTAGCCATTATACACCACGATGAGCGAAAAAGCAAACCTCTTGGAGTAATACACAAGCAGAAATGGACGGGAAAAGAAACGGAGAAACTGGGGGTTTGGGAAACCCCACCGATTCAAATGCCTGCAATTGTCTTGTTCTCCGCAAGGAAACAGGAATTGCGGAGTTGGGTGAACAAACAGGAGAGGATGCAGATAGGCAGGTTACAGTAGACTATGGAACATGGCGCTCGTGGAGAGGGTGTCCTTTCCTCCGCAGAACCGGTAGTACTCCTTCAGCACTTTGGAAAAGGAATCCTAGAGAGTTAGAAAGGAGGGGGGAATGCACTCGATACCGACTCCGCATTGCTTCGTCGATTTGGCCGACCAGAATCTGAACACGGTCGACCACTTTTCTGCGATTTAGGATGATTAGGAGAGATCACCTGGGAGGGGTGATTCCCTTCTCCTTCAACAACGCGGACAGCATCGGGCCCGTGTAGGTTCCGTAGTCTGCGTTGAAAATGTCAAACGCCGTCACGCGATGCACACCATAGTCCTGATAGGAGCCCTTGACTCCTATGTATGACTTGCAGTAGGGAGTAGAGACGTTGACTCCGAAAGAGAATGTCCATTTCTAGCGTATGCACGAGCATTTCGCGCGAGTCGCTCTCCTGAAAGAACACCCTTCTCTCCTTCAGTTCTTGCTCCAGTCTCTCCCGCGGAAGGACGAGCGGGATGATTTCGGAGTTGCACATGTACACATTGGCTGCTTGCGTGGAATGAAGGGGGGTCTCACTGAACAGATGGATGGATATGATAGCACGTTGAACAGAGAATAGATGGAGGGAAGCTGCTCGTCGGAAAACTGCTTGTAGTCGATTTCCATCATGGCGAGTCCTTCTCGCAGATCGGCACTCCAGCTCGTTGGAATATCGTGTTCAGTAGAAAAGGAAGTCTGATTGATCATGGAGGACTCGCAGGAGGAGGATTCGTTGGTTTGCTAGGGATGATGTTGTTAAATGATGCAGCACAGAGTCGAAGGGAATTCGGATTGATTTTTGAATTGTATCGGGGGTTTCCTACGGATGAGAGAGGAAAGGAGGTTGGACGTCTTTGTTGAAGATACACTCCTTGGGGAGAATGAGAAGCTTCACACTTTTGGCGTTCGCTTTTGATTTCCGTGGATGGAGAGAAACGGGGTGTGGGGATGCGTCTGCAGTGGATGGAGTGTTGGTGGAAGTTGATTCCATGGGAATGGGAGTGGGAGTGGAAATGGGAATGAGGATGTGGAAGAAAACAAAAGGGGTGAAACACAATCCACCGTTTCTGGTGAATTACTAAGCAGCATGTATTATTGTATCGAGTTCAGCGTTAACTGAGCAAGAAGCCTTCTTCGTATCTCCATCATTCGTTTGGTGATCATCAGAGTGATGCGGCTCTTTTGGAGTTGCGGAGAGCTTCTGTTGTTGTAGTACACGCTGAGCCATATCATACAGAATCGTCGAGTTTTCATAGAGAAGAATGCTCGCAATAGACTCCTTCACAAAGGGATGCTAGATGTTAGATCACAGGGATAACGCTCACATCCATTAGCTGGTTCACACTCCACCTCTTTTCCACATCCTTCTCACAGCACCCCTTCACAAAGGCAGCAAAGTTATAAGACCACCGAGAAGACAAGGAAGGAGTGATCTCACGCATTCTTTCTTTCATCTACTCCTTATTCCCACTTCAAATGCACAGAACCATATCAATCTTGCAGCCAGCAAATGGGTTCCTTCTGTCGGCCAGTTCAATCAGCGTAATACCTAAGGACCACACATCACTCTTGACCTGGGTAAGCCCATCAAGTACTTCAGGAGCCATGTACCAAAGGGTCCCCGCTATACTAAAGGGTCTATTGGCTCGATCCTCCTCCAGTTTGACTGCCAACCCAAAGTCCCCCAGTTTAACACGTCCTTTCTCTGAAAGAAGCAGATTCGCCGGTTTGATGTCCTAGTCGATAACAGTAAGATAGATTCATTACTCTGTGAATGACGTTACAGCAATGAAGATAGTGCAACCCAATCAAGCAGCAACTCGCGATCTCTCGCAAATCATCTTCAGACAAGGTATTCCCGCTATTCAGATACGACTCAAGCGATCCACATCGGCAATACTCCATGATCAGCTACTCATTATCATCAGCCCCAACCCCTCGCCTTCAACTCGTTCCCTTCTCCAATAGCATCGTAATACTCAACAACAAAACTTGATGTGATGCTTTTCAGGTGTTCCACTTCTCTTTTAAGAGAATCAACATACTTTCCATTCCGTATCTTCTTCATCGCTTTTTTATCAAGTGAGT
This sequence comes from Blastocystis sp. subtype 1, assembly GCA_027406405.1. Classification (NCBI taxonomy): domain Eukaryota; class Bigyra; order Opalinata; family Blastocystidae; genus Blastocystis; species Blastocystis sp. subtype 1. The sequence continues at coordinate 211,883 of JANPWL010000011.1, forward strand.
ATTTGTCTTCAACAACCCACACCTCCCCAAATCCACTACACAATGATACCTCGTTTCAACGATTTCCCTTTGCCCAATTTCTTTATCTCAGCATACCCATCTGAACTACTCATAGTGAGAAGTCTAGCAACGAAAGAATGCAAATCAGTGAAAAACAGTTGACGATTTCAATGCCGTAGAGTTAGCAACGCAACAAACACGCGCAAAGGAAGGAATCCCGCCGCTTGTACAAGCACATGTATCCCCAGAACGTCTTGTCCCCCGTGCGAATGACCACGGCTTTGGCCTCTCCAGTGATAACCCGGCTGGCCATGAAACAGAGATCCGGCTGGTAGAACAGGTGATTACTCGCTGACGAAGACCTAGAAGTGAAAGGCCACACTAAACAACCACCCCAACGAGTAGCACTCCATAACAGGGTTTTCGGAAAAGAAGTAGGAACGGTCCACTTGAAGATGGTCCTTACACTCGATGATTCGGCAATCTGCGGGCACGATCGAATCGGGCTTGAGGAATATCTAGCAGTGAGGCAGAGATGAAGCGGAAACAATGTCGCCAACAACGAGATCAGCCGCATCGACAACCATCATTCTCCCATCGCGCATAACACGAGCCGTCTCTGGGCACATTCGGTTGTACAGTTGGATTTTGGCTATCTCATCATTTCCATTCTCCACCCTCACGTAGAGACTTGACACAGGGAAGAAGACAGCACATCCACGAAGGGAGATTGATCGGTGGAGTCACCTTGTTCAATCCGTCTCTCTGCAGCTTCATCAGCGCCGTCTTGCTATCGAGTCCCTATCCTTCACACACGAAGACAAAAGAAACAGCTTCGGGGTTTGACAAACCGAGAATCCCATACAGCGTATCCAGGTCAATGAGACGCTCTCTCTACTCCTCACTCTCCCTCCTTGATTCTACCAGATCGTACTCCTTGGATATGGGGTCAATCAGCAACGAACTCTCCGCCATGATCGAATCTGAAACAAACAAACGGAACAAGGGGTAGCAGCTTCCAACAGAGTTGGTGCGTTCGGTAATCCGCTTAGAAGTACACCTGCTGCACAGGTCCCATGGTGGACTTGATGTAGATGACCTTGATGTTCTGCCACTTCTTCTTCAGCAGAGAAACCAGGAAGTTCACGGACAGCACGACGTTGGTCTTCAGCTGGTCTCTGTTCAGGTTCACGTGACCCACAGGCACGGACAGGCACAGCACCTTCTTCATCTGGAACTTCACGGTGTGCAGAATGCCGTTGATCTTCTCAGCGGGGTCCTCGCTGTTGGTGATCACAGAGGGGAACTTGCCGGCTCTGTTCAGACCGGGACCCATGAGACGAGGCAGCTTCTTGATCAGAGTGTCGGAAGCGAGGAAAGCGTCGTACTTCTTGGCGAGCTTGCGGATCAGCTTCTTGTTCTTGTTCAGGTTGGTGATCTCGTCCACGTTCATGCAGGGGATGTTCTCCTTCTTGCAAATCTGCTCGTGCTTGTCGTTCACGAAGATGCACACGTTGATGTGGTCTCTCGTGGGGTTGGGCAGCACGAAGGAACCAGCGAAACGCTTGTCCTTAGCGGGATCGATCTGCTTCAGGGTGACCTGCAGCTCCACGGTCTCCACGAAGTTTCTCTTCTTTCCCTGCACCTTCTCTCCATCGACCTCCACCTCGTTACCAGCGGAATAGGCCAGAATCGTATCAAGAGCCTTGTTCAGAACTTCGCTGCCAATCTTGCTATTCACAGTTAGTGAGGAGTCGATTTAGACATAACAGGGAACCTACCTCATTGTTCAAGTTGCTTTTGTGAAAGAGAGGAGGAAATTGGATCGCAAAAATGATTGGCTGAACGAGTTGATTCTCAGTCCGGCTTGGACTGCCTCCATTCACCTCACTCCACACAGAAACCGCTTCCACATAGTCATAGAAAAAAGAAGGGAGAGTGAAAAAGAGAAAAAGGAATCGCCCACCGGGGGGCTCGAACCCCCGACCACCAGGTTAAGAGCCTGGCGCTCTACCGACTGAGCTAGACGGGCTTGCTTGTTTCCTTTGGGGTGCACTTATGAGAGTGAGGATTGATGGGGAGAGGAGAAAGTGGCAAACAACTCTTCCCCGTAATCCTTTCCACCAAGGCAGTTGTGTGAGGAGGGAAATGATGATGCTGTGCAAGCCAGTTACGCGTTGTGTGATGGGTCTCTCCTGTCGCGTGAGTTCAACTGTGGCGAGAGCTATAAACGATGACGGAAAGACCCTCGATGACTTTCTTCCCGTAATCGCGTGATACTCCACTCACGGCTAGAAGAGCGAGAAGGGGAACGGAGACTCCATTCACGTTGCGGACGAGGTGAAAGAACACCTGAAGGGTCGGTCTTTCGTGATCGAGACCTACGGCTGTCAGATGAACAGGGCCGATAGTGGAATCATGGAAACACTACTCGACAAGTGCGGTATGCATGAGAGCGAGGAAGAGCGATATGCGGACGTGATTATCATGAACACCTGCTCCGTTAGAGAGCACGCCGAGTCACGTGTACGCGATGTGCGTTTGATTCATATAACAGATTTGGAATCGACTTGAACAATTCCGTCATTTAGATAAGAAGTACAAAAAGCACACAGTATGCGCATGGGGTGAATTGCACTGTAGATTTTATGCATTTCGGGCTGCATGGCCTCCCGGCTGAAGGACCGCTTGCTTGAATCGGGAGTGGATGTGGTGGTGGGTCCTGATTCGTACATGCACCTTCCAGAGCTGATTTCGTCAGCAATCGTGCGTGCGATCCAATGAATTGAGCGATAGTCCGGCCATCAATCCTCGCACACCTCCCTGTCCACCAAGGACGAGTACTCCGGCGTGGACTCCCTGCTGCTGGACCCGCAGCCCTGCACCCAGCTCACCATCATGCGCGGCTGCAACAACATGTGCAGCTACTGCGTCGTGCCCTTCACTCGCGTTGTCTCCATCGCCGCTCCTCACTCGCAGGGCAGGGAGCGCAGCGTGGACGTCCAGTCCGTCCTCCGCTCCGTCGCGCGCATCCGCGACCACGGCTACAAGGAGATCCTCCTCCTCGGCCAGAACGTCAACTCCTACTGCGACCCCTCGCAGCCCAGCCGCCTCGCCCTCGCCTACGAGACCACGCCCGGCTTCCGCTCGCCCACCTCCACGCGCGCCAAGACCGGCGTGCTCTTCCCGGAGCTGCTCGCACGCGTCGCGGAGGCGGCGCCCGACATGCGCATTCGCTTCGTGTCTCCGCACCCCAAGGCACGCGCCGTTCTGGGTGGTCACGCGTAGGACTTCCCGCTGTCGGCGCTGGAGGTGATCCGGTCGCACCCCAACATCTGCCAGTCCATCCACCTGCCCGTGCAGAGCGGCAGCGACAGCTGTCTGCGCCGCATGAACCGGCCCTACACGCGCGACGCCTTCCTCCGCCTTGTGGACCAGATCCGCACGACGCTGCCGCAGTGCACGCTCAGCACGGATGTGATCACGGGCTTCTGCGGCGAGACGGAGGCGGAGCACGCGGAGACGGTGTCGCTGATGGAGCAGGTGGGCTTCGACCACGCGTTCATGTACCTGTTCAGCATGCGCGAGAACACTTTCGCGTGGCGGCACTTCCAGGACGACGTGCCGCTGGCGGTGAAGAAGCGCCGCCTCACGGAGATCCAGGACGCCTTCTACTCCACTCTGAAGAAGAAGTTGCCAGCGCTAACGGGCACGCCGCAGCTGGTGCTGGTGGAGGGCGAGAGCAAGCATAGCCAGCATAGCCAGCACAGCCAGCACAGCCAGCACAGCAAGGAGGGCAGACGCCAGCTGAAAGGGCGGTGCGAGGGCGACCGCATGTGCGTGTTTGATGGTAGGACGAGGGTGGGAGTGACAGCGTAGTGAAGCCTGTGTTCGCCTCCTTCGATGACTTCCAGAAGAAGGGGAAGACCGTGGAGTCTTTCGATGTGGGCGACTTTGTGGCGTGTCGAATCACGCGGCCCGGTACAGGAACGCACATCGTGGAGCCGCTGTTCAAGTCGTCCATCCGTGAGTTTAGCCGCATCGAGCATCTGCTCTCCTCTGTTTGTTGAACAAAGCCGAGTCTATTCTTCGCTGGGACTCTCCTCATCCTTGCAGGAACGGTCGTCTCCCAGCGTGATTCCCTGGAACAGCTGCCGGTAGATGAGTCGGAAGATGTTGCTGCTGCTGAGAGAGAGAAGCAAGCCCCACATCGTCCACAGGACCTGCAGCAACTCCAGCAGTGTGAACAGCGACAGGAACAGCGGCTTCGACCACACGAGCGAGACGAAGTAGCCCTTCTTGGGGTCCCAAATAATGGGGAGGATGTGCTCGGGCTCGGTGTAGATGTTGACCATCACCTTGATGACGAGGTAGTGGCGCGTGAACACCCAGACCGCTACGGCTAAGGCAGGGACGGAGAATGCACCAGTGAACAGGAAGAAGATGCAGTAGCCAGGGATGACGATCCAGCCGTACTGCATGATCTTCGAGAGAGGGAGCAGCGCCTAGGTCGCAGGCCGCGCCGAGCAGCAAACATCGGCCGCGTCGAAGATGGCAAAGACAACCGTGCCGATGCGCGAGAAGTTGGTGTAGTAGGAGATGACGATGAGCGCAATGGTGACGACGTGGTGCTACGCGTGAGGAGACGGAGACGGCCGCACGATGAACATGTTCACCATGTCCTTGCGGTGCTTCTACGGGTAACCGCAAGCCACTCGCCCACTTCCGTGAACAGCAGGAGAAGGCACTGGAAGTAGAAGGCACACTGGGTGAGGTAGAAGAGCTTGAAGCCCCAAGGGTAGAGCAGCTGGGGATAGTCCTTCCACACGTTGTTGAGAGAAAAGCCAATGTACTTGCGGATGATCGTTACACCCGTTGTGAAGGAAAAGGTGTAGTATAGCACCAGCCACGCTTGCTCCTAGGAATGACAGAAGAGAGAAAAACCGACTTCGGTCTTATGAACTAACTGCGGCTTTTCTAGTGTATCTTCAATGTGCAGCCATTTGGCAATCAGTCGGAAGAGAGTGTGGCACAGAAAGTAGCGAAGAACCGTCAATCCCACAGTCAGCCCCACGACAGTACAAATGTCCCTGATATCCTTTTCGTAGACAACACCGTCGTTCGAATATATAGCCCCATGCAGGGTGAAAAAGGAAGACAGCCACCTCGACACGGGTTCCGGGAACAGAATCGCAAAATAGCATACAGCAATCGTCACAATCGTGAAAATCGTTCCCGTGTGATCACGAAAGAAGAGATGAAGCGGCGACATGGAGTCGTCCACCCTACATCTGAAAAGTGCAACAGGCATCCACTTGTAATTGATCATGTAATCAATTTCCGGCTTTGACGACTCAATCACAGTCACTCCCGAAGACTGCTTTATATCCATGTTGATAGATACGTCCAGTTTGAAACAGCGAGTACGCAAAGATAGAAGGGTTATTCTGCATGAGGCTGTGGATTTGTGTGTGAAGACGAGTCAATCAACTTTGACAACAAACACGCATTTCCTCATACAGTGATAATGTCAATCGATTTCACGTCCTTGTCGCTCTTTCCCATCACGACAGATACTCCACATCTCTTCGAGCAACACGAGAATACCTGCGCTCTCACCCACTCTATCTGCCCTTACCGTAGAATACTCGGAGATCTGGTAGTTCTTCTTCACCTCCCCCGTGAGAGGAGACACCAGCGTAATCACATTATCGCTGCTGCAGAACGCCACATAGCCGCCTCGGAAGGTCCAGCGAGCGCGCTTGATCCCTGTGCTAGGCGTTACACTCCCTTGGTAGCGGCACTTGTGAAGCTTGATGGAAGACACGGGAATCATCTCACAGAAGTCGATAATCGTCAGGATCGAGTCGCTGGACCCCACAGCAAGGAGGTTGTGACGGCGGTCAATGTCGATCGTGTTGCACTCCCCCATGGAAATCGGGAGCCGATTGGCGAAGGCAAACTCCTTGCTCTCTTCGTTGAACTCGATGATTTCTACGCATCCCATGTCGTCTATCCCATAATCGCATATATGGAAGAATACCCGTTCCAGAGGCCACATACAAGCAACTCGAATCCAGTCCCCAGCAAATGTCATTACGCTATGGGTAAACTACAAAACTGAATGTACGGTAACACTCTGGTTTCCAGCCGATTTCACCGTAGTAATGTTACAAGTGATTGCGTCGATGATGAAAACAACCCCCCTCTAGAATCAACGGAAGATGATAAAATCACATCGTTCATAACGCACATATATTTTCCGTCAGGAGACCACGACAGATAGTCGGGATGCCCCACAATCCTCACAGACATCATGGACTCTAACGCTTGATACAAATTGAAAACCGCAACCCTCATTCTCGATATTCCAAATATACACCATGTCCTTCTCAACAGTACAGGCAATAATCTCCTCCTTCACGGGATTCCATTTCACCTGGAGTACAGTGCTCTTGAATGAAAAGGAGTAATCGCATCTCTATTGGGAAAGCCTCGCCCAATTGCAAACGCTGTGATGCTTTGCATTCCAAATCTTTACAGTCCGATCTTTGCTTCCAGACGCCAAGTAGTTTCCAGACAGGCTCCAGTCCAAACACTTGATCTACCCATGAAAGAGAACCATCGAGCCCACCTTTTCTGTGTGCCCCTCAAGCTTCTTCCTCGGCGATTCATCAATTCGCAGATTGGAGTCCATAAAGAAGGATACAAAAAAGAATGTGAAGAAAACAGACAAAAGCATCACATGTTCAGCCATCGCATAAACGAAATAAGACCTCGGCAAATGTACGGTAGTTTGGTCACATCGGGAGACAGCTCCGCCAGAACAGCAGACTCATTGATAATCAGCCACAGGCAAACAACGACCAGGACCGCCATGAAGATATCGACAGAGTAGTGGAAGCGGCACTACGCGTCATAGACACTCTCGACCCCCACTTTTACAATTAGGAAGCATGTGTACAGCGCGGCCGTTAGAGCTACCAGGAAGAGGGGAATGTACAGAGATGCGTTTTCCGCAGTAATCATGGAAGCATAGGCCTAAGCATAATGCATCCTACTCGCCCCTACGCAAACAGCAGTGCACAGATAGCGCGTGTGACCGCTAAAGAGCATATCACCGCTGGTGTCGATGTTGCTCGGGTTCTTCAGTCGGGTGAACGTGTAGTTGATAATCTCACCCAACGAGTACACTCCCTGCTTTTGCTTCTTATCTCTTCCCGTTAAAGCACAGCGGAGCGTCAATCAAGGATATGATCGATTCGGGTTCCAGTGACTTGGGTCGGGCAAACTGGTCATGCAGAAGATCATTGGCCGTAAAAGCGCCGTTAGCCCGAGCATGAAGAATACACGCCGTAGAAGAAGGAGATTGTCATGTTGACGCAGGAGGAAGAACAATGCCGAAAAGAGCAAACTGAACAGGAGTGTGTTAATAACCGTCTCCGTTTTCGTCTTTCCGATGAACGGAACATCCAGCTCCTGCTCCTATTGATCAGGATCAGAACGAAGTGCTACCTCCTTAACGACTTCGAATCCGTAATCCGGGAGACATCCAGAGGGAGTTCTACTTTAAAAGAGACGCATGAAGCGAACCGATTGAAAGAAATGTAAGTTCCGCTTAGTTCATAGAATTCGGATAGGAGATAGAAGCAGAGGCACATCTGCAGCAATATTATCACATGCAGTTTCGTACGAGTGTGGATAGATACTGCTTCTTGTAAAAGCCAAAACCGAGTAGCACGGACACGATGAATATAATCTGCGAATACGAGATGAAGGTCCGCTTTTCTGCTGGTGAGAGGAATGGACGAAAACGAACGGTTCATCTGGATTGTACCCACAGTGATAGGGAATAAGAGAGCCAGAATGACCCCAATGAAAGCGTAGAACGGGGGAGCAAACACGTCCTCCATGAGAAAGAAGAATGGTACCAACAAACAGAACGAAATGAGAACGAAAAGACGAAAAGAATCGCAAAAGTCCAAAACTGTTAATTGCTACGCATTGAAAAGTTCACTTTTGGCTTGAAGGGTTCCATGACAACGACATCCTTGTTGTTGATTCTCTTGGTGGTCTTCCTGAAGAACAATGGATGGTATATCTCGTCGCTCGTCATCACGGACCAGTCACTGCAGTACTGAACCAACTTCTCCTACTCATAACCCATCACCACCGCCGGTACAGATCCTCCCAAGTCACCACTCTGTAAACGTCCGTAGCACACAGAACACACCTTCCCACTCTTTGTGTGCGGCCACTTGTGACCATTGAACTAATCGTCAATCACCACTCACACACACACGTTTTCGTACAGCAGACACACCGACTCCAGATCGATCATGTTCACGTACCCGTAGCCCATGTTGCAGTTGGTTTTCTCGTCAAACGGCAGATACAGAGAAGTCGAACCGATTCTTGCACGTCTGGTTTATGATCTTCAGCAGCACCTTCCGGCTGAAACTACACAACACATCCCTTCCCCGAGCCTACCCATTCGGAATGTTGCGGATCATCAGCGTAGTGCGTTTGTCCTCTCCGCTCCGCACCTTGTCCAGATGAATGATGTTCGGGTCCTCGCTGGCTGAGGACACGGAGCGCGGGACAAAGCTGCGCGTCTGAGCAGACATGCGCTGCGAGGGTTGCCGGTAGCCAAACGAAGACGGGTAAAAGGAGGGTTGCGAATAGGGATTTGGAGGATAGTAGGACGGCTGAGTGTAGGACGGCATATCAAGGCACGATGAATAGCCGAGCGGCTGTTGGAGTGAACGCGACACCGGATAGTCCATGAGGAAAGGAGAATCCGATTCACGAGAAGAAGCGAGTCCAAATGACGCGGAAATGGGGGCGCTTGAGAATTGATGATTCGAAAGGGAATAGTCAGGAGAAAGAGAACTCAACGGCGGGAATGGAGACAAACTGTTCGCACGCTCAAAAGGATTCCGACTGTAGGGATTCATGTCATCAGCCATATCCGAAAAATCGCGTAACTGATGACTACCGTCAGAATTCTACAAGGAAACAACAACACGGGTGCAAACAGATAAGGAATTGCTGGCTTGGGGTGTTTGATCGAGATAACTCATTTCGGATGCAAACTACACAGCGATTAGCGATCAAGCAAACAAAGACAAGGAAGGAAAAACAGAAACGAGGATTCGTCACAACATAATAACGCAATAGCAAAGAAACCAACCGTCAATCAAACAAGACAAATATGAACGAGAGCAGAAAACAAGGCAAAAAAGGCACAGAGAGGGGTGCAAAATGGGTGACAATTTGGGAATGAAATGAACCACAAACAGTGATTGAGAGAGAGGCATGGTAAAACGAAGCAAAAGATGAGTGACTGTCATTAACGACGAAGAGGCAAGGATGGATGTGGCTATAGCCTAGTTAAAGGGGTATAACAGTAGCCACGGTATTGAACCAAATGGAATGGCTAGATGTTAATGAGGAAGCCTTTTAAGAGTGTTCATGTGTTAAGAATTGTAGTAGGTGTTTTGAACACAGAATGAGGAGTAGAGCTTTATTTTGACGAAGCAACTTGCTCTTCAGGGGAGACGGCACGATGTACGTGGGTGTCACCACCTCACCGTTCATGGAGATGCAGCCGATTAGGGTGATGTGCGCCCCGTCTACTGTTGCATGGGTAATTGGAGGCAGGTCTGGCGGATGTGCGACGACGTGCGAGCTGACCTTCTTCTCTGTCGCTACCCAGCTCTCGTCCATGTTCAGGATGAGCGATGGGCTGTAGTTATAGCGCTCCATGAGTATGTGGATGTTGTCGTACATCTTCTGGATGCTCTTTCGGTCCGATAGAGTCAGGGCCTTGTACTCGGTCATTGCCTTGTCGAAGCAAATCCCGTGAGCGATGCACCAGTCCTTTACGGAGTATTTATTCAACTCCTCGCCGAAATGGTAGATCATCTTTCTTCTCGCCACAATCTCCGTTGCCTTGGTGACAATTTCAGGTAATGTCACACAAGAGCGCATCTCAGCATTTCCCCGTATATACTCAAGCAGCTCCTTTCCCTCATTATCATTCAGGATCGGGCACTTGGTATTATGCTCGTAGGGGAATCCGTTCTTCACCTTCTTATCCTTGTCGTAAAATCTCTGCGGATTCACGTCGTACTCGCGAAACAGAACTCGTTTGGGGATATCAGGATTGCGATTCTTTACGTGATCCTGATAGTAGTAGACGAGTCGCTTTGTATGCCACGTCATCGTTCCCAACTCCCCAGAGGAAAGGCTTTTCTTGGCTTCCTCTATCTTCTTTCCCTCCTTGCCAGATGACTGATTGTTACTGGAAGTAACAATAGGTCCGGGATCGCCAGGGGGTTGCGTAGCATCCATTACAGTAGGATTTTCAGTGTATTCATGTTTGTGTTACAAACAAACAATAGGCTCTGTGAAATGACAAGGTACGTATACTCAGACGATGTTCGTGCTGCTCGTGGCAGCCTTCGTGCTGGCCATTGAGGAAACGATGGTCCTGCACCCTGTGCGGGCCACCGAGGCTCATAAGCAGCCTTGTGCTGGGCTGCTTGAGGATAGCAGGTAGGTATCCTGTGAGTTTGGTAAGGTTGTAGTGAAAACACCGAGGACGAGGCGGAGGAGGAGATGTACATGGACACGATGCTCGCCATCGCGGACGAGAGCGAGGCGAGCGCTTACGAGGAGCAAATCGGCGAGGAGTAGGTTTTGAAGAAGCAAGTAACAATTAGATCAATTCCACATTACATGCAGCCGACGAAGTGCGCGTCGGCAAAGGCGGTGAAGGCGGCGAGGCCGACGAGACGAGTGCGGCCGGCCGGGCCCGTGAAGCCGTTTGCCGTCGTCTTGTCAGCGACGGCGGCGACGCGCCGCTACGCGGAGGAGCGGTAGGTGTTTTGATGTTGCTGTAAAGCGTAGGACGGACTCTCGTTTGGGGGGCCGAGAGACCGACGCGAATCCCTGTGGCGGTGGCGGGAGAACCGGCGCACTTCATGCGCGAGACGCGCAGTAGCCGCGCGATGCACGCGTAAGTGTGGGTTGTCGTGTTGAGGAATAGGGGGTTGCCGAAGCGGACTTACACAACGGGGTGGCCAGCTGCCTCATTTAGGTAAGGATTGTGGTGTTGTGGTGACGCGTAGAGTGAAGACTCGTTTGGGGGCCGAGTCTTCATGAAGATGAGCGGCGCGTACAGCCGACACGGCCTACACCGTGTATTTTCATTTTTTCGTTTGTATTCTGCGTTTGTTTGACACGCATTGACAAGGATGCGCAAAACAACACAAATGCTCATTTCCATCTAGATATTGAACTGCTATGATAGAACTACGAGGAATCATGATCACAATAGATGAAGATGAAGCACATCTACTTCACCGTTCAAGCGAACAGAATGCACTGCAGATACTGCTTTCTCACATCTCTTAATTGTTTTCTGCTTCTCCGTTTGGATGATCCCTTTGATAGATACTGACATGACAGGTGAAGATGACAAGTTGGTTGTGATATTGAATTCTATGTTGATAGTCACACTCGATACACACCTGCCGTATAATTTCGATGACATCTGTCGTGAGAATCGACGTGTGTCTGTTATTCCCTTATACTATTCCCTCTCTCCACTGTTGAATTCCCATATCATTTGTCCTTGCTACGCAGATAATTCCAAGTTGGCATTGATTCCCTTTTCCATCTTTGAATTGCTCTTCATTGCCATATACACTGCACTATCTGTGATAGTCTACACCGTTCATAATGCAGAATAGGACGACCAAAGCGTATGTGATTGCTTTTAGTGCTTATGCATAGTACCAGTCCTTCTGATCGTGATTCCTCTGTTACAGCGGCGTTGACATTCGTCCTATGGGTATTACCTGTAGAGAGAGATCTGTGCGTATTGCTTCCATGTATTCGGCGGTAATCAAGCTGTCAAATGAGAATGTGATGCCAAATCCTTCGTTTAAGTGCTAGAAGATCAATCAGAAGAACACTTGGAATCTTGACTTGATTAATCACATGGAAGATGTCCTTCTCGATGATGCGTGCGAATTCTGTGCTTTTCTTATGCTGTAGATCCAATTCCGAAATGAACTTCCAGAAGGCCAGTTCGACACTGGATGCATCGGTGAAGATTTACGGCTATCGTGTGGACGATACTCTGAATATGGGTTACCGTATCCTCGATGGTTTTAATCGCGGGGAGCAGCCGAAGCAGCAGGAGGACCAGCCGAAGCAGAGCCGCAAGCTGGGCGTTGTCAATACGCTGGAAACCAACCTGCAGTCCATCCAGATGGATGCATCCGCTGTGGTGTTTGACGCCGATCCCCTGTTCCATCTCATGAGTCGCCGGTTCGACGAGGGCGGCGCCAAGGGCCTTCTTCTCTCGAACCTTGTTGCCGTGCGGCGGAGGACTCACCGCTAGGGCCTGACGGATGGCTGCAACATCGTGTTCGACTCCAACGAGGTGGTGGAGATCCCCGAGACCGTCGAAACGCCGCCCGCTGATAGCTCCGAGTCCTTCGTGGATATGCGCGCCTTCTTCGCGGACTCTTCCGTGGAGGGAGTTCTCGCCAAGCCCCTCTGTCCGCCGCTCGAGGGCCTGATTCACGAGATCGAGACCTTCGACCCCGCGCAGGCCACGTGGAGCACACAGCCGCCGGTGGAGGAGGAGGCGGAGCGGTCCTGCATCGAGGACGTCCACGTGGAGCTGGATCCGGAAATGGCGCCCATTCCTGTCGCGGCGCAGGACTTCGATCTGCCCGCAGACGACTGGAGCGAGCCGGAGCCGATGCCCGCAGCAACATCTGCAACAGCACCTGCAACAGCACCTGCAACAGCACCTGCAACAGCACCTGCAACAGCACCTGCAACAGCACCTGCAACAGCACCTGCAACAGCACCTGCAGCGGACACCACACCACAGGAGGATGCGCACCGGCAGGAGATCGAGACGCTGGTGAGGAACACGCCCCCCACGGAGTACCGCTACTTCGTGCCCTCTCACGTCACCAAGTCGTGGGCGGGCCCGTCCCACTGGCAGATCAGCAAGGTGGCCAAGCCGAAGAAGGCGGCGGAGCGAGCCACGCACAGCAAGAAGAAGCAGGTCATTTCCTTCTCGGCGGAGCTGAAGCCGGGCGAGTTCCCGGTGATGAAGCGGTCGAGCGATCTGGTGATCAGCGACGCGGCGTTCGAGAGCCAGTCGGACCACCTCCTCCCGGACGACCACCACGTGTCCTTCGAGAGTCTCACTCGCCTCTTCTGCCGAGACGACATCGTCCTCCACCGCCTGGTTCACTTCAACACGGAGAGCGCCTCGTCGCTCACGCCGGACCAGTGGGAAGTGTCGCCGAACAACGTGGATGTGGGAGGCTGCTCGCTGGAGAACCCAATGGACGTTCTCTCCGTGCACCAAACGGAGCCGTCTCTCATGGACGACGGTCCCATGGATTTGAGTCTTGGAGGCGCAGATGAGGTGAATGAGCCCAGCCACGTCGGCTTTATCAGCGAGATCAACGACAGCAGTGCGTGGCGGTGGTGGTGGCTGACGGGTAGTTGTGGAGGAGGAGAATCGGGGTATGGGTTCGCTGCTTCAGGCGGATCGTGTAGTGGAGAAAGTGGTCATCAACTACGCGAACAAGGCGACGCAAGTCGATATCCAGCGGCTGAAGGTAGCGGAGCGTCATTTGGGTTGTGCGTAGAGGACTATCTGGAAGATGATGGAGCCTTCCCTCGCCAAAGGAGAGTCCGTATCGCTTGTGAGTGTCATTCAGGAAGTGCGGGGACATGGGTACAGCGACACGGCCGTGCAGTTCTTCTTCATTTGTGTGCTTCACATATCCTTTCGTTCCGTGGCTGTGTGCCTTCACGGCAGTTGGCGAATGAAAAGCGACTTCGGATCCAGAAGGGTGAGGGGAGCAATCTGATTATTTCTCTCAAGTGGTTTGTTTGTTCATGAATAATGGTTTTCAATTGTTGGCAATCCCTAGGTGTTATATTATTATTGCTGGTCGATTATTGTTGAGGAGGAAACAATTGCAAACTATTATTTCTCTGTTTCTTTCTTGTGTGTCATTAATGCCAAACGAATAATTCCCCATCCTTTCTTGCGAAACAAACGATTTGTCGTTGCATCTCATTTCCAATTGCGGAATCGGCATCGTGTTGTCGGGAGAGACTTCCTAAAGTGACGCCTCACAATGCATCTCTGTTTATTACGACTCCCCTTCTGGCGCGTGAAGCGACGTCACATTCCCTTTCGCAGCCATGAGTTCCCCCGAGGGAGAAGAATCGAAGCAGGCCGAGGTCATCGAGAAGCTGAAATCTCCGTACTTTGTTGGAATCAACCCAAAGTGACGATGGCGGCTGGGACTGATGAATAGGTATGTTCTTCCTGCGTTGTCAAATAAGCGGAGCGATTCGGGTGATTTCTAGCCCCTTTCCCCCAACCGTAGTTGTTTCTGAAGCAGACCAGGGAATCACGCACAAGACCAAGAGAAAGCGAGCGGACGTGGGTCTGAAAACCAAAATGGAGTGTAACATGCTTGTTGGCGGTTGTGTGGTGCGCTGATTGTGTAGTGCAGTTTCGTTGCCCGCGAAACAGAATGCCCCAAGGGCGACAACTGCAAATACAGTCACGATATTCCCGGATATATGCAGAATCGTGCTCCTGATATTGGCCCCAAGTGTCCCATCTGGGTAGGTGAGGCGTGGGGTGGTGAAGCGAAGGACGTGCACGGATACTGCCCCTACGGACTGAATTGCCGCTGGGTGGGCTCTCACTGCACGGAGGACTTCAAGCTGGTGGCGAAGCCGAAGGAGGAGCAGATTCCCATCGTGGAGCTGAACGAGTGCAAGGATGTGCAGTTGCAGATCCGTGGCAAGAAGTACGTGTTCGAGTGCAGTTCCTGGGACGACGCCCCAGTGGGGGCTCTTGGCGAGGAGGAAATGAAGTCCATTGACTTCCACGACAAGCTGATCGTCGCTCCGCTGACGACCGTGGGCAACCTCCCCTTCCGCCGCATCTGCGTGGAGTACGGCGCCGACGTGACCTATTCGGAGATGGTGATGACGGGGACGCTGCTGAAGGCGCAGTGCTCGGAGTGGGCGCTGGTGCGCCGCCACCCGTCGGAGAAGCTCTTCGGCCTGCAGCTGGCGACGTCCAAGCCGGAGGAGGCGAAGAAGGTGACGGAGCTGGTGCGCCGCGAGATGGTGGTGGACTTCGTGGACCTGAACGCGGGCTGCCCCATCGACGTGCTGGAGCGCATGGGCGCGGGCGCGAGCCTGCTGCAGCGCCCCGGCAAGCTGAAGCGCGTGCTGGGGTCGATGCTGGACGCGGCGGAGACGCTGCCGGTGCTGTGCAAGCTGCGGACGGGCGACAAGGAGAACACGCTGGCGAAGCTGATCCCCGACTTCCAGGCGCTGCGCGGGCGGCGCGGCAACCGGCTGAACGCGCTGACGATCCACGGTCGGACGAAGACGGCGCGGTACACGAAGACGGCGGACTGGGAGTGGGGCCGCGGCGCGGGCGTGAGCCGTAGCTACATCGAGGAGTGCGTGCGCAGCGAGGTGGCGGAGGAGCCGGCGCTGCAGGTCATCGGCAACGGCGACATCTTCGACTACGAGGTGGGCGCGGCGCGGTGGTGTGAGGCGCAGGCGATGGACGCGCACCTGAAGTCAGGGCTGCTGACCTCCGTGATGACGGGCCGCGGCGCGCTGATCAAGCCGTGGCTGCTGACGGAGCTGAAGGAGCGGCGTGGGCGCAGCGGTGGCGAGTGACGCGCAGGCCACTGGGACATCAGCGCGGGCGAGCGGCTGGAGATCATCAAGACCTTCTGCGACTACGGGCTGGAACACTGGGGCAGCGACGAGCCGGGCGTGGCGCGCACGCGGCGCTTCCTGCTGGAGTGGATGTCGTTCCTGTGCCGGTACGTGCCCATCGGGCTGCTAGACCGTCCGCAGAACATGAACCAGCGCCCCTTCGCGTATGTGGGGCGGTCGGACCTGGAGACGCTGCTGGGCAGCCAGAAGGTGGCCGCGTGAGGCGGGAGTGAGGCGTAGCCGGAGGACTGGATCAAGGTCTCCTCCATGTTCCTGGGGCCCGTGGACGAGGGCTTCGTGTTCTTCCCCAAGCACAAGTCGAACGCGTACATCGAGTAGCGTTGTTTGTTGAACACACAGGGCACTCCGAATCGTCCACATAGTCGTCCTGGGTGGTGTGCTCCTCGGCGTGGCGCTTGTACTCCCCGACGATCTGCAGGAACTCGGCCTCCGCATCGCGCGAGGCCAGGGAGAAGATGAAGGGCTTCTTCCTGTTGGAGTGGGGCCCGGGACGGATGACCACGCAGTGGGGGTGCTTGCTGTCGCTTTTCACGGTGGAGTGCTAGGGGTCAGCGGCACGTGCGTCGCCCACGTCCACGACGGCGTCGATGAGGGCGATCTCCTTCACCTTGCGGTCGTTGCGCTTGTCGTTGGGGTACTTGAGCACGCTGAACCGGTTCACCACCACGAAGCAGGGGATGTACGACCGGAAGATGCTGCCGTGCCGGTAGGACAGACTGAAGGTCATCTCCTCCGGCAGCGTGCCCTCCTCCGACTCCGTCTCTGTTGACTCGGGCTGTGCGGGCTGTGCGGGTTGCACGGGTTGCACTGCTTGTGTGGGTTGCACGGACTGCACTGCTTGTGCTGGCTGCACGGGTTGCACGGATTGTGCAGCTCCACTCTGTGGTGCGAGACGCGGGGACAGCGGCGATGCGGAAGTAGGGGCGGGGTGTGCAGGAACAGGGAAGGAGGAAACGGGGCGAACGGGAGGAGGGTGCTGCGCCTCCTTGTGGAGAAGGGCCAGGGAGGCCATGGGCCGCGGGGGATGCGCCGACGGCTGGATCTGTGCCGGCTGGAAGGGGTTGGGCTTGAAGAGAGAGGGCTGATGCTGGGGGTTGAGTAGGCGCTTCGGCTGCTTGCTTGAAAGCGGGGCCGTATTCTAATGGAAAGGGCGAGGAAGACGCATTACTGCCGTCAACAGCAGTAACGAGTTGGGTGCCGGTTCAGATGCAATTTCCTGGAATCGATTTCTATAGCTGACACACGGAAGAATAGCAAACATATAGTACTCTTTGGAAGGCAACACGGCGACACCACAGAGAATAGGAGTTTGGGGCTGAATACAAAAGCGTTTGCGGAAGCACTTCTCGCAGAATAAGAAAGGAATGATACACTTGATCACCTCACTTGCTGCATCACACGCAGCCCCTATCAATTTCCACTGCTTGAATTCCATAACGTTGCATACACAGCAGCTGAGCCGAAATCCCGGCTGCACATCATAGTGTGTGTTTTCCTACTCGTGAATCGAAACGACAGCGGCAACCAATGACGAATCGAAGAATAGGTTTTTTGCCCTAAGGGCGTTGAGAATAACGTGGGTTTGGTTTGAATTGAGCTAGAGTTCATTCATCGCGGCTGACAAGACACTGAGATTCAGGTAGTTCAGTAGAGGCAATATGGATCGCGTTTTCACGTACTCCTCGGCTGCCTCCAGCATCTATGGCTTATCACTCCGCCGGACCCCTACCTGGGTGCTATATTTGATGTTGTAATTGGTGTTTGGATTCATGCAAACATGAACTGAACTACCGATCCGAATCGCCGGTGTCGAATGGACCCGATTTGAGACTCTTCCAAGTCCCATATAGTCTAGCCGGTTAGGATAGCGGGTTTTCACCTCGCCGACCCGGGTTCGAGTCCCGGTGTGGGAATTCTTTTTTCACAAACACAATCACTGTGCGCTCCATTGGGATTTAGGGTTGTATATGATGGGAGTGTATCGCTTTCCCTCCACTTTCTTCGTCTTCTTGGGAATGGGCTTTGATGGAGCGGAGCCGGGCATTTTGATTACTGATTTCTTCTGGGAAGGCTGTTTTGACCTCTTCGCTTTCAAAGAACCCTTTCTCGCTGGATCTCTCCTATTCATTAGACAAGGCACATACCATAGCTCTCGAGGTGCAGACAACACCATAGGCTTCTCTTGAAGCACTTCCTAGTCCATGATGAAATGCGCAAGAAGGCACTACCTGCGGCAACTTGCGAGTAGTGGTGAATGTGTGTTCTCTGATATCGTTCTTCTTCTTTTCTACACTTCAAGTCAGTGATGGACTGAAACGGTTTTGCTCCTGAAGCACCTTTTCTCTCTGCAAATTGATGAAGTATTCCGTTGGAAGGCCGTCACTCAAGAAGTAACGATCACCACCCCAGGCAATTCGCGGCTTCTTGTTCCCGTTGTTTTGATTCTGCATGGCTCCACCGGTTCGGTTCCTCCCACCAAATCGACTCCTTTTCCCCTGGGTAGCTCGCATTCTGCGATTTGGGATCCCACGAATTCAAATGTGGCGTGCATTTGAATGCCCACTCCATCCCACTGAAGGAACAGATAGAGCGATAACAGATCTTCTATGGTACTGCCTTTTCTGGAAGGGTGATGAACAGAGTGACGGTGCAAGGATTAAGCAGCTGCTGAAGAGTATCGACCCGAAACTCTCCCTCACGCCTGATGCGGAAAAGGTTCGTGTGGTTTGTCGTCCCAACAGTAGATGATTATTCTCATGGCGAATGATTTCATTCTGGACGTAACGAAGGGCTCTACTCGAATTGCCGAGTGCCGACAGTCGAAGAATGTCGAGCTGCTGGATCTGGCGGTCTATCTGAGTTGTCACACTGCATGGCTTTCATAGTAGAGAAGAACTGGGACATTGATGTGGATGGATACTCCATCACTACGACGAACTCGGACAACTATGTACTATAGATTGGCTTTCTTTCAGTAAACACCGTACACAAATTGCTGAATGAACTCTCTGTTTTCAGTCAGCTTGTCATCCACCTCTCCCGTGGACACGACCACGGTGGGTGAGCAAGGGCCAGATAGGGTGGGGAGATAGCCGAAGGGAGAGGAGGGATGAGAGAAGGGAAGGAAGCCGAAAGGAATGGAGTCTCTTCCGTCTTCTGAGGGAGGCTGGTTAACGGTATCTGGAATGGCTATCTCGGGGAGGGGGTTTGCGTGAGGGGTTTGGGAGAACGCGACGTGAGAGGGAGAAGAAAGGATGTCTCGCTGTGGAACCGGCTCTAGCAGTACAGAAGAACTGTTTGGAAAGTTCAGCTTCGCGCGTTCTCCGTGCAACTCGGTGGCTGCCTTGTCATATCGTTTTGCCGCCTCCCATTCAGAATCGTAGGTGCCGAGATACTAGCGCTCACAACCCACATTCTTTGAAACCAGCTTCTTCCCGTTCACCTGGATTTGGGCATTCCATTTCGTCCCTCGATTGTATCTACGTTTGGAAGCATGTGCGTTTGACTACACACCACGAAAGGCGGACGTGAAGCCGGATCCGTCGCCTGAATGGTTGCCCCGTCTTCTCTTCCGATTGACAGGTGACTTGACGGAGACAAACGAAGTGGTGTTTGAGTCATCCACAGAAGAAGCTTTCGTGATTCGCGGAATCTCCCCTTCTATTCGTCATTCCTGAATGACAGCATCACGTCCCGCTTCTTGGCAGCGATTGCGTATCGCCTCCGTATTCCACTCGCGGCAGTTATCGCAGCAAACGGGACACATCCACAAGTCATCGGGCCGCTCGGTAATGGGGGGCTGAAGACAGGACGGATGAAAGGAAAGGGGACAGTAATCACAGCACAGCAGCATTCCCGTTTTGTTGCAGGCGTGGCACACCACTCTGTGATTGCCTTCAAAGAAGGGCACATTTCCCGCTTCTTTCCACTCAAAAGAGGAGCGCTCCTCCTCCTTGTCGTTGCCATACATAGATTGGGAAAAGATGTCAACATCCGCTTGTCAATTGATTGACAACAAACAGAAACACTTATTCGAACACCGGAGTGCAAATAAGGAACTGGACGCCGTGGGACGGGATGCTCTTCCCAGTGTAAGTCGTGGTAAAAGAGCCAATGTCCTTGTGGGTCCACAGATCTCTCACCTCTACCTTGTCGTTGGGTCTCAGTCCGCAGTCCTGGAACGAGGCGGTAATATCGGCAGGCTTGTCACTCTTGTTCAACAGAATGACTGCCACCTGACCGCTCATCAGAGGACCGGCCCAGACTTCAAAGTCGCCTTCAGGCACGTCGCCGTCCACCTCCTTGTTTCCTCCCTTGTCACTCCACACACGGTGACCCTGCACGCCAAGCCCATCCTGGTTCACGGCGATCGCTTCCGTATTCTTGAGGATCTCGAACGTCTCGGCCGAGGCAGAGGTCAGGTCGCAGCCGATCAGCAGCGGCGCCTTCATCAGGCACCACAGCGAGAAGTGCGTCTTGTACTCCTCGAAGGTCATGCCTCCGTTGCCCACCTCCAGCATGTCGGGGTCGTTCCAGCCACCGGGACCCGCACGGCGCCACAGCTTCTCGTTTTCCTGAGCAAGCGACATCATTCTGGGGTAGTTGTCCAGAATATCGTAGGTCGTTCTCCAGCTGTTGCCCACGGAGCGAGCCCAGTCAGAAGGCGTGTTCACACCCCATTCGCACATGGAGAAGAAGATGCTTCTGCCAGAGTTCTGCAGCGCCTTCGCCATAACGGGGTAGCGGTGCTCGGGAGGAGTCTTGTCGTCGTTGCAGTTATCGTACTTCAGGTAGTCCACTTCCCACTCGGCGTAGGTCTTGGCGTCGATCTCCTCGTAGCCAAGAGATCCCGGTCTTCCAGCGCAAGTATAGAAACCGGCATCGGAGTAGAGGCCGAACATCAGGCCCTTCGAGTGCACGTAATCCACGAGGGCCTTCATTCCAGAGGGGAAAGCCTTCGGATCCTCAACGATCTTTCCGTTTCCATCTCTGGAAACCTGCCAGCAGTCGTCAATGTTGAGGTAGGTGTAGCCCAGATCGAGCAGTCCCGAAGCCACAATCGCATCGGTGGTATCTCTCACCAGCGTCTCGTTGATGTTGCACGTGAAGCGGTTCCACGTGTTGAAGCCCATCTGAGGTTTCAAGCCCAGACCCTAAGCATAATCCTCCTATCACTCCACAACATTATCAACGCACACGGCAATAGCGAAGCAAATAAAAAGAAGGAGTCCGCGCATCTCTTATTTGCTAAAAGCACAATTATCGAAATAGGGTCACAAGAGACCCGAACCTTGGTCTCTTTCTTTCTCCCTTTTCCCATGCAATTAAGGTAGAGAATAGTACTGCAATAGCAGAACAGGAACAATCATTTGGGTCATCCGTCCACTTGTATCGATCGCAGAGTAGCCACCCTTCATGTCTTCTTAACGTGGCATTGCCGTCCTGTGCATGAGAGACTCCAACACGCTCGTTATTGAGGTGGTGCAATAGACTCACGAAATCGGACCGATTTTCAAGGACCAAGGTTGATATGAGCTGATCACGGTAATCACTGCACACGGGTATCATTGTGAATTGATTTAGAGATAATTCTTGTCTTTCTCACCACAAAAGTTCGAGGAATAGAAAAATGAATTATATCTGTGTTGCCTTCATTGCTCTCTTGGTAGGATCTTCCTGCTTTCGGATTAACTCCGTAGGGCCTCGCCACAGCCGCTACTGATTGTTGTTTGAAGGGGGAGGTGCTTTACGATTAGGCACGTGGACTGCTTCGGGAACGAGTGAGTCCTTCCCTCTTTCTGCCTCTTACGATCTGACGCCTCTGGCTGGTATCGAGTAGGGGTCTGGGTGAGGTCCTGATTACGTTAGCTACACTATCATGGATAGCCAGGCTTCTCACGTCGCCTCCCGCAACTTCACGTAGTTCCGTCCTGTTTTTCCTGACTCCTAGCTACGTGTTCAACGTGTGTGGCGTCGTCAACAACGTCCCCATCACCAAGGCTGGAGAGGGTAGTGTTTGCTATGCTCAGGGCTCCAAGGATCCTGTCCACTATCCTGCGTACCAGGTGTCCCAGTCTTCCGATCAGTGCCTCCGCTTGGGTAGTGATGCCACGAAGGAGAATACTCGCTGGTCTTTGATTGGTTCGCATTCCTTTCGTATTTGATTGGGTAGATAACACGGATCCCACTGTCGGTATCAACTACATGTACATTAATGGCGATGATATGGCTTGCCCGGGTCCTCGCTCGTTCTGGCTGGAGCTTACCTGCAAGGACAACGAGTACAACATCCCCGACGAGGAGCCCGTCTTCGAGACCAACTGCGTGTACAAGGTGTCCATCGACTCCATCTACGGTTGCCCCATCGGTTCCGTCAAGGGTTCGGGCTGAGGCGTAGAGTGCGGTCTTTCCAGAGGCCTGCTGTGCGGAAAGAGAGGTCTGTGCAAGTTCGATCTGGACACTCGCAAGCCCCACTGCTACTGCCAGAAGGGCTTCACGGGCTATTCTTGCAGCGACAGAGGTGACAACAAGGCCGAGGGTTTCACCAACACGACCTTCCTTCTTGCTGGTGTTCTGGGCATGCTGGTTCTTGTGGAGCTCGCCGTGATCATGATGTGGGGAAAGGTGAAGAGACTGCGACTTGATCCTTCTGCCTATACCAACTTTGCTACTGCTGATGAACTTGCGTTGCCTCTTTGTTCAACATGTTCAACAAACACGCCACTGACGCTCGCACCACTCTCTCGCGTTCTGGAACATCTTCAGCCAGGGCGACACGGTGCTCTCCCACTCCTCCGGCCAGTAGGGCCACTGGTACTTCATGAACAGACGCTCGGGGTGAGGCATCATGCACAGGTGGCGCCCGTCGGGCGAGGTCAGACCCACCACAGCGCCCTCGGAGCCGTTCGGGTTCATCGGGTACTCCATCGTCACGTTGCCGTCGTCATCGACATACTTCAGCGCCACGCAGTTCTGGCGCATCGCCTCCTCCTTCACCGCGTCATCCGGCCAGAAACAGCGGCCCTCGCCGTGCGCCACCCACACGCCCAGCGTGGAGCCCTCCATGCCCTGAAGCATGATGGCGTTCGACTTCTCCACACGCACGTTCACGAAGCGCGACTCGAAGCGGCCCGACTTGTTCTGGATGAAGCGCGGTTGCTTCGCCTCCTCGATGCCCTTCCACGGCACGAAGTTCAGCTGCGCCATCAGCTGGCACCCGTTGCAGATGCCCAGCGAGAAGGTGTCCGGGCGAGCGTAGAACGCCTCGAACTGCGCCTTCAGCTCCTTGTTGAACAGGATCGTCGCCGCCCACCCGCGCGCCGACTCCAGCACGTCCGCGTAGCTGAACCCGCCCACGAACACGATGCCGCGGAAGCCCTCCAGCGTGATGCGTCCGCTCAGCAGGTCGCGCACGTGCACGTCCCACGGCTCGAAGCCCGCCGCGTACATCGCCGCCGCCATCTCCCGGTCGCCGTTCGAGCCCTCCTCGCGGATGATCGCCACGCGGTACTTCGACGCGCTTGCCAGCCACTCCGCCGGCGTGGCGCGCGGCTCGTAGGTCAGCTTCCACGCGGGCTTGTGGCGCTTCTTCAGACCCTCCTGCTCCTGCTCGGCACACGCGGGGTTCGACTGCAGCTTGTCCAGCTCGAACGACGTCGCCTCCCACAGGTCGTGTAGCGCCTTCTCGTCCTCGTCCAGCACCACCGCGCCGTTCACGCTCACCTTCACGCGGTTCGCCGCCTGCGTCTTCGCGATCACACGCGCGGGCACCTGCACCGCCTCGTACGCCGCCAGCACCTCGCCCACCTTCGCGTCGTCCACCTCCACCACCAGACCCAGCTCCTCGTTGAACAGGTACTCCATCACGCTGTTCTCCGTCGTCGCCTCCATCACGCACCCACAGTCGCCGCCGAAGCACATCTCCAGCACCGTCGTCAGCAGACCACCATCCGAGCGGTCGTGGCCCGCCAGCAGCACACGCTCGCGCAGCAGACGCTGGGTCGCGCGGAAGGCGCGCTTCAGTAGCGCCGTGTCGCAGTCGGGCGTCACGTTGCCCAGCTGCTTGAAGGTCTGCGCCAGTGCCGAACCGCCCAGCCGCGCGTGGCCGCCGGAGAGGTCCACGAACACCAGCGAGGAGCGGCCTGCGTGCTTGATGTCCGGCGTCACGGTCAGCGAGATGTCCGGACAGCCCGCGTACACCGACACCACCAGCGTGCCCGGCGCCTTCACCACCTCCTCGCCCACCTTCGCCGCCATGGACAGCGAGTCCTTGCCGCCGTCCACCGCGACGCCCAGCTCTAGCATCGCCTTGCCCATCGCCTCGCAGCAGTCGTACATCGCCGCGCCCTCGCCCTCCAGCTTGCTCGCCCACATCCAGTTGCCGCTGCACTTCACGTCCTCGATGTCCGTGATCGCCGCCCACACCAGGTTCGTGCACGCCTCGCCCACCGTCAGCCGGCCCATCGCCGCGGGGTCGATCAGCCCCTTCACCGGCTGCTCGCCGATCGCCGTCGCGCAGCCCGTCGTCGAGAACGGGCTCTGCGCGAACACCGCCACGTCGCTCAGCGGCAGGTGCAGCGGGCCGCAGCACTGCTGCCGCGCGATCAGCCCCGTCACCGACCGGTCCACCTTGCTCGTCAGGAAGCGCTTGCTGCCCACCGACAGCAGACGCAGCACGCGGTCCAGCGCCTGCATCACTGTTAACTGTTCAGGCAGCACCAGCGGCTTCAGCACCGCCGGCACGTGGTGGTCCACGAACGTCTTCTTCGGCAGCTCGCCCAGCACCAGCTCCAAATCCAGGTCCACCGCCGTCTCGCCCGTCTTGCTGTCCTTCACCACCATGCGACCCGTGTCCGTGATCTTGCCCATCACCATCACCGGCACGTTCTCGCGCTCGCCCACCGCCTCCAGGAACGCGCGGTCCTTCTCGCGGATCAGCATCGCGTCGTTCTCCTGGAACTCCGCGCCCCACAGCTCCTTCACCGACATCGTCGGGTCGCCCACCACCATGTTGCGGATGTCGATCTCCGCTCCGTTCGGCGCCGAGATCTCCTTCAGCACGTTCCCGTTGCCACCCGCGCCCTGGTCGTGGATCGACACGATCGGGTTCTCGCCGCGGCGCTCGATGGCCGCGCGGATCACGCGGTTCATCTTGTTCTCCATCTCCGCGTCGCCGCGCTGCACCGCGTCAAAGTCCAGCGCCGCCTGCGACGCGTCCTGCATGCGGCTCGACGCCGCGCCGCCGCCCAGGCCGATGCGGTAGGCAGGACCGCCCACCTTCACCACCAGCATGTCCTTCTCCGGCTGCCCCTTGTGCAGGTGCCGGTCGTCCAGCTGGCCCACGCCTCCCGAGAACATGATCGGCTTCAGGTACTCGCGGCGCTCGCCGTTCGGGATGCGCTGCGCGAAGGAGCGCGTGAAGCCCGTGATCACCGGCTCGCCGAACTTGTTGCCGTAGTCCGACGCGCCGTTCGAGGCGTCAATCTCGATGGTCAGCGGCTTCGCCAGGTTGCCTACGCCTCACGCCGCCAGCCCGCGCCCACTCGGGTACTCCCACTTCTCCTCCCACGGCAGCTCGTACCCGGGAATGTTCAGCGCGCCCACCGAGTAGCCCACCGTGCTCGCCGTCACGTTCGCGCCCGTGCCCGTCGCCTGCACGTCGCGGATGCGGCCGCCCGTGCCCGTCTCCGCGCCGGGGAAGGGCGCCACGCCCGAGGGGAAGTTGTGCGTCTCGGCGGACAGCAGGATGTGCGACATAAACTTCTGCTGCACGAACTTGGAGGGCAGGCCGGGGTGCTCGGGCTGGATGGTGGAGATCTCGAAGCCGCGAATGGCCGAGGAGTTGTCGTTGAAGGCGATGACGCTGTTCTTGCGGCGCTCCTCCGTCAGCGTGTCCTTCACGATGCGGAACAGGCTGCGCGGCTTCTTCTCGCCGTCGATCACCATGTTGCCGCCGAAGAACCAGTGGCGCGAGTGCTCGCTGTTGGACTGCGCGATGTCGAACAGCTCCACGTCCGTCGGGTCGCGCTTCATCACCTCGCAGAACAGGTGCGTGTAGAAGTCCAGGTCCTGGTCGTCGAACGACAGCCCGAACTCCGCGTCCAGCTACGTTTTAGGTAGTTCACACGCACTCACCTCCTTCAGCTCCTCACGACCCATCGACAGCACAGGGTACGTCTTGATCGGCGCCGGTTCGATGCCCAGCTTGAACGACGCCAGCGGCTCCAGGTACGGCTGCTCCGTCATGCGGTCGTGCACGAAGCCTACGACTCACTCCGCCGATGAAATGCGACTCGTGAAGGCCTTCTTCTCCTCCTCCGTCAGCGCCTCGCTGCAGTGCAGCAGGTAGCGGCGGGAGCACTCCGCGCGGGGAATGTTGTCCAGGCCGCACACGTGGAAGATGCTGATGGCGTTGGTCGACCACGCCGTCGAGAAGTTGAGGCGGGGACCCACCTCCGTCAGGTACTCCTTGTCGCCCTCCGCGTGCAAGAACGGCTTGTCGGAGAACCCCTTTGGGTTGTAGCTCTCGCTCAGCAGCCAGGTCAGCACCTATGCATTATGGAGAGAAGAGGTGATGACAATCTTCTGCTCGGGAGTGAAGTCGGAGGTAATCTGGAGATTGTAGCAGAACTCCGTCTCGATACGTTCAATCTTCTCCGACACGCTCTTCTTTGCCTTTCTCAAGAGACTCTCCGTGGCAGCCTCGGTGAGACCAGGCATACGGTAGTAATGGACAACAACCTCTCTACGGGTGAGAATATGATATAAAATGGAATACTGCATTGTTCTAGCACGTAGGGTAATTCGATTTGAGGATGGAAGGCGACCAAAGGAGGGTGACAGAAATGAAAGGGATTTTGGTGTGACGAATTGTGTTTTGTTGAGAGTGCGTACAAACCAATGGTCATCATGCTGGCATATCGTAGAGACTATTGGAACAATCTGGAAGTCCTTTGGATCGATTCCTCAATCCGTTCTTGAGTCGGAAACAGGCGATATCTCTTCTATGGATTTACGCCGCATCCATTCTACAGTCATTTATTCATGGTATCCGTGATCCCGGAAAAGAGCGGGACTATCAGTAGTGTGGTCACACTCCCTACGTCTTCACATCTCGTTTGGTGCAGTGCAACGCGGAATTGCGTCCTATTGGACTGTCGAGTATTGTTCTTTTTCGTTACGTGCGGTTGTTTGGATATCTATCGCAGAGTGAGTCTACTGCATTTTCCGCGTTTCTAACTTGGTGTTGTTCGTGAATTGGAAGAGTACTGATTATCCGTCGTTTTAATAATACCACTGCATCGAATGGACCAATATAATATCGGTGACATATCCCAACTCTACGTACACTTCCTCAATGTCCTGATGGATGAAAACGCGAGAGTTTCTCTACCAATCGTTCTTAAATTGTAGAGACATCTGTACAATGACCAGTCTCTCTTTTCACGATACGATTCGGGCGCTCTTTCTACTGACGACTTTTTCAACAAGTTTCTGCTGAATAACGTGTAACACAGTAGCTTGTTTCTTCGCATGAACTGCTGTTTGGAGTGCTACATCATCTCCCTTATCTATATCGAGCGGCTCAATAAGGCGATTCCTGGGATTGTCAACGCGACGTCTTTGCGCAACATCGTCATTTCATCGTTGGTGCACACCGGCCTCCTCATTCCGTAGAGTGGTGCTGGCACAGAAGTACTTCGACGAGATTTGCTACAAGTCTGAGTTCTACGCCAGTTTCAACCAGCTGAGCGTGTGGCAGATCAACGGGCTCGAGGTGGAGTTCCTCTGCCGAGTCCACTTCTCGCTGGCGGTGTTCGCCCCGGAGTTCCTCTCCTTCTACAACCGCCTGCGCGCGCTTTGCGCCGCCAGTCCCCTGAGGGAGCGTGGCATTGCCCTTGAGGTCTGACCTGTAGGCGGCGTGCGGATCCCGGAGATCGTCAACGTGGCGCCCGCCGGCTGCCCGCTGCTCAAGTACGTCTTCTCTCCACAGGAGCAGCAGCGCAAGGAGGCCTTCTACCGCCAGCGCGAGCAGCGCCAGGCCCAGCTGCGCCGCCTGCCGCCTGTGCCCGCGCCCATCCTGCTGCAGCCCCCGCACCCCTTCCCGCCGCGCCGCGCTCCTGACTACTACCTGCCTCCTTCTCTTCCCGTCGCTTCCGTCGCCCCGTCGCTTCCCGTGGCACCCATGGCACCCATGGCACCTGTGGCTCCTGTGGCACCCATGGCACCCATGGCTCCTGTGGCTCCTGTGGCACCCATGGCTCCTGTGGCTCCTGTGGCTCCTATGGCACCTATGGCTCCTGTGGTGTCTCCCGTGGTGAACCCGTACTGCTTCTCTGCCCCTCTGCCCAGCGCGGCGCCGGTCGTGGAGCCGTACTGCGCTCCGCCTTTTCAAACCAGTGCAAACGGGATGGAGGCGAATCGTTTTGCACAATATACCACCAACCCCTACGGGGAGGTGCACTACCCCTTTGTGATTGATCGCAATTCCATTTAGGGCGGTCTCTGTGTGTTTATTGCATATTCGCGTTTGTGTTGGATTCCTTCGATATTTCCTTTTGCAAGAGCATCCATCCTCTGACCAACACTGATTTGCATGGAATTGGCGAATGCACACGTCAAATCACTGGCAAGCGTGATGCAACAAAGAAAGAAGTTAAAATACTTGGTGAAAATGGACTCTACGTCCTTGTGAACTCCATTTGCTCCCATTTGCTGGGATTCCGCCGTTGACCCCTCCTGCGGCTCCCTTGCCAAAGTGGGCTGAGAAGCCGTCACAGCCATGGGTTGAGAAGCCGTCACAGTCACAGGTTGAGAAGCCATTGCAGCCACGGGTTGAGCGGCAGGGTCCACCGCTTCTGTGGCCGAGGCAGCTGTGGGAGAAACGTCGCGCGCCTCGCCTCTGGAGGCCTTCCTGGATCGCCGCTGGAACAGCTTGCGCAGCAGCGAGGGCCTGTCCTGGTGGCCCAGCCTCTGCGCCGGTGGAGACCTCGCCGGCGGGACCTCGGGCGACACGTCCTCGTAGCGCGACGCCTCGTGGGTCCGCCAGAGCGCCAGCGCGAGCTCCCACACCACCGCCACGTCCAGCGCCCGGGCGCCCTCCTGCAGCTGCGGCATGAGCTGCTGCAGCGACTCGCAGCGCACCAGCGCCGGCGCCTCCAGGAGGAGCACGGCGGCGGCCACGTACTCCAGCGCGGGGTAGTCGGGGCGCGGGCGCACGAGCAGGCGGTCCCAGAGGAAGAAGACGGCCTCCAGCGAGAACTCGCGCGCGAAGAGCAGCCGCAGCCAGCGCAGCAGGCAGATGGACGGGTGCGCCTCGAGCTGCTACGGCTCAGGCCGCCCGCGCGCCGCTACGGCGAAGGTGTCGGACACAGCGGGCCGGCGTTCCGCCACCAGCGCCATGACGCGCTGCATGCGCTGCTCGAGGCCCTCGGGCGACGCCTCGAACTGCGCGCTGTAGCAGCCCCGCAGCGGCCGGATCAGCGCCGCCAGCAGCAGGTAGCAGTCGTGCTCCACCGCCGCCGTGGCCGTCAGCCCGCCCAGCGCCGCCACGAGTGCGCGCTGCTCGGCGGAGGCGGCGCGCGCGAACAGGGCGTTCTGCTTCTGGTGCAGCTGCGGCTGAAAGCGGAGGTGCGCGTCCAGCACGTCCAGCGTGTGCTGCTGCAGCGCGAACGGGTCCGCCGCGTCATTGTCACCTTCAGCACTGGCTTTGCTGCTCGCATCGCTGCTCGCATCGCTCAGACCGCTGCCACGGTCGCGGTCGCAGTAGACGCAGAGGAGGAGGATGGCGACGAGGTCGGTGAGGCCCTGCTTGTAGCCGAGGTCGGGGTGCTCCAGCGTGAACACCAGCAGCAGCCGCACGATCATGTCCTGGATCACCGCGCTCCGGAAGAACAGCAGCTGGCTGAACGTGCGCGTGCAGTCCTTGCGCACCGTTGCCTCGATCTCGCGCACCCGCGCGAACTGCGCGCTGTCGCGCTCCGACCACGTCTACGCTTCACGCCGCCGTCTCACGCTCACCGCCGTGATCTCGCGCATGTGCTTTTGACGCGCCGCCGCGTACTGCAGGCGCTGCTCGGCGAGCGACTGGCACCACTGGGCGACGGGGCGGCCGGGAGTGAGGAGCCCGAGTGCCAGCTTCCAGGCGATGCTGCGTGTGCCCGTCAGCGTGAGGTCGAACTGCGGGTGAGGGGACGCGCGGCCCGTACGTTGTGCGCGTAGTCGTACAGCGTGCTCTGGGAGATGGCTGCCAGCGTCTGCAGCGACTCCACTCGCGCTTCCAGAGACACATTAATCTGAGGTGAAGCAGCGAAGGAGAAAGTACCGCAGAAGCGACCTTGGGAAGGGCGGAAGGAGTTGCTTCGCATGTTGCTGCCTTTTGCAGAATGGCTTCCACGTCCGAAGCGGGATGAGAAGAAGCGTGTTGCAGGCGGAGAATGGAGTGCAGCCACAACTCGGCCTCATCCTCTGTTGCTAGGCAAAAGTACAGAGAGGAGGATTCGTCCGCTCCTTGCACTGTGAGTTGATTCTAGGATGGAAAGTGAACACAGGATCCTACTCCCATCAATACGACAATTCGATTTGTTAGAGAAAAGGATAAAAGTGGCTCGTTGCTTCCCGCTTTCCCAAAGAACTGAAGGGAAGCGTCTTCATTCTATTCTGTGAGTCTACCAAACGCAGAGACTACGGAAGATCCTTGCAACGAGCACAAACACGCAGTGATATGCGTTCTCCCCTACGACGATGATTTTGGTAGAAAACACAGTACGCATCGCACGTCCATAGTATTTCCTTCCAATGTGCCCCTCTATAGAAAAAAGAGCGAATCGACATGGGTACTGTCATTGTGTAGCGATGGATGGAAATCGATCAGTCTCGCACTCTTCTCACGATGGAGAGAAACAGGAGGGACAAATACGGCGAATCGACAATCCTCGATGATGGAACACAGAGGATGACACAATCAATAACCGCGATAATCGCTTTCTCTCAAATAACTACGTGAACCATGCTTGAATTGATCGCATCTCTGTTTGCGGAGCACAAGGTGTCTATCGTGTTCATCGCCATCCTTTGTATTCTGCTTCTCCTTTGGACATGCCTGCTTTGTTACCTTCCCTACTGGCTGAGCATTGGACAGACTGGACTCTCTATTATCGGTGCTCTGGGCGCGGGTCTGATGGTCGGTGCCGCCTTTACGGCTGTCATCCCCGAATCTATTTCCGACGCTCTTGAGAATATCGGAGAGATGAAGACGGAGGAGGCCGAGATGAACGCCTACCGCCTGATCGGTATTTGCATCACTGTCGGTTTTGCCGTGATGATGTTCGCCGACGCGCTGACTCACCGCTGCTTCGCTCACTCCCACAGCCACGGAGGTCACGAGCATGAACATGAGCACGAGCACGAGCACAAGCACGAGTGTGATCACAAGGAGAAGGAGCACGAGTGTGATCACAGGGAGAAGGATCACAAGGAGGAGTGCGAGCACCACGAGAGCCACAAGGAGGATGTCGGCCACCGTCACTCCTACCAGTCCACCGTGTGGGGCCTTTGCTTCCACTCCATCTTCGATGGTGTGGCCATTGGCGCCGCCATGCTGGACAAGAACCCGAGAGTGCTGTGGATCATCTTCTTCGCCATTGCTCTGCACAAGTCCGCCGCCGCGTTCGGTCTGGGCGCCTACTTCAAGAAGCTGGAGCTGACGATGCGTGAGTGTGGGTGTTGTTCGGGAGCGTGAGGCGTAGCCACCAAGTACATCCTCATCTTCGCGAGCACGACGCCGCTGGCCACTTTCATCATGGCCATGCTGTGCCTGTTGAGCTACCAGCTGAATCACTCCTTCCTGCCCGTGTGCTTCGCCTTCTCCGCCGGCACCTTCCTCTACGTGTCCATCACGCACATCGTGCCCGAGATTGGCTCCAACCTGAAGGCCTGGCACTTGATCGCGATGCTTGTCGGCATTCTCATCCCCTACTTCTGCTTCATCGATGCGGACCATGTTCAGTAAATAGCTCGCGTTTGTTAACAAACACCCGAGTTCTCTTCCCAGGGAGTTCAAATCTACAGGTCTCGTCGAGTTTCCCCGTAGCTCATCATATAACCGTGGGAATCCAACCGAGCCCATCAAACAACGCATTACAGCGAGAATCGTGATGCCTGTAATGCGTTTAGTTGGCTCAGCAGGATCGCTTCACCGCGAACCGGTTCTGCTCCTTCGTCACGCTCAGATTGAACACCTCCTCGCCGTGCGTGGGGTGGATCGGCACGAACGCCTCCAGGTCGTCCTTCGTCGCGCCCAGCTTCATGCTCAGCGCCAGCCCCTGGATGATCTCGCCGCTGTTCGGACCCAGGATGTGCGCGCCCAGGATGCGGCGCGGCGCCTCGCGCATGGCGATGATCTTCGAGTAGCACTGGTTCTCCACCGGCATGCCCTTCTTGTCCGCGCGCTGCAGGAAGCTCTGCTCCAGCGTGTCGTACTGCAGGTGGAACACGTCCAGCTTGTCGCTGCCGAACGCCCTCTGCGCCTCCTCCTCCGTCATGCCCACCGACGCGTACTCCAGCGGCGTGAACACCGTCGTGGGGATCAGGCGGTAGTCCATCTGCGCCGTGCCGCCGCCGAACAGCCGGTCCGCCAGCAGCTTGCCCTGCTTGATCGCCACGGGCGTCAGCTCGGGGTTGTCGAAGCGCGCGTCGCCGATCACGTGGATGTTCGGCACGCGCGTCGTCTCTCCCGCGGGACATACGATCTTCCCCGAGTCGGGCTCCGCGAACAGCTTCACCGCCGGCAGGTTCAGCGCGTCAGTGCAGGCGCGGCGGCCCGTGGCGAACATCACCGTGTCGAAGCACTCCTCCTTCGGCGTCACGCCGTTCACCGTCCACCGCACGCGGATGCGCCCGTCGTCCACGCGCTCCAGTCTGCGCCTCAGCCCGCGCGCCCGCGCCTACGAGTCGGGCAGCGACCGCTCCAGGAAGCGCACGCCGCGCCGCTCCATGTCCGCCTGCACCAGCGAGCCCATCTGCTCGTCGAAGCGGCGCAGCACGCGCGAGCGCACCATCACGCTGGTGTCGAAGCCGAAGCTGTGCAGGAAGCCCGCGCACTCCAGCGCGATGTACGACGCGCCCACGATGAGCGTCTTGCCTACGCCTCACGCCCGCACACCGCCACCACCTGGCGGCTTGCTCAGACGGAACAGGTCGTCGCTGGTGATCGCCAGCTCCTTCGCGCCGGGAATCGACCTGCGGGTGAGGGAGAGGGGTGAGACGAACGGAATGGAGGGACGACCGCCCGTCGCGATCACGATGTGGCGGGCCGTCAGGTCACGCTCCGTCTGCGCGCTCTTGATGTGCACGGTGTTCGCGTCTACAAAGCTGCCCTTCGCATTGATGTAACTAGAAGTGAAACAAAGAGGCCGTGTCGACTCCACATCGCTGTCCATGAGATTTGCGCGATATTTGAAATTGAGGCTCATCACGTACGATGTGATGTTGGAAACCATCCGATCCCAGTCGATCTTTCTGTTCAGTACCTTCTACAGGTGAGGACAAGCAGTTGTCCGGCACGGGAAAGCCGATCATCTCGGCATCTTGCTCGTTGTCGCAGTAAGTGGCCGCCAGATGGAACAGCTTCTTCGGAATGCACCCGACATTCACACACGTACCGCCCAGCCCCCACTTGGTGCCCTGCGTACTGGGATCAACATAGTCCAGCAAGGCAACTCTAGCGCCTGGAGGTAATACCCGCCACTTTCACGTACCGTTTGCACTGGCTTCTTGCGCGCAAGAAATGCCTCCTGATCCGCCTCCAATGACGACCAGATCATAGCTACGAGGATCACGCACGCTCCCGAGCCCAAACTCAAATCCAACGGCAGCAGAGAGGGAACGGAGGAAAGGAGTCGAAGCCGATCGCTTCAGCACCGCACAATTGCGTAAAACACGAAACATGTATGAAATAATGAACCAGAGACGGTAGTCCTGTCTCCTTTGCTGCCAATAGTGATGGCAGAAAACGGGCCGTTTTTTCAGTCGCCTTTTCATTCGGCGAAGAGAGTTAATTGAGAATGGAAGCAGGGGAGATTCAGAAGTGCCACGATTTCTTTGCGGAAGTGCAGTCGGTAGACATGATGGGTTCTTTTCATCCTGGTAGCATTTTTCCATTGACGATGCAAAGTACTCTGCGTTTGTGGAAAGGGCGGCGCAACAGAAGAAGAGAGTCGTTGTGATCACGTCTGGAGGAACCACCGTGCCCTTTGAGAAGCACACCGTCCGGTTTATCGATAACTTCTCTACGGGAGCAAGGGGAGCCACGAGTGCCGAGTTTCCAAATTGAGTCCCCGTAACAGGTAGATACTTCCTGGAAGAAGGGTACTTCGTCATCTTTCTCTACCGAGAGGGAAGCAAGCGGCCCTTCCAGTCGATGATTGACGCTTTCATGGACAAACATCTGAGCACTGCTGAAATGAACGGTGATTGTTTGCAATGTTCGTATTGATGACTCTTTTAACGACTAGTCAATCATGTTGACAAGGCGGTGATTGAGGGTCTCCAGCATCTGAAGGAGGTCCAAAAGGAGGGTTCTCTGTTGGAAGTCCCCTACACTACGGTCTTTGAGTACATGCTCCAATTCCACTGGGCCTGCGTCTCGGTGCGGTCGCTTGGGTCCCAGGCCATGATCTACTCCGCAGCTGCCGTGTCGGACTTCTACATCCCCTATAGCCAGATGGGTGAGCACAAGATCCAGTCAGCGGAGGGCGATCCGCACATTCCTCTGACCAACACCCCCAAGATGCTCTACCTCGTGACACACGAGTGGGCTCCGGAGGCGTACATCGTGTCTTTCAAGCTGGAGACAGACACATCGATCTTGCTGAAGAAGGCGTCCTCTGCCATTACGCGATACAACGTGGATTGCGTCGTTGCGAACATTCTGATGACGCGCTATCATGAGATCCGTCTGGTGTTCAATAAGAAGAGCAGCAAGAATGCCGGCTTGTCCTACACCGGGCTGGAGCAGAATGACCAAGCCGCTGTCGAACTAGTGGTGAAGACGGGAGAGGCCCCGCTGGAGAGTGAATTCGTGCCCATCCTGGTGAAAGCACATTCATTGTTCATTTCGCAGTAACGCTTTGTGGTAATCGTGGTTTGTTTCAACGACACCCCGACTGAGAAGAGATGAGTGGATTTCAAAAGCGTGATTATGGTTTTTGGTGGCTAACGATCCTTCTTCCTAACGAATAGGTACCACGAAGAATACGACCCGATTCGAAACGGAAGCATGGACGGAACGGATATTGCGCCTCATGATCACGGATTACAGCGAGCCTACAGAACAAACTGTATCCATTTCATGCATTCGACTTTCCATCAGATTGCAAATACAATAATCCAGAAATTAAGTGCGATCCCTACAAAACCCTCTTTGTGTGTCGTCTAAAGTGGGGACGGCAAATTGGAGTTGACAGCTAGACCAACAACGAGCGAGGATACCATCAAAACGTTCTTCTCACGATATGGTCGAATCGAGTCCTTTCACCTCATCAGGGATTTGAGTGATGACTTTACTCTTCTGTGATGCTGTAGTCACGGGGTACTCTATGGGGTACGCTTTCGTGGAGTACAGGCATGAGGAGGATTTCACCTCTGCCTTCTATAGCACCCATCGGCAGTTTATCGATGGCGCGCAAATCATGGTGGACTTCATGCGCAACAAGACGGTTCCCGGATGGATTCCTCGCCGCTTCGGAGGTGGAATCGGAGGAAAGAAGCAGAGTGGGCAGATGCGGTTTGGCGGGCGAGACTGTCCCTTCCGTGCACTCTACACCAATGTGAACCGTGGACATCCGAGTCGAGATCCCAAGGAGAATCGAGACGCCGCCCCTCCAAGTCGAAGGGATGCGGGCAGAACCCATCCTGAAGAGAGGCATGAAGATCGTCCACGCGAGGAGAAGAGGTCAAACCGTGAGAATCGTCGCAGTCGGAGTCGTCATCACAGTGGCAGCCGCCGCAGCCGCAGTCGGAGTCAGCATAGAAGCGAGCATCGCAGTCGGAGTCAACATCGGAATCAGCATCGCAGCCGCAGCCAACATAGAAGCGAGCATCGCAGTGGGAGTCAACATAGAAGCGAGCATCGCAGCCACAGACGCGATAACGATCACAACACTTCACGAAGCCGTAGTCACCATCACCACGACCGGAGTCGGCACTACCATCATTGCTCTGTTTATTCCACCCACAAAAAGAAAAGCAAAAAATGCTCAAACTGGGGATCGAACCCAAGACCTTCGCGTTATTAGCACGACGCTCTAACCAGCTGAGCTATTCGAGCACTGGATAAGCTTCTTCATTATCCCTTATCTATGCTACTTTCCATTACCGGATTCACAATAATGCCCGATTCATCTCGCCATTCTCATAGTCACCATCGCCATCATCACCACAAGCGGGAGCGATCTCATCATCACCATCACGGCTTGGAATCGAAGGAAAGGCTAGTAGAGACGGAGCAGAAGGGTATCGAAGAGAGAATAGTGAATGCAAACGCTGGAAGAGAGATGGAGCCAACAGAAGAAAAGAAGGATCAAGAGAAGCAAACGGAGTCACTGCTGGATCGAATCAAGTGGGAGAGTGGAGTGCAGTTGATTCGTAGTAAAGTGAAGCGTATCCTTCTGGATTACAGGAGAAACTATCCGGACGACTTCCGGGAGTTGAAAACGCAGTTGGACTTGCTGGATAATGGGTACGGTGTGGAGTTGAGCAAGATTCCGAACTCGCTGCTTCAGGGAACGCTGCAAGTGTGCTTCAACCTGTTGGAGCTGCCGGAGACCCCTCGTGGCTACTTTTGGAACGAGGAGGACTACAATGACTGTGGCGTGTTCGACGTGCTTGGCGACTGCTTCGCGGAGAATGTTGAGGAGGTAGAGGCTTCGCTGCGGCCTCCTCCGAAGGCGGTTGCTGACGAGAATGCACTGGATCTGGATGAGGTGGAGGAGGAGGAAGAGGACGTGGCGATGGGTCCGGAGCGCCCTCCACCACCCGTCATGGTGGGTCCTTCCATCCCCGACGGTTATCATAAGAGAGAGGCGTGATGCGTAGCCATCAAGGAGCTCATGGACCAGGGCATCCCCGTGCAGATCGAAGAGGAGGACGACGAGGAGGTGGGACCCGCGCTTCCCCAGCAGGAGCAGCGCAAGCCCACGGCGGAGGCGCTGGAGCAGGTCTCGCAGCTCAGCGCCGCCATGAAGGGGGACGCGGCGCCGAAGCGCACGGAGCGCCAGCGCTGGATGACGATGATGCCGAAGGACCCCATCTCCGCGGCCTTCGCCACTGGCCGGCCGCGGCGCTTTGCGAACATACCGGCGGGGTGCACGGTGGGAGCAGAGGGCGTGCGTGAGGCGTAGATGGACCCGTCGTGGACGGAGACGCCGGAGGAGCGCGAGCAGCGGAGGAGGGAGCACTTGGCGAAGACGCTGGTGGGCGGCTAGTGGGGTCGGAGGGGAGCGGTGAGGCGTAGCGTGGAGGAGCGGCTGACGAAGGAGGAGGAGGCGAAGAAGCAGGCGGAGCTGGAGAAGTACTTCGAGGAGTACGAGCGCGAGCACCGCTCCGAGTCGCTGGGTGAGATCCACAAGCGAGTGAGCGTCAGGTCGTGGGGTGAGGGGTAGCTGAAGGCGGAGAAGAAGGAGCAGGGAGAGGACGTGTACTCGCGCGACGCGATCTTCAGAAACTCGAGGAAACGAGGCAGAGGCAACCCGTCCTCTTTTCAGTACAACAGCTCCGGGTCGTTAAAGAGCCGCTTCGGCACGGTGACATACAAGGCGGGTTTTTCATGATGATTGTTTGTTATGAACTCTCTTCTGGGATTTTCACTCCTGTGCATCTTCGCAATGACCTCGTTCACGGTCGAGGTTGTTGCAGACCTGGTGAGCAAGAACTACTCGCTCTTCTTCTTCTTCACCATATGGAGCAACATGCTGACTTGGATCTACTTCCTGCTGAAGTTGGTGTATGTTTTGCACACTCGGCGCCAGAAAAACACGGTGTTGATGATTGAGGGGAAGGAAGCGTCCTTCCTGGATTCATCGAAGGCGAGGACAAGGTACGAAGGATTCCTCACCTACCTTGGCTTCGTTACCACGGTCAGCATGGTGTTGGTGGGCGTCGTGTTCTGGACGATGCTATCATGGGGCTGCGTATTCTCTAGGTCGTTTGATAAACCGTAGAAATGGTATTTCCCCAAAACGTGCTATCTCATCGCCGATCACCTCATTGCGCCTGTCGCGAAGGTCATCGACTTTGTTCTGTATTCGCCGACTGAATACAACGTCAAGCTGGCAGTCGGTGTGAGCATCGCCTTCCCCCTCTTCTACTACGTTCTGAGCATTCTCCTCGGCCTGTATGTGACGGGGTGGTTCCCGTACTGGTTCATGAATCCGCTGAGGACGTCGTGGACGATGATTGTTGTGTGGTTTGTGGTGCTGCTGCTGGTGTTCCTTTGCTTTGACTGGATCTTCATTACGCTTTCGAGGAAGATGGAGAAGCGAAAGAACCCGGCTGTTGTCTCTCTTGTCTGGCGTGTTTGGTTCAACAAAGCCCTACTACAGTTTACAGGTTGTTGAGGCGAGACATCAGATCGTTGCCAGCAGGAAGTGCGGTAGCATTGGGGTCCGTAGGAACTACGACATGAGAGGTCTTCCCAGCCCCCACCTCCAAGAGGCGTCTGTTCGGCCTTGCCTCCGACTCTATTTCCCTCCTCCATAGCAAGCTTGTCGTAGAGATTCTTCGCCTCCTCCTACACATGACCCTCTCCTCCAGAACCAACAGAATCCTCCACACTCTGCTGGCCGATGGCGTTGGGGAACTGGGCAGTCCTAGATATGAGACAGAACTGGAGTCACTGACTGGACCTGGCTGTCCTCGCACGCCTGCTTGAACTGCTCCATCACCTTGTACATCTACCGCTCAGCAGGAGGCAGAACCCCATACGCGAGAGATATCCAGAGACGTGGCGGCGGACTTGATGGCCGCAACACTGTTCGCCATGGCGTCCGACACCTACGCATGAACACGCGTACGAGGACGCACCGTAGACATGTTGTGGACGGACTGCAGGTTCATGGCGGCCGCTTCGAGCTGGCTTCCGAGAAGCATAAACTGCTTGCCCTGGCTCTTCATGCGGATGGAGCTCTACCCATAAGAGAGGATACGGGATCCTCACGTTCGCGTACATCATGGCCGTCTCCTGGTTGCCCTTAGCAATTTCCTGTACGTGATCCAACGTTCCGAATCAGTACCTGCTTCACCATCCGCTCATACTTCTTCGACTCCGCTTCACACTTCTTGTACTGGG
Source organism: Blastocystis sp. subtype 1 (assembly GCA_027406405.1). Classification (NCBI taxonomy): domain Eukaryota; class Bigyra; order Opalinata; family Blastocystidae; genus Blastocystis; species Blastocystis sp. subtype 1. The sequence continues at coordinate 251,058 of JANPWL010000011.1, forward strand.
AATTCAGGGTCCTTGCGCTGATTTTCAGCTCGATCACTTGATCCTCGAGGGTAGGCTTCTTTCTCCAAAAAGGCATGGTTAAACAAATAATGAGTATACAACGGAAAGAACTATCCAGTGTTGAAATACGGTGCGCGATTGTGATTGGACGCACGACGAACTGGATTAGCATGAATCATACCCAAGAAGCGTATGACTTGTGGGAATGAGTTGGGACATCGGATACTCGCTCATAGCCCAGATCTGGCGCGCTTTCTCGTATGGAGGTGATAGAGACGGTCTGGGGATACGGACAGTGCCGGCTCATCTTCCACAGTGCGGGGGCAAGGGGGCAGTCAAATACTTCGTTTTGAGTAGTCATCACAATTGTGAGTGAAAATTAGCTGTTCCGTCTGCATTTCAATGTCCGGAGAGAAGGGCACTCCCCAGAATCCCCATCCTGTGATGAAGGAGTTGCTCCATGAAGTGTCCGAAGTGGATAAGCACTTCAGCGGGAAGCTCCACAGGTAGTAGAATTTCATCGCTGTCAACAAATAGGATGCGTCTTCGCAAACCACTGGAATGGCTAGTACTCTTGCCCGCGTTACTGTTCGGCCGTTACTTCTTGCCCATCCTGGTCATCCTCTTCTCTCTCTTCATCAATGTGCGCATGGGCTTGTATATCGCCCTTTGCTGGTGGGCCTTTCCGCTCTCTTTCACTGTAGCCTGATTACCGTCGTCATCACAGAACCCATGAAGTACCTATTTGGCCGCCAGCGTCCTTGCGAGGAGAACATTTCCCATCGCGTGGTTCCCATTCGCAAGGACCTCACGAATCCCGCTTTTCCCTCGGGTGACAGTGCGCAGGTTTGGGCTGTCGACTCCTTTGACTGTAGGCCGCTGTGATTGGAGGCGTTCTCTTTTCGCTCACGGGAAGATATGTGTTCTTTCTGCTCCCCCTTCCGACGATGTTTGCCAGAGTGTACTTCGGAGCCCACTGGATTGGAGACACTCTGGGTGGCTACGCGATTGGAGTGGCCATGGGCATGTACGTGGTCCCCTCCCTCGTCACTCTCATCCTTCGTCTGCTTCGCCTTAACCTGTCCTTCCAATAGCCTGTACTCTGTGCTTTTCCACTGTTTGTTTGTGCATGATCCAAAGAAAGGTTGTGTTGTGGATATTGTGGAATGTTCTGCTTTCGCGATGTCTGTCCTTTTCTATCGCCTTCCTCTCGTCCCTCCTTGCCCCACCCTTTGACAACTCTGTGTCTCTTCTCCTGGTTGCTTGCTCTCTTGCCTATTGACTGTAGGAGCAGCTCTTTTCACCGGAATTCATCAAGGATGGGCGAAATGCAGTTCTGCTTCGTTCTTTGAATTGGGACGGAATGCGATGGTTTTGCTTCTCCTTGATTCGTAGTCACTATCTGGGTATTGCGGAGAACGGATACCAGTATGATGAGAATGTCGCCTTCTTCCCGCTGCTTCCTTGGATCCTCCTCTTCTTTCTGTTGTTTCGAGTTGGATCGATAACGAGTAGGAATAGAATGCGGGGTGAGAGTGTTGGACTGTTCATCCTCATCGTGCAGGGATTCTTGTCGTTGTATCATTCCCTGCTTCCCAGTAGAACGGTGACGTTTTTCTTTTCTTCTCTCGTTTTCTACTCCCTGTCGGCGCGAGTCCTTCCCTCTCCCCGGTGGGTCGATCAGTCCGTTCTCCTCTTCATCTACAACCCCGCCGCTGCCCATTTCACGGCCATCTACACGGAGAGCGTCTACACTCTGTTCTGCTTCCTGGTCCAGTGGCTTTATCTCCGGAGCGTGTCCTCGCACCGCCGTGTCTCGTTGCTGTTCCTCCATCGCCTTCTCTTCACTCTAGTCCCATCTCCCTCCTCGTCGCCGCCATGTGCCTCCTGCGTTCCAACAGCGTCCTCGTTCCTCTCCTCTTTTCCCTTCCACTCCTCTTCAAGGCCAAGTGCTTCTGGTTGGATGCGAGCTGGGTCACGCTCTCCGTCCTGCCCCTCCTTCTCTACCTCCTCCACTTTGCGCGCGAGTACTGCCCCAGCATATCCAGCTCGCCACTCCGAGTCCTCTTTGCTTGTGGCGGGAAGACGGTGTACAGCCACGTGGAGCAGAAGTACTGGAGCGTGGGGCTCTTCGGCTACTATCGCTACAACCATGTTGTACTGATAAGCCCTGTTTAGCGTAGATTCCGGACTTCCTGATCGCCACCCCCACCGTGCTGCTGTGTGTGTCGACTCTGTGGACAGCGACGAAGCGAGTCGTGAGGGAGAGGAAGTGGGCTCTTGTCCCCATGCTCCTTCACCTCGCCGCTGTCACGGCCATCTGTCTCACCGTGGCAAATGTGCAGATCATCACTCGAATGGTGCTCAGCAACTCTCCCCTATTCGTGTGGCACGTCGCCGCACTGCTGCAACGAGGGGGAGTTTCCATGAAGAAGGCACTCCTCGTCTACTGGCTGGGGTACTTCTGTGTGGGCACGGCTGCCTTTTCCCTCTTCCTTCCGTGGACATGAGTCACTCAAGACTACTCCTGTTTGTTGAACAAACACAACACTCAACATCGAAATGATGAGGGTCCTTTGCATCTATCACTGGAGTGGTGGTGGGAGGATTTGTGCTTTGGGGCTGGGCGGCGTTCATCTGAATTGGCTGGTAGCCACTCATGTTCACCGCGTCCACCGGATTAGGGGTTGCCACATTCACCGGATTGGGAGTTGCCACATTCATGGGATTGGGATTCACAGCATTGGAAGACGGATTGACGGCATTGGGGTTCGTCACAACAGCGTTGGGAACCAACGAGTTGAAGGCGGAAGCAATGGTCTCCGTCATCACGTTAAAGGCGCTGGCGATCGACTCGGAAACGTGGTTCTGCCTGTCCCACTCCTGGATGCCTCTCTGGATCTCCGCAGACCTCTGCTCCACCTAGACCTCACGACCGCCAATCATACGCACCTCGGGTGAGTGGAAGAAATCGTTCGTTTTGGTGACCACGTCGCTCACCACCTTTCCGCACGTCTCTGTGATTTTATACTTTTCGTTCAGTGCCTGCGCCTACTCATCATCCATCCCCATCGACCTCACTTCTCTCCCAATGTCGGAAAAAGCCTGGCCAATAGAGGCCAAACCATCCGGCGTGGTCCTAGGAGGTTCGTTTGGGACGGGGACCGCAGCATTCATATCATATACACCGCTTGCTGCACTGCTCTCTCGCGCCATCTGCTCCTGAATGGCGTGTGCCTCTTCCATATACATGTTCATTGTGCGGGCCGCCTGCAGCTGCTGGTCGGGACTCATTCTTCCCATGACGGAGGAGATCGAGTCAATGACCGTTTGGTAGCTACAGCTCACAGCGCAATCCATCGCCCACTTCTTCAGAGCGCCTTCTCGGTCGCCTCTCATGCACTGCATTCGCGCCGTGTGAATCGTTCCCTCAATATCAATCGGATTACTCATTCTTTTTTGGCGTTTTCTTTTTTCCAAACTCGCTCTCAACGAATCTCCTTCTTCGATTCCTTCTTCCCCGCTTTGGGTTCGACGGGATCCGTGCGTATCCAGCGAGAAAAGCCTCTCCTTCTTCGCGCATTGATCATCAACGACCACTGAACACTCAGCAAATCACCACACATTTCTTCCGTTCTATCAGCAATGGTACGGCGCTATGCCTCTCCGTGTAATGCCTAGCCTTTCGTGAAGGTTGTCAAGAACAAGGCGTACTTCAAGCGCTTCCAGACCAAGCTCCGCCGTCGTCGCCGTAGGCCTTGCCGCATCCAAAACTCACAGTATAGAGGGCAAGACCGATTACTATGCCCGCAAGCGACTGATCATCCAGGCCAAGAACAAGTACAACACCCCCAAGTACAGACTGGTGGTGCGCATCACCAACCACAAGGTGATCGCCCAGATCGTGTCTGCGGAGATCATTGGTGACCGTGTGCTGTGCTCTGCCACTTCCGCGGAGCTGCCCCGCTACGGCGTGAAGCTGGGTCTGACCAACTACGCTGCCGCCTACTGCACGGGTCTGCTGTGCGCGAGACGTCTGCTGACGAAGCTGGGCATGGCGGAGATGTACAAGGGCAACGAGAAGATCGACGGCGAGATCAAGACGTGCGAGGGCGAGAAGAAGACGCACTACGTGGCGGAGCTGGGCGAGAAGCGTCCGTTCCGCTGCTACCTGGATGTGGGTCTGCGCCGCACGACGACGGGTGCTCGCCTGTTCGCCGCGCTGAAGGGCTGCAACGACGGTGGTCTGGACATCCCCCACAAGAACACCCGCTTCTACGGCTACAGCCGCGAGGAGAAGTCGTACGACGCCGAGGCGCACCGCGACAAGATCTTCGGCAAGCCGATCGCTGAGTACATGAACCAGCTGAAGGAGGAGGACTCCGAGCTGTACGAGAAGCAGTTCTCTCGCTACATCAAGAACGGCATCACCGGCGACATGCTGGAGGACATCTACGCCAACGCCCACAAGGCCATCCGCGCGGATCCTTCTCCCGCTCCCAAGTCCACGGTGGACTACAAGGCCCTGTACGGCAAGTACGCCAACAAGAAGCCTCTGACCTACGAACAGCGCAAGCAGCGCGTGGCTGAGAAGAAGGCTGCGATGGCTGCCAGAGAGTAAGCTTGCTTCCGCGGAAGGGATTGTTTGTTGCCACATTCGTGACTCGATCGGCTGGAACAGCTCGCTTCCGCGGAAGGGACTGTTTGTTGTGACATTTGCTGAGCCTGTTCCAATTGTGGCGGTCGTTCTACCTGGGAATCTCACGGACCGTTCGGAGGTGTATCGGCTGCGCTGTGACCAAATGGAGAATTGAAAAGTGAATGAAACGCCCGTTTCACCTGATTGGGTGACCTCGCTTTCTCCGTTTTACTTTCACCATAAAACCTTTTACTCACCATGAAGTTCGTTCTTGCTCTCATTGTGCTCGCTGTAAGGCCTCGTGTCTGTGCTTAGCCCAAGGCTGTTATGGCTGCCCCCGGCCCCATCACCTGGAAGATCTGCTCCGGCGAGAAGGCTCACGGCGTCCTCGACTCCGTGGAGATCATCAACAACCCCGTCGTCCCCGGCCAGAACACCACTGTGTTCGGCTACGGTATGCTGGATAAGGACCTCACTTCTGGAACCTGGACTCTTTCTGGATACTTCAAGGGTCTGAAGGTGCTCTCCAAGAAGGGCAACCTTTGCCAGGACTCTACCATTAACCTGCCTCTGAACAGCGGAAAGATCTACATTAACGGTCTGACCTGCCCTACCCCCGCCGGTAAGGTGTCTGTCGTCGAGAAGGCCATCTTCAACTACAAGCCCCCCACCGGTGTGTACAGCATCAAGTGCCAGATGTTCGATCAGGACAAGGAGGAGGTGCTCTGCCTGAACATCGATGTTCCCATGTAATAACGGTAGCATCTGAATCGTTTGCGTTTGTTTATCATGCATCCGAGTTGTTAGCGTTTGCATCCATATCATCAGTGCCAAAGATACACCGTCGTTGTTCGTGCTTGTATTCCTATCACTGCACTTGTCTCACAAACATCCGTACAAAAGAGCAGCCTTTTCCGCCTGCTCCTTCACCCACGCCAGCACGCGCTCGTCCTTGATGCGGGGCAGCATCTGCTCGTAGCACTTGTGGTTGTACTCCCTCAGCCACTTCTTCTCCTTCTCGTCCATCATCGCGCTCACGCACAGATCGGCCTGGATCGGCACGTAGGAGAGCGGCTTGAAGGTCAGGAACTTCTTGTTGTTGTAGGTCTCCTCCATCGGCACCTCCACACTCACTGCCGTTAAGCCCACCGCCCCGCGCGACAAGGATATGCATCGTGTTCTCGATGCGCACGCCGAAGCCGCGCTTCTCGTCGTAGAACCCCGGCTCGTCCGTCATCGTCATGCCCGCGACAAAGCCCTCCTTGTACTTCGACTCGCGGCAGCTCACCGACTACGCCTCACCCCGCCCGCGCGCGCCCACCTCCGGACCCTCGTGCACGCACAGGCAGCAACCCACGCCGTGGCCCGTGCCGTGGCCGAAGTCCAGGCCCATCTGCCAGAGGTGCTGGCGCGCCAGCAAGTCCAGCTGCACGCCGCGCGTGCCCTCGGGGAACACGGCGGTCATCAGCCCGATGTGGCCCTTGAGCACCGCCGTGTAGCACCGCCGGAACGCCATGTCCACGCGACTCAGCGCGGGGTCGCTGGGCAGGCACACCGTGCGCGTGATGTCGGTGGTGCCCCAGTGGTACTGGCCGCCCGTGTCCAGCAGGATGCACTTGTCGCGCACCAGCGGCGCTGCCGTCGCCGGCTCCGGCTCGTAGTGCACGATCGCCGCGTTGCCCGCGCAGCCCACGATGGGCGCGAAGCTGTCCGAGAGACTGTGCGCCAGCGCGCGGCGCAGCTCCGTGGACTTGGCGGCGGCGTCCGCCTCCGTGATGTGCGAGTCGACGCTGTCGGCCAGCCAGGCGAGCAGGTGGCACATGGCGACGCTGTCCGCCAGGAAGGCCTCCTCCAGCGAAGCGATTTCCGTCGGGTTCTTGCGCGACTTCATCACCGCCACCGGGCTACGCGTCAGACCCGCGCACAAGGCCCACTCGAAGACGACGGCGGGCTTCAGCGGCGCGAGCACCTGCTTCACGGCGAAGCTCACGTCGTTCTCGTCGTAGCACAGCTTCACGGAAGCGTCGCGCGCCACCGTCTCCAGGAACGGCAAAAACTCCGCGTAGGGGTGCAGCTGCAGGCCCACGCCCGCCGCGCGCACCTCGCGGCCCTCGTGGATGAACAGGTGCACGGCGTCCATCGTCACCAGCACGTAGCCGTACACCACGGGGTTGAATTGCACATCGTCTCCGCGGATGTTCAGCAGCCAGCAGATGTCGTCTAGCGCGGTCATCACGATGGCGTTGCACCCCTTCTGCGTCAGCTTCTCGCGGAGGGAGGCGATCTTGGACTGGACGGACTCTCCCGCCTCCGCGTCGGTAAGAGCGATGATGGGACTGCAGGGGATAGCTACGATGAAGAGAGAAAGCGAAACGAACCGGGACGATTCGTCCAGATCAGATCAACGAGGTTCTCTTTGGGACACACCAGGTCCACCTTCTTCGCCAATGTATCTCCGAACGAGGCGGAGATCAGCGTTCCGTCGACGCCTACGCGATTCTGCTTGGAAAAGTGCTTTGCTATCCACTCCTAATCCTCACACCGGAAGAAAGCGAGAGACGCTGACTCGGGGGCAGTCCTTGGTTCCCTGCTTCATCAGCTGCCAGTCCGAAGAGAGTTCGGATTCGGCCTGCAAAAAGTAGCGCGAATCGGTCCACAGAAGAGCCTCCCCGCTGGTGACGACCGCTAACCTTCAGGAATAGGAATGCCGCCTACCCATGCCTGCCGAACCGGTGAACCCGGAAATCCACTTTCGGCGCTGATAGCACTCCGGGACATACTCGCTCATGTGCTGGTCCTCACTTGGGATGATGTACGCGTCCAGTTCTCTCTCCTTCATCAACTTTCCTGCGCGTCACTCCTCGAGAAAGCAACGTACGAAGCGCTTCCAGTTTGTTCACCCCCTCGACAGTCGTTGCTACTACGGCGCTAATACACTCCATTCGAGGATACCATTACGTTGCTGACTCATATGCAGTGCTCGTAAACTCCTTGAACAGATTCTTGAAAACATGAATGACTCGTCAGCCCGCTTCACGTGTACACTGGCACTTCTAACAAACAACCCAATTCGAACTATTTCTTTGAGAAGAAACTCATGATGGAGCCCTGCTTCTTCGCGGTCGATTTCTTTGCAGGAGGCGAGGGATGCTTTGCCACGGGCTTTGTCTCGGGCTTCGGCACAGATTTTGCCATTTCCTCCTTCGGAATGTCCTCCTCCTCGTAGTACTCCTCGAAATCTACCCTTCACGCCCCCCATAACGCATACATGAAAACCCATCGCTGCCGATCTTTTCGCGCGTCTTCTTCACAAGCCGCTTCCCCGGCGCAGGCGTCATCGCAGCATCACTCTCACTCTGCTGCACTCTCTTCGCGAAAGTGTCCCTACGGCTCAAATAGACTCTTTGCCGCGCACATCGCTCCCGATTTGACCTCCTTCGTCCGCTTTGCTGATTTCTTCTCCTCTTCTTCCTCCTCCTCCATCGGCTCCTTTGGCTCCATCGGCTCCTTGGGAACACTCTTAGGAGTGTCTTCCTCGTCCGAATCCGCATAGGCGGCAAGTTGGCGAATGCGATTCCTCTTCTACTCCTCAGTTCCCGTCATAAGGGGTACAGCAATCACGTCCTCTTCCTCTTCCTCGTCGAACAGGTCCGCGTCGTCCTTCGCTTCGGGTAGGGCAGGCTTAGCAACGGACTCCTTCTTCACGGCGGTCTTCTTCGGCGGCGCCTTGGAGAAGAGAGCCTTCAGCGAGCTCTGTGACGCTGCAGCCTTCACAGGGTCCTTCTTGGAGGAAGTGGGAGCGCTGTGCGATCTACTTCAAACCCACAACGCGATCGATACCGCATATCAGGAAGCTCGAAGGTGCGCACGGCTGATGTGATTACGGTTATACTAGGACATTTCACGTGGGAGGGGCTACAAGTGAGGGTCAATGGGGAAGATCACAGTGGCTGGTCTGCACTGCAGTTTTGACGCAGAGAATTAAAGATCGAGCTCATGATCTACGCATCACTCCGATTCGAGGCCTTCACTCCGTCCTCAATGGAACTGACACTCCTATCCGAAATGGAGTAGTAGTGAACGGAAGACAGGGTGCTATATACCTTCTTTGTCGCTACAGGGGAAGACCCTCCAGAATTCCTACCCTCCAGCCTTTCTTGTGAGCAGAGTGATGTAGTGTATACTCCCTCCTTGATGCCGGTTACGCAGAAGGTGCATTTCACGGCGGAGGCGTTTTTCTCCGCAATCTCTTTCAAAACACTAGCAGATCAGTCAGAAGACAACAGATAAAACAGTTTGGCAGTATTCGGCGTGATGGTGAACAAACTGCACAGGAAGGGGATTGTCAGCGACTCCTTCTCCTGCTTGAGGTGCTGCTCGGCAACCACCGTGTACTGGGACAAGTCGATCGACATGCGAACGGGAGTGTGATCATTCAAACAGAGCAAAGGACAATGCGCCACGTTACTTGCTGCTGACGATGATGTGGGTGAGGAACTCCTGGATCCGGAAGGATACGAGCAACGAGCACAGTCCCTTTTGCAGCTGCTGCGTGGGCCGCAGCGTCGCCTCCTCCGCTTCCCGCAGCGCCGCGTAGTCTGCGATGCCCAGCTTCGCCGTCACGTCCTGGTAGATGGAGTCGATCGAGTCCTCGCTGGACTACGCCTCACTCCCGCGGCACAGCGCCACCCGCAGGTACTGCTGCTTCGCCAGCTGCTTCAGCGCCAGCAGCATCGACCGCGCGTCTCCCTTCAGCAGCGCCGCGAACAGCTCCATCCAGCATGCCTTCTCGATCTCTCCCTGCGCCTCACGCCACTTTCCGTCACCCACCTCGCACTGCAGCAGGTTCGCCATGTTGTTCACCACCGCATCGCCGTCGTCCTTCGCCAAGCACAGCAGCGCCTCCACCGCGCGCACGTCCGTCAGCGCGTCCAGCCGCAGCCGGCCGCCCAGTCCCTCCTCCTCCAGTCGCAGCGAGCCGTACACGTACGCGCGGTCGTCCGCCGGCTCGAGGCCGAACAGCGCCGCCACGTGCCGCCCCGAGATCACGAAGTCGACGGCATGTGGCGAGGGACCCAGCAGCGGCGTGCGTGCCAGAAGCACGGATCGGTCCTGCATCCCGTCGCAGAGGATCGACACGACCTGTTCCAGCCCTACGCTGTGAGCGGTGTGAAGCGACTACGCATCAGGGGCGCGGCGCACACGGGGTCGGACTCCACGCGGATCTGGAAGAGCTGCATGGTTTGCACCAGCGAGCACCGCAGCATTGCGTCGAACACTACGAGACAGGCCTACCGTGCCGCCTACGCTTCGGAGTGTCCTGGCCAAGCGAGAGCAGAATCGCTCGCAGGATGTCGCCCGCGTTCTGCACGCTGGCCCGCAGCGGCGCGGACTCCTGCGAGATGGAGCGGAAGAGGAGGACGGGCGACACGGCGGTGCGAATGTCCAGGTGGCGGACCGTGTTCTGCGGTTGACTCCTTCTCTCAAACCCACATCGAGGTTGAGGTTCACGGTGATGGTCCCGTGGATGCACACGTACGCGTCGACGCTGTTCTGCCTAGGGCTCAGCACTGCACGGAAGCACCACCCCCACGCCCGCCACTGGCACACGCAGCGGTCCGACTCGAAGATCATCGTGTCCTCGTCCACGCGCAGCGCCAGCTTCGCCAGGTACGACGCGATCTGCGGGAACAGCGTCTTCTCGTTCGCCACGCTCGCCAGCAGCTCCTTCTTGCTGGAGAAGGTGCAGTAGCCCGCGCCGTCCGCCGCGCCCACGCCGCGGAAGGGAAGGCACCCGTGTACGTCGTCGGCGAGCCGCCGCGCGGTGTCCAGCTCCGCGAGGTCGTACTGCACCCAGCGCGCGATGAGCCGCTTCACCAGCTGCTTCTGCTCGTAGCGGTCAGTGCCATCCACATAGTGCGAGAAGCGGTCGAACTCGTTGACCGGCCGGCCCGGCGGCTCGTCCTCCATCTCCCGCGCGTGCACGGCGGCGGCGGTGAGCGGGAGCGGCAGGGCGCGCGCATGCACGGCGTCCCAGTCGACGCCGAGGAAGAAGGGGTGGGTCATCACGTCGCGGATGCCGCGGTGGCCGAGGCGCTGCGCGGGGTCCTTCTGGAGGAGGAGGTGGACGAAGTCGCAGGCCTGCGGTGAGAGGAAGGGTGGGAGGACGACGGGCCGCTGCACGATGTGGCGGAAGATGGACTAGGGGAGAGACGGGGAGCAGCGCGCACGTTCACGGAGTCGCCGCTGAAGGGGACCACGCCGACCATGAGCTGGTAGGCGAGGATGCCCAGCGACCAGAAGTCCGTCTCCATCTCGTGGCCCTTGCGGCTGATGATCTCCGGGGACTGGGTGTGAGCGTGCCCGCGCCGCCTACCATGAACTCCGGCGTGCCTACGATGCTGTAGGAGCGTTCGCCGGGCGCGGCCTTCTTGCTCATCCCCAGGTCGGTGATGATGATGTGCCCGCTGTTGGTGAGGAGGATGTTCTCCATCTTCAGGTCGCGGTAGATGACGTTGACGGAGTGGAGGTGCTCCAGCGCCACCACGATCTCCGCGAGCTAGCGATGAGGGCAAGGCGGAGCGCCCACGTAGCACTTGGCGTCGCTCTCCTGCAACCGGTTGTAGGGCTGCGCCTGAACGAGGGAGAACAGGTCGCCGCCGGAGTAGTAGTCCGTCACCAGGTAGATGGAGGTGGCGTCCTGGAAGCAAAACCGGAGCTTGACAACGAACGGGCTGTCAATGGACTACGGCTGAGGGGCACGCGCGACGCAAACGGCCAGCAGCTGCCGCTCGCGGATGATTCTGCTCAGATTCACGGGCTTGTTCAGCACCGTTTTGGCGATGATCTTCATGGCGTAGAGAACCCGCGAATCCCTCTTCTGGCACAACCACACTTGACCGTAAGCCCCTTGGCCGATGCAGCACAGCAATTCAAAAGCGTCGACGCTCACGGAGCTGGATTCGGAGTACTGGAAGGAGGGAATGGCTATGGAGTGTGTGCTATTCATGTTGACAATAAAAAGAATGGATTCGGCAGCGAAGGGATCCGAATCGCTTCGTCGCGCATTGGATATCACCCGCTGAAGAAGGGCAGTGGCGCCCTTCCCCTCTTCGACGGTACGTCATTTCCGGGTAACATGCGCGTCGTTTCCAAGCAACAAACAGAATGACAGCTATTAGGCCTTGTTCACCTTCATCATTCCCTCGCTGTACAGCCTCTCGATCACAGCCTTGTAGTACTTCTTGCTGTGGTCGCGCTTCAGCTTCATCGTGGGCGTGAGCATTCCGTTCTCCACCGTCCACGGCTCGCTGTCGCAGTAGATGTTCTTGATCTTCTCGAAGCCCACCAGCTTGCTCTGGTTGGCTGTGGCGGTCATGGCCTCGAACATCACCGCGCGCACCGTGTCCAGCTTGCACATCTCGGCGAAGCTCATGTCCGCCTCCTCCATACCACGGTTGCGCAGCTCCCTGCGCAGCTCCGCCTCGTCGGGCACCACGATGCCCACCAGGAAGGACTGCATGGAATCGCCATACACGAACAGCGAGGACACCAGCGGGCAGTCCTGATACACGGCGGTGATCTTGTCCGGCGAGATGTACTCGCCCTGCGCCAGCTTGAAGATGTCCTTCTTGCGGTCGATGATCTGGATGCACCCGTTGGGCCGCCACAGCGCGATGTCGCCGCTGTGGTACCAGCCGTCCGCGTCGAACACCTCCGCGTTGATGCTGTCGCGCTTGTAGTAGCCCTTGATCACGTTGTACCCGCGGTAGCACGCCTCGCCGCGCCCGCAGCACGGCACGCCCGCATTGACCACCGCGCCCGTCTCGTCCACCTCGCGCCCGTGCACCTTGTCCGTCACCAAGTAGCCCATCTCCGGCACCGACACCAGCTACGCCTCACGCGCGCGCCCGACGCCCACTCTCGCCTCGGCGCAGCAGATGATGCCGCCGCAGTGGCCCACGGTGGCCATGTCGTGCATGTACGAGCAGCAGATGCCGCCGCCCGTCTCGCTGAGGCCCAGACCCTGGATCACGGGGCAGCCGAAGATCACGCGCAGCAGGATCAGGCACTCGTCGCTGATGGGCGCGGAGCCCGTGACCATGAAGCGGATGCGGTCGAAGCCCAGCGTCTCCTTCACGCCGCTGAACACCAGCTTGTCGTAGAACGCGTGCTCCAGCTGGTTCGCTTGCAGCAGGTTGTGCCGCTACGCCTCACGCCGCGCGCTCGCGCCCACCTTCGCCTCCACCGCGCGGTTGAACAGCGCCTGCTTCACGCCGCCCGCCTTGCGCACCTTGCCCATGATGCCGTCCACGATGCGGTTGAACAGGCGCGGCACTGACGCGAACACCGCGGGCCGCAGCTCCTTGATGTCGCTCACCAGCTTCGTGGTGTCGCCCTACGCGTGACATGTGATAACCACACGCACCTGGTAGAAGCCGATGCGCGCGCCGAAGAAGGTCATGCCGCACTGCACGAAGTGCTCGAACACGTGCGCCATGGGCAGGTAGGACAGGTGCGCGTCCGCGTTGGAGAACCCACCGATGGTGTTTATGTAGTCGATCACCGCCGTCGTCACCGCCACCATGTTCTCGTGCGTCAGCATCGCGCCCTTCGGCACGCCCGTCGTGCCGCTCGTGTAGCAGATCATCGCCAGGTCCGCGCCCGTCGGCGGCGCGAACGCCTCCTCGGGCAGGCCGCGGCCCTCCTCCACCAGCTGGGCGAAGGGGAACACCGCCACGCTGTTCTGCGCGGCACACTCCCGCAGCTCCGAGGACACCTCCCCCACCACCACCAGGTTCTTGATGATCGCGAACCGCGCCGGGTCCGTCTTCATGCAGTTCAGCAGCATGAGGCCGGAGGCGCAGGTGCACAGCACGGTCTTCAGCTCCGCCTCGCTCACGATCGTCCTACCGGTGAGCGCCGCGCCGCTCGCCTCACGCAATGGCCTCAGGACCCAGCGTGTCGTAGAGAGGGACCACCGTTCCCTTCAACAACCACACGGCATACTCCGAGAGCACAGCCTCGGGACAGTTCTTCACAAAGTGGCCCATCGTCCGGATCTACGCCTCACACCCCGCTCGAGCCGCTACCGGCTCCCCGTCCGATCGGTGGGACGTGCCGTCGGTCACGGACAGGAGATCGTGCTTCTTCAGGGCGCGGGCGTAGGCCTTCATGATCTCGTTACACTCGACGTACCTAGGCGTCACGAGGGGGGAAGAGGACGACGATTGCCAGACGAAAGGACCGGCCTTTCCATCCACAACCTCGCGGTGGCCGAGGAAGCCACCTTCCCCTGCCCTGCTCAAGCCCTCCCTACGCGTGACGCGACGAAAGCGGGGAAACAGGAAGATGTCGTAGAGATTCACAACGCTCTCCTTCGGACGGAACTTGAAGTGATTCTCGAAACCGGGACAGCGGTAGATAGGGCCCTAGCGAGTTCAGCAGGCAAAGCGCCAATACAAGTCCCTTGGCATCATTCTCGGTGTTGGGAAGGACAGATGCGTAGGTATACTCTAACGGAAGGTGACTGCTGGTGCAACCCATGGAAATAATGGTTATTCTGCGTTGCGTCATCCTACGCCACTCCATACGTCATGGGACTCCAACGCATTCGTGGCACCGTTGCTTTCAAACAGACCGGAAAACACAGTAAAGGAGCAATAAGAGCCGAATAGCACTTGATTGGGGGTACACGCGAACAGGCGAAACGAAGCACCGATGGCACGGTTGGATTGTTAGTGGCACATAGCATACATGGACACTGCAGAAAGCCCCGGGATGAGCAGATGGCTCTTTCAGCTTTCATTCCAGAAAACGGAGCCCTTTTGGCCATCCCGGAAATGGATCCAAAAGAAGAGAGTCTCGTATGATATGCCTGAAAGAACAAAGATTCCACAACGATGGCATCTTTACATTGTCAGCTTTTTGCATATCATGTCGTTCTCCACGATCCTTCCGATGATCCCATTTCACAACAACGAAATGGAGCTCTCCGGAACGCTGTACGCGCTGAGCTTTAGTGGATATTACCTGTTGCAGTTCCTCAGTTCGATTGGGGGAGTCGCCTGATTTGTAGGTTTTGCGTACTGCGAGTGCATCAGCAGTTGGATCGGAAGGCGGAACTCGGTGTTAATCGCCCTTCTCGGACTTACAGTGTGTAGGGGCAGCATTCCGGGCTCACTCACAGGCAACTTCTTCTCTTTTTACACAAGCAACCCCCTTGTCTATGTGGCTGCCCGATCGTTTGCTGGCCTGTTTGATTGCGTTTTGTGTATTGCCCAGGTCTACGCCAGCGAGATTTCGGGGAGTGTTGACAGAGCCCAGTGCCTTACCTGGCTCGAGACGCTGAGTAACGCCGCACAGTGCTTCGGCCCCCTCGTCGCCGCTCTTGTTTCTCTTCGGAGCGTCCTGCTCGCCGCGTAGCCCCCTTTTCCTCGCTGGACCCTAGGTTCGTCGGCGTTTTCATCGACTTCGTGAGCCTCGTCTACGCTCTCATCTTCCTCCCGGAGACTGTCGATCTCTTGCTGGAGCGTCGGAAGGTGCGGCGCGGCTTCGGCACGGCGAATCCCGCCCTCAACGGTTCCCTTGCATGATCGTTCTCATTCCTAGCCCCTCTGAACCAGAGTCTGTTGCAGGACGTCGATGCGGGTCCTCGCCTCTTCCGCCGCTCATCCCTAGAGAATCCCGGTCAGCGCTCTCCAAACCAGGACAGCAGTCCACCTCCTTCTTCCCTCTGATCGCTAGGCCGATCGCCGGTGGAGGAGAAGCTGGAGCTGAACTACCTGATCATCATCGCGCTGATCTGCGAGTTCTGCAACAAGTTCCTCTACTCGATCTTCGACACGGTGGTCTGCCAGTACGGCACGCAGAAGCACCGCATGACCGCGCTGGAGTTCACGCTGCTCAGCGCCGCGGGCAGCGCGCTCAACTTTCTGCAGACGGGTCCGCTGTTCTCCTGGCTCTTCAACACGCGCCAATGCAGCGCGCCCTCCATCGGCACCGTCGCCGGGCTCCTGGGCAGTTCGCGTCGCTTCTCCTCCTCACACGCAGCTCTCGCCTGCGCACTCTGCCTCTACGGCAACCGCGCTGTCTACGACGCGGGCAGCGTCCTCCTGCTCGTGGGCTACGGCGTGTACGCCCCCATCACCCCCACGATCTTGGCGGTACGGCCGCGGGCGGCGGTCAACGGTAGACGGAGAGCACGGACGCCACGAGCAAGAAGGCGACGTCGCTGCTGCGAACCAGCGGGCAGCTGGCGCTGATCGCGTCGCCGCTGCTGGTGGAGGAGCTGTTCGCGCAGCAGCGCGACTTCCCGTTCTTCGTGTCGATGGTGCCGGCGCTGACCATCACCATCGTGATGATCATGTGCACCTACCTGCCGGGCGGGCGCGTGGCGGGACAGGTGCCGCTGCACGACAGTCTGGAGCATCAGCAGAAGGTGGACATGATGAACGACGACAACGAGTACGAGACGGACTTCCTCGGCAACACGGGCATCGCCAGCAACAGCAACAGCAAGGAGGACAAGAAGCGACCCACCAAGTACGCTGCGGCGCCCGAGCGACCGCCCTTCGTGAGTGAAGAGGACGGCAACGAGGGCGTCGAGACCTTTTCGCCCATGGTCATGCGCATGCCGAGTAGCCGTGCGGAGATGACCGCCTTCTCGCCCATGGCACTGCGTCTGTCGAGCGCCCGCGAGGAGACGGACTCGGACGAGGAGGACGTGGAGATTTAGGACGTGTTTGTTCAAGAAACAGGGCACGCGTACTTCTTGCGGTCGTTAATATCCAGGGAGACGTCGGTCGTCACGCAGCCGCACTCCTGGATCAGGTCCTTCACCGCCTGCAGAATGGACTGCTTGAACGTCTCGTTCTCCCAGTCGCGGAACCAGATCTCCACGCGGTGGCTCACCTGCTTGCTGCCCGTGTTGGACTTGTCGATAACACGCGCGCCAGTGATGTTGTTGTCACCGTCCAGCGATTCCCCGATCAGCCCCATCACGACGGCCTCCCAAAACACGGACAGATTGTTGCGGTCCTGGTCTACACGTCACTCCGTCCCAAAGCGCGCACCGCCAAACACGCACACCACTCGGCCGCCGTGCTCGTTCTCAGGGTCTTCGTATTTCGGGTTCACTCCCTCGGTGAAGATGCACTGACCGATAATCTACGCGTCACCCCAGCGATCAGACCCCACGCGGTCGCTGCGGGTGGAAGTCTTCCCGTCCTTCGTTGTGGTACATTCTACGGTCTTCTCGACACCATCGAAGAACACATCTCTAGGAATCACAAAACGCGGTCACAAACAACGATATGGCGGGAAGGACCTTCCAGTAGGACCAGAAGGTCTCCAACGTGCCGATGGTGCACAGCTTTTCGAACGAGTTGTCGTAGCCTCGTCGGCGATCCACTTTGTTATCGATAAACACTTGCTCAGACAGCACCCACTTCCTTTCAAGGATGTGGACTCCACTTTCACTATCACTCATTCAGAAAATGATCTTCCTTTGAGAGGTTGCATTATATCACTTCTTTGCAGTGCACAGCACAGACGGGAGGAGAGCGCGCGGCAATTCCACTCCATGGTCCAACAAACAGAACAACTAAAGGGTGTGTACATATGAACTTCAAACTACAGAATACGTCGCGCCGAGTGCTTTAGCAGTGATACTTGTACCAACGTCTCTTCTCGATGCGTTCGCGAGCAGAAGTTACACAGACGCAGTGGCCGGAGTAAGCGCCGAGGCACGCCGTCGCCACGGACGCCATGATGCGGACGCGCTTGTCCTTCGAGTTGGCTACAGGTCAGCGATGAAGGAAAGGGCCACCAATGAAATAACCGAAGGGAGCGAACACGGCAGTGAAGGCTCCCATGATGGCGAACTCCTTCTTTCCAAACTCCTTATGGAAAGGCTCGTAGTTGTCGAGTGTCTGAGGATCGTACGTGGGGTTCGACATTCTTGGCTCGAAAAGGAGAAAACTCTGTCGTGATTGCTTGACGCAAGGATTGCACCCAAGCAGGAATCGAATACTCGGAACCCGTTTCACCCCTCCACTCTGTTTCATTCGATGAAAACAAACAAATCACGTCCGTTTGGTACCTTTTACAACATAAAACTGCTTTCTACAGCGTTAGAATAGGGTTGAGACTCTACAGCGCGTCTCTTCGCTGTGCGTACGTGTCCCGCTCTTCTTTCCGTCCCGTCTCCTCGCACAGCGTGACGAGAATCGAATACTAGGTTTTATTCGCAAAACCGTCGATCACAAAACCCAACAGGTCGGGTGTGTTCCCGTACAGCCGCTCCATACTATTCACTAAACCAAGACCATTCCTGCAGGCGCCTTCGACATCCTTCCTCTGAGGCGAGTCACGTGAACCTACGCCGCTCGCTATACGCAGCGAAAAGAGCTGGAGTCGGGCCTGCACGTACTCCGGGTACTCCTCCGGGTAGGTTGCGCCCATCAACTTGCACAATGCCGTCGTTTGGTTGATCTGCTTCTGCAACTCCTCCAGCGGCATCAGCTTCATGCTACACCTCAGCACACACTAATGAGGGAACAGGACGTTCATCGCGTCGAAGGGAATCGTCGCGCTGAAGGGCGCGAAGACGCTCCACCGGTCCTTCACCTGCACCGCGGCTCCGCACGATTTGCACACGAACTCCACTACCGCTCACCCCTCCCCCTCATCATCACATGGCATCGCATCAAGCGACAGCAGTGACGGCACCATCACACCCCCGCACCGCCTCGTGCACCGCACGCCCATCCGCATTCGCTCCTCCTCCCACGCCGCGGCGTCCGCCCCCTTCATCTCACGCCTCACTTCATCTCTCACCGAACACACGGCACAGCGACACAAGAAGTCGTGGGCCTGCAGCAGGTGCGCGTGCCGCACCGGGGCCACACGCCGGCTGTCCACGTATGACACCGTGATCTCAGTTCCCGCGGGGATCGGCGTAAGTGCGCGGACCAGCAGTTCGTTGCCGGCGAAGACGAAGCAGGCGTTGGGGAGGCAGCTGTGGTTGATGAGGCTCGCCAGAGGGTAGATGCCCGTGCCGCACACGTGGTGACTCGGCATGTGAATCGCGATGCGGTTGTAGACCACTTTGCGGAAGAAGCGTGTGACGAAGAACAGGCGGAGCGCACTGGGAAGGGGCTGGCCGACAGCCTGGATGAACTGGTCGTGCAATGCCGAGACGAAGGTCTGCGAAAACCCGCGGACGGCGAGACTGCGGTCGAAGCAGAAAAGGTGCTGCAGCACCGCCTCGTCCGACAACTTGGACGCGGACAGCGAGGACACGAAGGTGATCAGCTACGCGTCACGGACAGGATTGGCTCCAACGCCTTTATACGATTCGTAGAAGCTGAGGAGAGATTGGAAGGAGGTGGCTGTGTTGCGGTTGGTGAATTCGTTCATGAAGTACAGCATCGCCGGACTGTAGTCACGGATCGCGTCCTTATCCATTTTCATCGCGGGTGAGTTATACTCGGTGGAGTAGGCGCCCTTGCGATCGTTGATGAACACCTCGAACGTTTTCAGCAGCAGCGTGTACTCTCTCTGGTGGTTCTGCAAGCCCGGAATGGAGGACGACCCCGCCTCCATTCCCTTGTACTCGGGACACAGCAGCTTGTGGTACTTCCTACGGATAACGGAGAAGCAGGAAGTGCACCAGTCACAAAACTGGCAGTCTCTGCAGCAGTACTTGGCGACGTGGCAATTGGAGCAGCTGGACATCTTGCCGATCTGGAAACAGTACGAGCAGATGGACCTTCCCGTTTCGTACAGCGGAGCGCAGGAATACGGATAGCACAGCAGAATGCACTCCCCTTCTCCTGAATCATAATTGAAAGCCCTACCCTTTCCGATTTCTCTTGTTGCCACCAGTCCGAAGCCAACATCGCCATTGATCTTCTGGACGGTGAATCCTCCCGCAGCGCTAAGGTCGTTCTTCACCCTGTCTAGACTCCAGTCCCATGGCGGAGTTCGCGGCGCCATTGTGTAGATTAGTGAATGACCATTCCAACGCTGCGTGCAAACAAACAGCGAATCACTCCTTCTTAGAATACACCTTCGCCTCACGCCCCGCACCCTCACCTACAAACTCCTTCAAATGCGCGTAGGATATGTGATTCCTCTCGATCGACTCCCTGCAGAAGCGTTTGTACTCCTCCCGCTTGCTACCCTCAACACCGCCTTCCGCCCTCACTCCTTCTCGTACTCCCGCGTCTTGCGCATCGTGATCAACCGCCGGCTCACGCTCGTCTGCAGCTTCTCCTCCGCGTTCGCCAGCAGCTCCAGACACGGGTGCTCCGGCACCTCCTTCTCGCCGTGCCTTCCCTTCACTCCGCCCACCGCGCCTACTCGCCGAAGGTCGGCAGCAGGTACGCGATGCGTCCGCCCAGCACCAGCGTGCGCGCCGCGCAGTCCAGCAGGTCCACGATCACGTCGTCGGGGTCGTACACCTCCGTGCGCGGGATGTGGCCCTCGCGCACCTCCAGCGGCGGGTTCTCGTGCACGTGCGTGCAGGTCTTTCGTGCGCCCGCACGGATTCCGTACGGCGGGTCGCACAGGATGCCGTCGATGCTACTCCTCACTCTCGCACGCCTCCTCCACCAGCTGTCGAAGCGCAGCGGCAACGCCGACAGGTCCGCACGAATCAGCTCGGGGTACCGCAGTCCGTACTGGTCGAAATTGGTGCGCACGCAATCGCCCTTCTTCCCGCGCTTGATTCCCTTGAGCACGCGCACGTCGATGTCCGTGCCCACGCAGTGGCTGCCATGGGCCGTGGCTGCGATGAGCAGCGAGCCCGTGCCGGCGAAGCAGTCCCACATCACCGCGCCGGGCCGCGACAGCACCTGGTTGGACATGAGGAAGGCCAGCTCCGCGCAGGTGGAGGTGGGGCCTAGGCGTGAAGTTGTGCCGGTGCTGTCACCGATGTATTTGCGCTTCTTGAGATCGAAGTCGCGGTTGATGGTGCGCTGTCCCGTCGCCACGAAGCGGCCCATGTACACGGAGCGAAGGGCTGGGGATCAGGGGGCGGAGGGACACTCACTCTCGCCGATGTGGCCGTAGTCGAACAGAAGGACGATCAGGAGGGAGGGATTCTTCATGCGGATGGGGCCAGGGAGAGCGAGCTTCTTCCCGATGGACTCGCAGAGAGCCATCTGCTCCGCTGCGGGAATGACCTTTCCGAAACTCTCCACGCACATCTTCCACGTCACCGATGTCTACGCTGAACGTCGAAATGCGGACGTACGTCATTGTATCGTTTCGTGCACTCCTCGGGAATCGTGGAGAGCTCTTCCTGGAGCCGTTCAACGGAGGGGCAGCACAGCCAGTATTCATATATTCCCTTGATCAGAACGGCACGCGATGCGATCTGCATATAAGTGAAAAGGATAATTCAAACCGCCTGCGCCACACCATCGCTGGGGAGGGTGATCGGTAGGAAGGGCGACTCTTCGCGGTAGTCCTCTCTATTGTGTAAAGCAAGAAAGGTGAAATAACGCAGAATAACAGTCTTCGGGTTTCAGGTGGTTGAGCTCGAGCAACGAGTTGAGCTCGGGTAGCCGAAACTGCAGGTAGGAGTGGGCGAATAGAATGAGATACCTCATTTTTCTCTTTGTTTTTGGAATGGAAAAGGCGCCGATTTCCGGCAGCGCTTCCGCTCCGTCATTAACTCGGCAGTTTCAAAGCGAGAATGCTCGGTCGATTATCTCGACCATTGTGCAGCGTTGCGATGTGGACCAGGAGCCCGGGAAGGATCATTCCACGGTTCTATTCTTCCCCTTCCTGGAAGAATGGCTTCATCATGATGTACAAATTCAGGGGTTTGTATTGTCGCGATGATTCAGGGATAGGCGAGTCCACCGAGGATGCCTGCGATTTGCTGAAGGAGAAGCTGGGGATCAACAACGTGGCCACCGTTGAAGATCTTGACAATGAGTACTCCGGTCTCGTGTCGTTTGCAGTGGGCCGCTCGTTTAAGTTCCTCCACGTGCTGCTCAGTGTTGTATATGACGCGATAGTACTTGAATGCAATGAACGTTTACAAGATGAGTCTCACCTTCTTGGATGAGAACACAAACCTGCCGATATCCGTGCCGAAGAGCGTGTTCTCCTCTGTCGCGTCGCGGTTTATCGGGGAGAGTCGCCAGACGCAGTCCCTGCTGATCGAGAACACGGACCCGGACACCGACGTGATTCGTTCGTATCCCATCTCCATCCAGGACATCCAAATCAAGCAATACACCCAGACGCCTCAGACGAAGGCCCAGATCGTGCTCCGCTGTTTGCAAGGCTGCGACGTGACAACGCTTCTAAAGGATATGGAAACGTCCCTGAAGCGGGCCACGCGAAGCCCCGTGTCGATCATTCCTCTCTCTGTCGAACGCAGCGAACACTGCGGTTTGCCGGAGTCTTCTCCCATGTGCATCGACACGGAGTGGGTTTTTGCGGGAAGGTCTCACTCCTAGGGACATTAACAATCTGGAGTTCATTCACAACTATGTGGCGCCTTGGTTCCTGCTAAACGAGATTACGATGCTGAAGCACCTCTCTGTCGCCTATTTCGAGAACCATAGTAGCACTCCCGCTCCGCATTGACCCTCAGAACTCTACGAGCTCCTCCACCGCGCCCACAACCTCCCCACGAACGAGGAGATCCAGTTCTTCGAGCACATCACGTGGCAGTGGCGCTGCGGCTTGAGGAGTAGGGATGATGAGCCCACGCCGATTAAGCCTGTGGATGGACTAGAGGTGGTGTTGGTGTGTGCTCCTCGCAAGGTGCTGAAGGAGGTGGATTTGCGCGGGAAGAGGAAGATGAGTGGGAATCGCGAGCGGTTGTGAGGCGTAGTCACCATTCCGCGGTCCTTCTGCGGCATCGGAAAGGTTGTCGGCGAGGGTCAGCATCACGAGAACCGTGCGAACGCGGTGGCAGCGTAACGCGTAGTGCGATTGGAGACGCAGCTCCTCGTCCACCCGTCTCCCGCCATCCTGATCAACACGGAGAACGTGAAGAGCAAGCAATACTTCCACAAGTCTAGGAAACCAACGATTTGCGTCTGTTTGCTGAAAACACATCCATTTCTCCTTTTGCAACGCACGTCCCACGAGCGCAACGGCCTCCTAAGAATCACTGCAGAGGAAGAGACAAACCTCTGCTGTCGGGAAACAGTACTTCTCCCTCTTGGAGAAGAGCAGCATGTCCTTGTAGTACAGGTCGAAGATCTCCGTCTCAAACCAGTTTATGACTGCGCGGTAGAGCAGGTAGAAGCCCAGCAAGATGGTGAAGCGATTCTCCTTCACAAAAGAAACGGCAGTGGAAGACGGCATCGGCAACTAGGATGAAATAGCAGCTTTCAAGCCAAACCAGGGTGAAGACCACGATCAGCACGGCGAGGGCTCGAATGGTGTTCAGAACGGTCTACGCTTCAGCAGCATAGTCGCTCGCTACGGCATGGTACGCGGGAGCGGGAATCGCTTCAAAGCCGATGGTTCCCGATAATTCCGGGTATGCCTCCTTCAGAGCGTCGCGGATCCGTGCGTACCGATCCCGCGTTGCATTCCCGTCAAACGCCCTCACGACCACCGTTGCGTTTTCGTCATTCTTCCCTTTCATCGGCAAAGCAGGATTTGCACAGCGGATGGGAAAAAGAAGTTCTCTATGAAGAGCCTTCCTCTCAAAAAAGCGCCCACATGGGGGCTCGAACCCCAGACCGTTAAGTTAAAAGCCTAACGCTCTACCGACTGAGCTATGTGGGCTTCGAGTGAAACGGCTGCTCGGAGGGTATTCGTAGCCGATCTGAACACACACGCCCTTTTCTCCTCTCCTGTTAGGTGCAAAAGAGCCGCGGATGCCTCCAGTGTGCACAGAGTGCGAGCAGGGAGGCGAACTCGTGCAGTGCGTGGGTGGATGCCGTCGTTTCTTTCACCTTGGCTGGTACCGCTTTTGTATCCCGCTCACCCCAGCATTCACCAACCCGTTTTGAATCCGAGGAAGTGGATCTGCTCGGACTGTGAAAAGCATGTCGTATGTGCTGAAAAGCCGGATAACGAGTAGCACCGCTGCTGTCAGTGCCATCGGTACGCCCCGGACAATTCTCTCCTGCTGTGCTCCTTTCCAGACTGCAGCAACTACCTCCACGTAGAGTGCGTGCCCACAAGCGAAACGTGCGTATACGAACCCTCATTCGTCTGCCCCGCTCACTTTTGCTCCTTCTGCAAGCGTCTTGGGGATTCCACCCACCCGCTGCTGCACTGCACGCGCTGTGTGAAGTCCTACCACACGGAGTGTCTTCCCTCGTACGTATCTCCCATCAATGCGGAGCTCTTCGTTTGTATGCGGCATCGCTTCGTTTGCACTGCGGGATTGATTCACTGTAGGAGCCGGTGCGCCTGCCTCCGTTGACGATGCAGGTGTTGCGAGAGAGACGGGCGCAGGAGGAGGAATCAGCGAACAAGTACATAGACACAGAGTGGAGATGACCAGAGAGTGTCATGCGTAGTATCTCCGCCATTTGTGACTACGACCGTTTCTGCGAGGATTACTACAAGTCGCAGTCCCTCGCGCAGTGGTCTGTTTGTTGAACAAAGAGCGAGTAGTGTATTCACAAATACATGACTTACTCAGCCTCCTCGGGCTCCTCCATCTCCAGCTCCTTCTCCTCCTCCTCCTCGCCGTTCTTGCCAATGAGCGTGGGCTGAATGTAGGGAACGACACCGCCTCCAGCGATGGTGGCCTTCACCAGTGTGTCCAGCTCTTCGTCTCCGCGAATAGCCAGCTGCAGGTGGCGGGGCGTGATACGCTTCACCTTCAGATCCTTGGAGGCGTTTCCGGCCAGCTCGAGGACTTCGGCGCTCAGGTACTCCAGAATGGCGGCGATGTACACGGCGGCGGTGGCACCAACACGTTGCCTCGAGGACACGCGGCCCTTGAGGAATCTGTGGATACGACCGACGGGGAACTGCAGACCAGCCTTGGTGGAACGGGTCATCACCTGCTTCTTCGACGAGGGAGCCTTTCCTCCCTTTCCTCCTTTACCTCCTTTGCCAGACTACAGCAGTGTTAGCGCACGCCCAAATCGCATTCGGAAGGCGAGACAAGGCCGCTCGCACCGATCCTCAAACGGAGAACCTACCATGATAGGGTATGGGTTTGGATAAAGACAAATTTGAATCGCCAAACGACCATCGCGGTTTTTCTCTCCCGCGTAATCTGGAGAGAACTGGAGTTGTGATAGAGGAAACAAAAGTCAGTCGCTTTTGATCGTCCAATCAATTCTCGCTATTCCTCAGCCCGCAATCGGATTGGAGAATCAAAAATCGCTTTGCGATTCGCAGTGAATCCAGTTCTCCTGCGAGAATCCGGCTGCTAGTCATGGTGCAAACTACAAATGGAGTGCAGAAAGGGGGAGGGAAGAAAAGGCGCGATTCATAGCATCAAGTGGATTGGGAGTAATGATTATGAGAATAAGGTAGGGGACGCATGGAGCAAAGGATGGAAGGGAATCCAGCTCCCACCCACATTATGCTTTCTGTGAATCCCTCGTTGTCGGAAGAAGACCTCCAGTACTTGAAGACGTACAAATATAAGGCGGGGAGCTACACGGCGCTGGATACGCTGTTGTCCGACCTGGCTCAGCAGACCGTTCGTTTTGTCCCTGAATGGCTGTCGCCGAATGCGATCACGCTCATTGGCTTCGCGCTGAACCTCTGCGGAGTGGCTGCGCTGGAATTGCTGACAAACGAGGACGAATCGCCCACGCGTGCTGCTCTCTTCCTTTGCGCGTTGACGGCAGCCGTGTACATCTATATGGATATGCTGGACGGAAAGCAGGCGCGGCGATTGGGCTGTTCCTCTCCCCTGGGCCAGATCTTTGACCACGGATGCGACTCGATGAGCATGTCCTGTTTCACCTACTCCATCGTCAGGGCGATCGGGTTGAAGGATTACCGATTGGCGGGTGTGATGTTCGCCGTTGTCGGATTCGTGTTCGTCACCTTCCAGCTCATTGAGTACTACCAGGACGTGCTGATGTTCGGCACTTCGGTGTGCGGCGTTTCGGAGGTGGAAGTGTCTTGCGTTGTGGTGCTGCTGCTCTCCTCCTTCTTCGGGACTTCGCTGTGGTCCACCTCGTTGTTTGGCTTCACGCTTCGCGATTGTGTCGTGTTCTTCGTCGTGGTGCTGATGGGCGGAGCAATCTTCGGGAAGAGCGTGCTCATTCTCTTCCAGGGCGGAAAGACCGTCGAGGAGGACGGGAACAAGAACAACTCGCGGCTGGATCACGTGAAGCGTTACGTCCCTCTCCTGTAAGGGTTGGGTGACTGCATGAGAATTAGCACCATCTGCCTGTTGACGGCATATGTGTCCTTTACGCCCCTCATGCGGGATTATCCGCATGTCGTCATTGGTTTGCGTCCCCTCTGTGATTGAGGCGTAGTGATCGTCGCGTTGTGCTTTTCGCACTACTCCATTTTGGTGAACGTCTGTCACCTCTGCAAGAAATCGCTCTCTTGCAACTTCCAGGGTCATGCTGTTTTGATTATTCTCGCGCTGTGCGCGTGGGTGCGTGCCCCTGTCCCCTTGTTTGGCATGTTGCTGCTTTGCTGCGCGGAGCTGGCAATCTACTTTGTCTTTATTCGGAACGTGCTCCTGACGGTGAGCCGAGCGTTGCACATTCGCGTGTTCGCTGTGAAGTTTTCTTCCGATTGGTCTGTTTGTTTGGCAGTCATGTCCTTTATAGATGATAAGCAGTAGACATGGGAAAACAAACACGGAACAACCTAATTGTTCTCTGTAGCGAAAAGGGAGCTCAAGTACGCCACCTCCTCCTGCGAAAAGGTCTGCACGATGGCAGTGAATGCCTTTGGGTCCTCCGAGTACATGTGGAACAGACACTCGGTGATGCGCTTCTTGATCGACGCGGGCAGGATCTCGCCCTTCACCAACGAGCGCACAAAGCAGTGAATAAGCTATCCGTCAGCCCTCGCACCACCTCCCACGGGATTGATGAATTGCATGCACATCTTCCCCCTGTTCTCGTACATGTCCACCAGCGTCTTGTACACCGACTCCGCCTCGCTGATGTCGCAGGTCGGCGGCAGGCTCTCCAGCACGTGCACGAACAAGTCCTGCTTGGGCGAGTCCATCACATTCTTCAGAATCCGGTTCAGCGCGCCCGTCGCCACGTCCACCGCCTCGCCGCTCTAGTCCTCACGCCCACGCCGCACGCCCACATCGCCCGTGCGCTTCTGCATGGCTCGCAGGATGCACTCGATCACGAAGTTCACCGAGTCGCTCATCTGCTATGCCTTACACGCCTTACACGCCCGCACCGCAGGGAACACGGAGCACAGCCAGCCTAGGCACCGACAGCTTTCCGCACGGCACGTCTCGTTCTGCTTCTCCAGCGCGCACGGCAGAATCACCATCAGGTCCTGCACCAGGAACAGCGCGTCGCCCTGCAGGTTCTCCAACAGGACGCTCCCGAGGTGCAAGAACACCGCCAGGTACGCGCCGTCCGTGTTCGGCGTCAGCAGCTTCACCACATCCTTCCAAAGGTCCTGCAGCGCCGCCAGCGACAGCAGCGGCTTGATCTCGGCGTAGGAGACGCAGAGCGACTCCAGCAGCGACACGGCCTGGCGCGCCACGGGGTTCTCGTCGGGCAGCAGGTCGAAGGAGGCGTCGTCGATGAAGTCCTCCTCCGACGGGTACTACGCCTCAGCCCGCGCGCGCTGCCGCACGTTGTACTTCAGCGCCGTGTCGATGACGGAGAGAAGCTCGGGCAGCGCCAGCGCGTAGAACTCGCGGCCGACGAAGAGCCCGACGATCTCGAGCACGTAAAACATGTCGACAGCCACCGAGGCCTCCTCCTCCTTCTCCAGCAGCGAGCGGTACAGGTGCGCCACGATCGTCGCGAACCGCACCGTCTGGCTGCTCACGTCCTTGCACGGGTCGTACCCACTGTTACCACCGTTACCACCGTTACCGCCATTACCACCATTACCACCATTACCACCAGCACCACCAGCACCACCAGCACCACCATTACCACTTGCTGGGGTGGTGGAGGTAGTCCCGCGAGCCTCAGCCTGCAGGATTTCGTTGGCGCGGATGACGCGGACCATCACGATCACCGCCTTGTGCTGCGAGTGACCTCACGCCCTCTCACCCACCGCGTGGTGCCGAATCACGCTGTCGGTGTGTTGGCAAAGCTCCGTCAGCAGCGCCGCCAACTTGTCCAGCTCCGCGGGCGCGAACGCGTGGCGCAGCGCCAGCATCGACTCCTTGATGGACATGGCCGCGTCCAGCGCCGCCGCCTTGCACTCCACGCGCCGCGTGTCCACGCGCACGAAGTGGTAGGAGGAGTCGTCCGCGTCCACGTTGAACGGGCCGCCCAGCTGGCCGAACTCGGAGGTGGCGGTGGGCAGGTTCACATCACGGTACTCTATGCATAACGAGAAGGCGTGAACGCTGCCGTAGGGAGAATAAAGCAGGGAGTCGAAGTAGGGGATGAAGGGCTGCAACTGCGGCTCGAGCGTGGCGAAGACGGGCGCGCCGGCGGCGAGGCCCTCGCGCACGACGGTGGAGATGAAGGGGAAGATGTAGCTGTTGTACTCGAGGTCGTTCACCTCCGTCACCACGCCGTACAGGTGCTGTAGCAGCGCGGGCAGGCGCGGGAGCAGGCAGGCGACGCCGCAGTTGTGTGCGATCTCCATCAGCAGCTCCACGCAGTGCCCGCGCACGTCGATCGAGTCCGTGTCCATCGGGCGCGTGATCGCCGCCACGGCCACCTCCATGCACACCGGCTATGTGTGAGTGCCATTAAGAAGGAAGACAGCGCGGCTGGCGACTTGGCCTTTCATCTCCTCGAAGACGGAGGAGACGCAGGAGACGGCGAGCGACTGCGTTTTGTACAGCGAGGCGGTGGTGATGATGCGAACCAGCGTGTCCTACGCTCAACTCCCTCTCGCGCACCCACCAGCGAAGCGAGAACAGTGTCGAGCGTCATTGTGTGGTAGATGCTCGCCATGGACTCGAGGATGTACAGCCCGTTGGTGATGTCGAACTCCGCCGGCTGGTTGATCAGCTACGCCTCACGCGCACGCGCCGCACACACCTCCTGGATGTCCTCGAGCAGGAAGGGCGCGGCCTCGAGCAGCACGGCCTCGCAATAGTCCACCGCCTCGGAGAAGAAGAAGGCGGCCTTGCGGCGCACGGCGGGCACGGGGTCGTGCAGCAGTGCGTGGACTTGGAGGGCGAGCGGCTGGAGCACCGGCTTGAAGTAGTCGTAGGTGTACTCCATGATCACCAGCATCGCCGTCAGCGCCGAGCGCCGCGCGCGCCAGTCGGACGAGCCCAACAGCTGCGAGGCGGCGCCGTACACGCACTGGAAGATCAGGCTAGGCGTGACGGCGAGAGAAAACACCGACTCGTCGGGGAAGCAGGAGCCCAGTCCGTCCATCAGCATCTCAGCACTCTGCGACACAGACTCGTCCTCCTCCTCACCGTCCTACGCCTGACCGCATCCACCTGCCCATACCTCCGCCACGCCGTCGCTGATGCAGCGCAGTGCCAGGTCCACGAGCGGCGCGACGAAGCCCTTCTCGAGCAGCGTCTCACTGTAGTACTCCACGAAGTACAGGATGAGCAGCCCCGCCGCGTTGCGCACCACGTTCATCTGCTTCGCGTCGCTAAAGATCTGCAAATCACGCATGCCGCTGACAACCACCTCCACAGCCGTGTTCAGCGCCTCCACGGCGGTGACGACGGACAGCTGCTTGGCGCTCACGACGTCACCGACGGTGGACAGCAGGAGGAGGAGCAGGTCGACGTCCTGGCTGGTGTAGAAGGATTTGAGGTGCTGCACACAGTCCGCCAGCACGGGCTGCAGGAGCGGGACACGCTTCTCGAGGATGAGGTTGGCCATGATGTTGCAACAGGTCTTCACCGTCATGGACAGCACTTCGTAGGAGGCGTCATGCAGACCCGCGAGGAGGATGGTGTTGAGGTGCTCCGGGTCGATGATGCGTGTGACGTATTTGCTGAGAGAAAAGACGAGGAGGATGGCGCTCTCGCGCTCCTGCCACTCCGAGGAGCAATACAACTAGAAGTCACAGTTCGGATGATGCGAAACGGTTTCGATGCTGGCGATGACCTCGGGCCACTGACTCGACTCCATCTCGAAGCTGGCAATCGCGGAAACCATCCCGCAGATTGCTCGCCGGACGAGGACGTTCTTTTCCTGCTTCAGAAGCACGAGTGTGGTCGATTTCACTACCCGTTATGTGAACGGAACGCCCACCACGGTTATTCTTCGATACGCTGTCGAACTCCTTATAAAACTGCAGAATCATTCGCCTGCAGAAGAGGGCGCAGAGCTGACGAGCCTAGTGCTCAACGGAGGAGTTGATTAGTACACTGTCCGGATAGGGCTTTGAAATCATGGAGAAGAACAGGATGAGGCTGTTGCCGTTGTTCATGGCCATGAGGAGATAGTTGGTGGCGGACTGGATGCTCTCCGTGTTGTTCTTCATCAGCTCCTCGAGGGCAGCATAGATCATCTCTTCACTCACGTTCACCTCCATCTTGAAAGGAATTGCTGCGCGTTGGCTGGTTTCCAAAATGGGCCCGATTTTGCGCGTCCTCTTAGACCAGCCATTCTCGTTTGCCAGCACCATGAAAGACGGAGGAAAAGATGACAAGAACAAGAAAGTCCGAAGCAAGTCGGTTGGCGCTGGGAATGGGAGGGTGAAGACGTAGTGGATGAACTCGAAGATTCTGAAGTCAAAGGATGAGAAGCGGAGCGAGCGCATCGCCGAAGCGCTGGTGGACAACGCGGACGTGGACATTCTGAAAACGGAGGGAGGCGGCTATATCGAGACGGAGGGCATGGAGAAGACATACAAACTGAGGCAGAAGGACATTGCCAAGGCGGTGGACCGCAACACAAAGCAGAAGATGTATTCCCTCACGCTGGACCAGTTCGGGCCCTACTCCGTGCACTTCGACCGTCCCGGTCGTCACCTGCTGCTGGCCGGTGAGAAGGGCCACTTGGCGATGGTACGCTCTCCGGGCGTTGGTGAGGCGTAGATGGACGCGCTGAAGCAGGACCTGATCTGTGAGTTCCACGCGGAGGACCGCGTCTACGACTGCACGTTCCTGCACGACTGGGACATGTTCGCGGCGGCGCAGAACAAGTACCTGCACATCTACGACAGCCAGGGCACGGAGCTGCACTGCATGCGCACGATCCGGAAGCCGCGCTTCCTGGAGTTTCTGCCGTACCATTACCTGCTGGTGTCCATCTCGGACTACGGCATCATCGACTACCTGGACGTGTCCACCGGCACCAGCGTGGCGTCGCTGCACACGTCCTTCGGCTGCCCCACGTCCTTCGCGCAGAACCCGCATAACGCGATCATCTTCCAGGGTACGGCGCGCGGTACGGTGAACATGTGGTCGCCCAACGAGAAGAAGGCGCTGGTGACGCTGTTCTGCCACCACGGCGCCGTGCGCTCCATCAACGTGGACCTGGAGGGCAAGTACCTGGTGACTGCGGGCATGGACCGCAAGGTCAAGATTTGGGACGTGCGCACCTACGAGCCGCTCTACGAGTACACCGTGCCCGTGCCCGTGGCGCATGCCGCGCTCTCGCAGACCAACCTGCTGGCGCTGGGCGTGGGGCCGAGTGTGATGGTGTGGAAGGAGCCGTTCAAGAGCAAGATCACGGAGCCGTACATGAAGGAGAACATCAATGGACATCGGCTCTCCGGGCTCGCCTTCCGCCCCTTCGAGGACCAGCTGCTTCTCGGGCTGGACGACGGCATCCGGTCCGTGGTGATTCCCGGCGCGGGAGAAGCGAACATCGACACGTTCGAGCTCAATCCCTTCGAGACGAAGATGCAGCGGAGAGAGAGGAATGTGCAGAAGCTTCTCGACAAGATCAGACCGGAGCAGATCGTTCTTGACCCCGATTCGTTGTTTTAGCGCCTGTTTGTTGCGCGAAAGGTGTTCCGAAAAGAGGACCGTTTTTTGGATTCAGACCGTTTTTTTGAAATCTCGGTCAGATTGGTTCCAACATGAACTATTTTGGCTTCGATTTGGGAGGACACAAAATTAAGGTGTGCAGATGGAATGCAGACCCCACATCCAGCACGGGTATTGGAGCTGAGATTGTGGAGAACGATCGCTCGCAGAGAGCCTCCTCGTGGGACGCCGCGGCGCGGGATAACGAGTAGCGCATTGCTTAGCTTCAAGGGACTCCAGTACAATGTTTGCGACCAGCGCAACGCAAATGTAGGAGTGAAGAGTTAGGATGAGATGCGTAGGTGGCGATGAACATCGCGAACTACATCTGGGGCTACAAGCCGGTGATCGGGAGCAATGACTACTACAGCGCGACCACGTCGGAGAAGGTGGTGCACGACGAGAAGAACCGCGCGTACTTCCCCATCACCTACGACGACACGAAGTATGACGTCGATGCGGAGACCGCACTGAACATCATTCTCCAGTACCTGTTCTACACGTGCCTGAGGGACGACGCCGTCTCCTACGACAGCTTCCCCAAGCAGCTGCCGCGATTGCTCGCCAAGCCCCACAACGTCGTGATTTCGGTTCGCTCGCAGATTATCGGTGATATGTAGGTGCCGCTCTACTACAAGACGTCGAACATCCGCGGCATCGCGACGGCGCTGGCGTTGAGCAAGATGACGAACGTCTCCTTCATCGAGGAGAACCTGGCGGTGGCGCTGGACTACGGCTACTACAAGGCGCAGTTCGAGAAGTTCCCCGCGAGCGGCAGCGTGGTGCTCTTCTGCGACATGGGCAAGTACGCGACGACCATCACGATCGTGCGCTTCACCAACGTGGGTGCGGTGGGTGTGAGTCATCAACAGACCTCGCTGACGGTGCTGGGGTCGCGCTGCGAGCTGTTCGGCGGGTACAACTTCGACTGCGCGGTGGGAGAGGCGCTGTACCGGCTGTGCTGCGACCAGTTCCACGAGGAGGTGCCGCGCAGCGACGCGATGATGTACAAGCTGCGCGCGGCGGCGGAGTCCGTGAAGCGCGACCTGTCGGCGCGCGGCGCCAGCGACGTGTCCTTCGTGATCCCGAGCGTGCGACACGGCGACGAGATGGACAGCGAGGACGTGGAGGGCGTGTTCTCGAAGGAGGACTTCGAGAGCGCCTGCACGCGCGAGGACAGTCTCTTCGAGCGGTTCTACCACATCGTGTTTGGTGCGGTGGAGGCCATCGCCAAGGACGCGAGCATCGACGTGGTGGAGATCAGCGGCAGCGCGATGCGCACGCCGCGCCTGCAGGAGGAGCTGCTGAAGGCGGTGCAGCACGCGGGCCACGCGGTGAGCCGCGTGAGCAACACGCTGAACATGGAGGAGGCGTGCGCGCGCGGCTGCGTGCTGTTCGGCGAGCTGTTCTTCGAGGAGCACCGCGTGAACTGCTCGGTGGAGGAGGTGGCGGTCACCAGCGACGACGCGGAGGTGACGCGCGTGTGCGTGTACGGCACGAAGCCCTGCGAAGCGACGGCGGCGGGCCAGTTCACGATCAGCGCGAACAACCCGCTGGAGGCGGGCAACGACCACGACTGTGGGCGCGGCGCGGGCGCGTGAGGCCTAGGGAAGGTGATCCTGCGCGAGGGTGCGCGGTTCGCGGAGACGTTCGCGACGAAGAGCGAGGAGCTGCGGCAGAGGCAGGCGGCGCGCGAGCAGCTGGAGATCTACTGCAACGAGCTGTCGTCGTACCTGTCGACGTGCGCAGAGCAGAAGCCGGAGCTGGAGGCGGAGTGCGGGAAGGACCGCGCGTACCTGGCGGAGATCGAGACGAAGGCGCGCAGTGACTGCGTGCTGTACCCCGTGGCGGAGTACGAGAAGGAGCGGAAGGTGCTGCAGGGCCGCATCGCGTTCTACTGCACGAAGCTGGCGATCAAGGCGCAGCGCAAGCGCGTGAAGAACCTGGTGTTCAGCGGCATCTGGATCGAGGGCCGCATGACGGGCCTGTTCGAGTGCTTCACGCCGGAGAACGTGCGGCTGTTCAAGAGCGAGTACCGCGACGGGTACAAGGACGGCGAGTGCACGGTGTACTACCCGTCGGGCGCGGTGAAGAGCGTGCAGAGCTACAAGCAGGACGTGCTGGACGGCAAGTTCGTGGGCTACCACGAGAACGGGCAGTTCTCGGAGATCTGCACGTACGTGAACGGCGCGCGCGAGGGCTACCACGCGGTGTACTACGAGAACGGGCAGATCGCGAAGGAGGAGGTGGTGAAGGGCGGCAAGCGCGTGTACGCCTTCGCCTTCTACCGCAGCGGCAACATCCGCGAGTGCCACCTGTTCACCGACAAGGGCTACCTCCAGTCCAGCGTCGAGTTCACGCGCGACGGCGAGCCCTGCTACTGGGGCGCCTTCCGCGGCGGGCGCTATGACGGCAAGTCGCTGCTGTTCTTCCGCAACCTGTTCTACGCGCGCGTGACGTTCGAGGAGGGCAAGCTGGTCGCCGACGGCGAGGTGGTGCCGCGCGCGGAGTACAGCCCGAAGGCGCTGGAGGCGGAGTACGCGAAGACGGGCACGCTGGCGCGCGGGAAGATCCACTGGCACCCGATGCTGACGCGCGAGTTCGAGATGCCGCAGTGCAAGCAGCGCACGGTGACGTACAACCGCTCGAGCCACGTGGTGCACTCGGTGGAGTTCGAGACGCAGTTCGACAAGGTGCGCGAGGAGAGCGGCGGCGGCACGGTCACTTGGCTGGACGAGGAGAAGAACGTGGTGGAGCTGTCGCAGCGCGAGGTGCACCGCCACGCGCTGTACGACAGCGCCATCGAGAACGGCGTGGTGAAGGACTTCACGCTGTACGGCGACCTGCTGCGCATGAAGGAGTGCTCGTACGTGCCTGTGGAGAAGGTGCAGCTGACCACCTTCTACCCCTGCGCCCGCAACGAGGTGCTGCTGAACGATCCCGGCAAGTGCCGAAAGAAGAGCGAGGGCGCGCTGGTGGACGGGAAGAAGGCGGGGCACTGGATCTTCTACTACAACAACGGAATGAAGAAGCGGGAGGGCGACGTGGAGAACGGCAAGTGGGAGAACGTGAAGGAGTACCTGAACTCGGGGAAGGAAGTGCATTAATGTTTTAGTTGTCGCATTGTTTGTTTTGGAATGGTTCGCTTCTTTGTTTGTTTTGTGATGGCGTAGAACCGCAACGAATTGCTGTCGATTTCGGGTCTGCGTTCCGACGGACGAAAGCCCGACGAGCTGCGTCAGGTGACCACCGGGTTGGGGAACCTGAAGGACTGTGACGGTTCCGCCTACGTGGAAATGGGAAACACCAAGGTGCAGGCCGTGGTGTGCGTTTCGCGTCTCCTCCCCTAACCGCTAGGTACGGTCCGCGATTCTCCGCCAAACAGTCCGGAACGAAGAGGGACGAGGCCCTGGTCACGTCCACGGTGACCACGTCGCCTTTCGCCACGATCGAGCGAAAGATGATTTCGCACGGCAACAAGGCGTGCATGGAGTACGCGCTCGCCATCTCCAGGTGCTTCGAGCACGTCATCATCACCTCCATCTATCCGCAGTCCGAGATCGCGATTCACTGCACCATCATCAGCGCGGACGGAGGCGAGCTGGCCTGCTGCCTGAATGCCGCCCTGCTGGCGGTGATCGACGCGGGTATTGCGATCATCGATTTCCAGGTGTCGATCGAGGTGGGCTACATGGACAACACCGTTATATATGGTTTGGCCCTCGTCGGTTGCTGAGGCGTAGACATGAACAAAAACGAGTCGCGGCTCAATGGAATCGTGTTCACGATCGCGTATCTCCCCAAGCTGGACCGCTACACTCTGGTGACGATGGACAACAACATTCCCCTCGATCTGTTTGAAGTGAGCGTCCTTGATTGCCTCCATGCGTAGGACATTCTGAAGTCGGGGAAGGAGGGCTGCAAGAGACTGCATGCCCTTCTGAAGGAGGATGTTCTCGAGCACGCGAAGACACTGTATTCTATGATGAACGCTTGGCGTGTTTGTTGCAAAGGGGCCGTTCTGGCGAACCACGAACTCCGAGAAAATCGGGGCTGTTTCGGGCAGACAGTGAGTGGTGCCAGAAATCGTTCCCCTTAGAGGTGCTTGTATTCCCTTTAGTGCAGCGACTCCGAGATCAATGCAGAGCATCATATCAGCACCTTTAACCCACGAGATCACGCGAACCCATTTCGGCTACTATATGCCGGATGAGATCAAGAAGCTGAGCGTCAAAAAGATCACCAACCCGGTGGCCTTCGACGGCGACGGAAAGCCCCTCCCTGAGTGACTTCTGGTTCTGTCCGGCTCATTCCGTAGCGGCCTCTACGACCCGGCTCTGGGACCCGTGGACTTCCACGTGAAGTGCCCCACGTGCTACCGCACCTTCGATGTTCGGGTCTTTGGGTGGACTGATGTGTAGGACTGTCCGGGCCATCTGGGTCATATCGAGCTGGAGTTGCCCATCTACAACCCCATGCTGTTCACCCTCCTGATCAAGATTCTGCGCTGCACGTGCCAGAACTGTCACCGCTTCAAGATGAACAAGTACATGATTAAGCGCTACGAGATCCAGTTCCGCTTGATTCTGGCAGGCCTGGGGAGCGATAATCACTCATAGTGCGGCAACCTCAGCAAGAAGACGGAGTTCGTGGAGGAGCTGGACCAGCTGCTTCATAGCCAGAAGCGCAACGAGGACTTTGAGGAGAAGTTCGATGTTCGGTTGGCTGTGGGCGGTGAGGCGTAGGCGGTCATCGCCAAGTACGAGGCGATCATCCGCAGCTCGAAGCGCCTGCCGAAGCACGAGGTGGTGTACACGCACACGCGCGCCATCTACAACGGGCTGATCCGCGAGTTCTTGGCGGCGATGCCGCGCATCTGCGAGAACTGCGGCGCGGCCTCGCCGTCGATCGTGCGCGACGGCTTCCTGAAGCTGTTCGAGGTGCCGATCAAGAGCAAGAGCAAGCAGTTCGCGACGAACGCGATGCCGACCAAGAGCGCGCTGGACTTTTTGACGGTGTCGCAGCTGGCGAAGATGGAGGGCGTGGAGGAGAAGGAGCCCGAGTTCGCCGAGGCGGAGATGGAGGAGGAGGAGGAGGCGCCCGCGCTGGCGGACGACGCCGCGGCCAAGATGAAGTGCGCGTGCGGGCGGCGCGATGACGCGTAGGTTCCTGCCGCCGCTGGAGGCGGAGGTGCGCATGCGCCTGCTGTACGAGGCGAACCACGACATCATCAACCTGATCTGGTACCCGCAGCTGACGGAGGCGGGCGCCATCCTGAACCCGACCAGCGAGCCGGAGCACGCCAACGACGGCTACAAGATCTTCTTCGTGCGCACCATTCTGGTGACGCCGTCGCGCTTCCGCCCGCCGCAGCACCTGCACGGCGAGTCGTACGAGCACCCGCAGAATGTGTTCCTGAGCCAGGTAGGTTAGGAGTGCACGTGCGAGCGTAGATCCTGAAGGACAACTACAACCTGCTGAAGTACGGCGCGCGCGAGCAGGTGGAGGCGGAGGTGGAGGGCAGCTCTGCTAGTGCGGACAAGACTGGCAAGGCCAACAAGGCGAGCGCGAAGGACAGAGCGATGGGCTACACGTTCGAGAACGCGCTGCACGACTGGGTGGACATGCAGGAGGCGTACAACAGCCTGGTGGACAGCGCGAAGTCGCGCAACAACAAGAACTCGAGCGGCATCCGCCAGCTGTTGGAGCACAAGGAGGGCCTGTTCCGCACCAACCTGATGGGCAAGCGCGTGAACTTCGCCGCGCGGTCCGTCATCGCGCCGGACCCCTACATCGACACGGACGAGGTGGGCGTGCCGCTGCAGTTCGCGCGCGAGCTGTGCTACCCCGAGCCGGTGACGGCGAACAACGTGAAGATGCTGCGCGAGCTGGTGGTCAACGGCCGCGACGCCTACCCCGGCGCGTGCTACCTGGAGAACGACAAGGGCTTCTTCATCGACCTGAAGTACAAGAACCGCGGGCAGCGCGAGGCGCTGGCGAAGATGCTGATGACGAAGGACGCCTCGGGCAACGTCCGCATGAAGCGCGTGTGGCGCAACCTGCTGGAGGGCGACATCCTGCTGGTGAACCGCCAGCCGACGCTGCACAAGGCGTCCATCATGGCGCTGCGCGCGCGCATCCTGAAGTCGAAGCGTCAGACCATCCGTATGCACTACTCCAACTGCAACACCTTCAACGCCGACTTCGACGGCGACGAGATCAACCTGCACTTCCCGCAGGGCGAGCTGGCGCGCAGCGAGGCCTACAACATCGTGTGCGCCAAGCACCAGTACCCCTCCGCGCGTGACGGCTCGCCGCTGCGCGGTCTGATCCAGGATCACGTGGCCTCGGGCTTCCTGCTGACGAAGCGCGACACCTTCCTGAACCACCAGGAGTTCGACCAGCTGGTGTTCACGGCCATCTCCGGCTTCGACGGCCGCGCGCGCGAGCGCGTGGTGAAGACGGTGCCGCCGTGCATTCTGAAGCCGGTGACGCTGTGGACGGGCAAGCAGGTGGTGTCCTCGCTGCTTATCAACCTGGTGGGCGACCTGCCGCGCATGAACTATGAAGGCAACGCGCAGGTGGCGGACAAGAACTGGGGCGACGGCAAGATCCCCGCTGGCAGCCCGCTGGGCGAGCAGCAGGTGCTGATCGAGGAGTGCGAGCTGCTGCGCGGCGTGCTGGACAAGTCCACGTTCGGCGCGAAGAACTACTCGCTGGTGCACGCCATCCACGAGCTGTACGGCGTGGACCTCTGCAGCAAGTTTTTGTCCTGCTTCGGCCGCGTGGTGACCTCCTACTTCCAGAAGCGCGGGTTCACGTGCTCGATGGAGGACCTGGTGCTTGTGGACGACGCCGAGAAGAAGCGCCGCGCGCTGATCGACGGCGCGCTGGAGAAGGCGGTGGCAGGCCTGGAGCGGTACATGAGTCTGGAGGAGGACAAGGGCCTGACGCTGGAGCAGCGGCGCACGGCAGTGTCGAAGGAGCTGCGCAAGCGGTTCATCAACAGCCGCGGGCGCGTGGGCCCGGAGATCGACAACGTGATGAAGTCGATCGTGTCGCCCATCTCCTCGGAGATCTTCAAGGTGTGTCTGCCGCACGGGCTGTACGTGCCCTTCCCCCACAACGCCTTCTCCTGCATGATCATCTCCGGCGCCAAGGGCTCCAACGTCAACCAGACGCAGGTGTCCTGCGCGCTGGGCCAGCAGGAGCTGGAGGGCCGCCGCGTGCCCATGATGTCCTCGGGCAAGACGCTTCCGTCCTTCCGCCCCTACGACCCGATGCCTCGTGCGGGCGGCTGGGTGAGCGACCGCTTCCTGACTGGCATCCGCCCGCAGGAGTACTACTTCCACGCGATGGCGGGTCGCGAGGGCCTGGTGGACACGGCCGTGAAGACGTCACGTTCCGGCTACCTGCAGCGGTGTGTGATCAAGGCGATGGAGGACCTGTCGGTGCAGTACGACTATTCCGTGCGCAACAGCGACGGCGAGGTGATCCAGGTGTTGTACGGCGACGACGGCGTCGACGTGAGCAAGGTGAAGTACCTGACGGGCAAGCCGGCGCAGTTCGACTTTTTGGCGAAGAACAGCACCATCCTGGTGTACAAGTACGGGCTGTCGGAGCACTTCTTCCAGGACACGGGCCTGAACAGCGAGGAAGCGGCGGTGAAGCACGCGGAGGTGCAGTACGCGCGCGAGGAGCTGGCGAAGCACGCCGAGGCGCTGAGCAAGAAGAGCGTGATCGAGGCGCGCCGCAAGCTGGGCAAGGGCGAGTGGGCGGTGGGCAACGTCAGCAACGAGTTCGTGCCGGCGGTGATCACGAAGGTGCACAAGAAGGACGGGTCGTACGACGTGGTGTACAGCGACACGCAGGAGAAGGAGAAGCACGTGTCGCGCCGCGTGTTCGACAGCTCGGAGGGCATCGAGATCGAGCTGATCCGCAACCGCGTGCCCGACCCCGTCAACTGGCAGCTGAACATTTGTCGCAACATCGGTGCGGTCAACGAGAAGTACCAGAAGGCCATCGACAGCTACCTGGACACGCACAGCGCCACGGGCTCCGTCGACAAGGGCGGCATGGAGGTCCTCTTCTGGATGAAGTACTTGCGCTCGCTCGTGGACCCGGGCGAGTCGGTAGGCGTCATCGCCGGACAGTCCATCGGCGAGCCGGCCACGCAGATGACGCTGAACACCTTCCACCTGGCGGGCCACGGCGCCGTGAACGTGACGCTGGGCATCCCGCGTCTGCGCGAAGTCATCATGACGGGCTCGCGCACCATCCTCACGCCCATGATGACGATCCCGCTGATCCCCGCGGTGAAGAAGGCCAGCGCGGAGAAGCTGATGAAGAAACTGCACCGCATCGGGCTGAACGAGCTGCTGGACCCCGAGTGCTACTTCCGCGTGGTGGACTACCTGACGAACACGACGCACGGACTGAAGTACACGCCGTACATCCGGAAGTACGAGCTGCACGTGAACCTGCTGCCGACGGAGGTGATCCGCAAGGTGTACAACCTGGAGATGGACGGCGTGCTGGGCGTGATCATGAACGAGTTCTTGCCGCTGCTGGGCAGCCTGATCGCCAAGGACATGAAGCGGTCGGCGCGCAGCGTGAACATCGGCCTGGACATCGAGAAGATCGTGAGTGGGAAGGACCTGAGCAACCTGAAGAAGACGAAGCTGAAGAAGAGCGGTGGGTGCTGTGTGGAGTGGTGAGGGCTAGAGGAGAAGGAGGTGCGCGGCATGGCGGACAGCGAGGACGACGCCGAGGAGGACGAGGAGGAGGTGGCGGACGTGGACGGAGCCGACGCCGGCCGGCTGAACAAGGCGGCGCGCGTGGAGTACGAGGAGGAGGAGAAGGAGTCCGAGGAGGACGAGGAGAAGATGGAGACGGAGGAGAAGGAGAAGGAGAAGGAGGAGGAGTCCAAGGAGCCTAAGGAGGAGATGGAGGTGGAGAAGAAGTCGGTGACGCACGACAAGGTGCCTGAGGGCTTCACAGTGCTGGAGGCGCCCTTCAAGGTGATGAAGCTCAAGTTCTTCCGCCGCGTGATGTACAACGAGGCGACCAACAAGCTGCGCGTGGAGTTCGAGTTCCCGCCGAGCGTGCCGAAGCTGCTGCTGGTGGAGCTGGCGGAGAAGGCGGCGCAGACGGTGCTGGTAAACTCCATCCAGCACATCAACCGCTGCATCGTGATGGACAAGGACTCGGACGAGGACGCCAACCACACGCTGCAGACCGAGGGCGTGAACTTCCCTGTGGTGTGGATGTACCAGCATCTCGTGGACGTGAACAAGGTGTACTCCAACGACATCTGGCAGATCCTGGAGACCTACGGCGTGGAGGCCGCGCGCACCGCCATCATCACCGAAATCGAGCGCGTCTTCGACGTGTACTCGATTTCGATCGATCCGCGCCATCTGTCGCTGATCGCCGACTACATGACGCAGGACGGCTCCTACCGCCCCATGAACAGAGGCGGCATGGAGAACATGGAGAGCCCCTTCCAGCAGATGTCCTTCGAGACGACCACACACTTCCTCAACAATGCCGTCCTGTACGGCTACTCGGACAGCATGAAGACGCCGTCGGCGTGCATCTCCACCGGAAAGGTGATGAAGGCCGGTACCGGAAGCTTCCAGATCGTTCAGCCGCTGAGTGTCTTCTCTGTTTGTTCATACATGTTCTGATGCAGGGTCTGCTTCGCGCGGTCAAGAACCCGTGGGTCTCCGTATCTGCGGCCGTCGTAGCCGCCTACGTATATCCTTTGTCCACGCAATGGAGGCGGTCCTCCTTGACACGCACGCTCTCCGAAGAGGTGGGTTGTATCGCCTCGGTAGAGGGCGGATCCATGCAGCCCACGTTGAATCCGGTCGTGAATGGCAAACCACGCCATGAGTGGGTCTGGGTCAGCAAGATTGGCTGCAAACGCTTCGAGTACAGCCGGGGAGACGTGGTCATGCTGCGGTGCGTCCGGCGGTAGCGAATCACTCTCAGGAGTCCCACCAATCCGAGGCGCTTTCTTGTCAAACGAGTCGTCGCCATCCCTGGAGACTGGGTGCAGCTGAAAGGAAACAAACTGGCACGTGCTATCATTCCTCCTCATCGTTAGTTCGAGGTGGAGAAGGGCCACTGTTGGATCGAGGGCGATAACGCGGGTAACAGCATCGATAGCTATCGCTTTGGGCAGGTGGTTGGTGTGTGGAGGGTTGATGGGTAGGTTCCGCTGGGACTGCTGGAAGGACGTGTGACACGCGTGGTGTTCCCCTTCTCGAGCATCCGCAAGATCGGAGCCTTTGAGAGTCAGGAGACACGCGTCCTGTTTAAGGAGGAGGACATCAAGGAGTGAGTCATTTAGTCTTGTTGTTGGTTGCACAAACACGTCAAGCAAAAGAG
Source organism: Blastocystis sp. subtype 1 (assembly GCA_027406405.1). Classification (NCBI taxonomy): domain Eukaryota; class Bigyra; order Opalinata; family Blastocystidae; genus Blastocystis; species Blastocystis sp. subtype 1. The sequence continues at coordinate 293,126 of JANPWL010000011.1, forward strand.
GAACACATCACACAATCGAAAAGGTGCCTGGCTGACTCCTCGCACGAAACACCGACCTGTTGACGTGAAGCAGACTGGCGTAGAACGCAGGCTGGATCATGCCGTAACTGCAGTATTGCATGTCCAACGCGTACTCTCCGAAACTGCTCTTGCCCGTCACGATCAGGTAATCGCTCTCCTTCAGAACCATCAGATCCACGATCGCGCGCTGCACGAACTTCGGCCACTTCTCCTTCTTCTTATCGTGGTAGTAGCCCTTGCAACTGTGGCCCACAGCGAACTCCTTCACCGTCACCACCTTCACGCGCCGCTCAAACGCCTTCTTCAATCCCTTCAGCCCCTTGTCCGAGTCTGACGATATGAACAACGCCACGGATTGGTTGCCCACACGCTCCAGAGCGCTGTTGATGAGTGCGCGCAGCTTTCCCAAGTCCGATGGCTTCAAGAAGGACTGTTCGTGATAGTTCGCCATCTTGCCGCCAAATCGCATCTGCACGCCAATCACATAGTACCCCTTCAGCGAGTCGATGTACCTGTTGATGACCGACGCTACCGGCTCGATTGGGTTGAACAGCAGCGGAAACATGGAACAACGAAACTCCCGACCCAATTCCATCGAAGTGTAGTTGCCTTCCTCCCGGATCAAACCGAGTGTGAAGAGCTGGTGCTGATACAGGGTTGGAGAGACGTATGCAGTCAGGTCGTAACACATCTTCAGACTCACTGCAGATTCCATGTACAAGTCATCCAAATGAATTGTACCGAAGAGCATGTTCTCTTCCGTCCTGTTGTCATAGTGAATCGTGCCCTGGACATGATCGCAATGGGTGCAAACCGGGATGGAGAAGGCCTGCACGAAAAACCTGCGGAGAGTCACATCCTGCTGATAAACTACACATGACAGCTCCTTCGCGGCTCTCACAGAGGATGCTCCTTCCCGTCACCACAGAAACGAACATAGTCGATTGAAAGGCTCGCATGAGGTTGCAAAGACCCGCACCAGGATACGTTTCATACACCACTCGTCTTGAGGCGTATTTGGATCGAGCCTGATTCATGACCAGACGCTTGTACCACTTTGAGAACTTTTCCTCACGGGTTTGTTGCTTCTCATCACTCCGAATGACTGCGTTCGTTGCACTTTGGTTTTTGGCAGCTAAAAGTACTCGCACTGGGATATACACGTCAGTGCCGTTGCTTGGGATTGAAGCAGGATACGTAATAAATGACCGATTCGCAGAATAGGCAAAGAGAAACAGAGCGATGAAACAACTGCATAGAAAGAGTACAGAACTACAGAGAGACATGATGCATGAAAAGGAGTCCGCAACAAACAGACTCAACACAATAATGCAAACAGTTACTTGATTTCCACATGGGGCGCGGAGCAGGACCGCTCGATGAAGTTGGTCCTCTCCCCCTTCCACTTGTATTCGTATCCGCTCTCCGTTTTGTTGAACAGAGGCGATTCCCGCTTTCCGCACTTCTCCCAGACAAGGTAGTACTGGATCTTCTGCTTTTCTACGATGAACATAAAACCCTCTGCTTACCCAGTCGCATGTACTCCTTCTTGATTCCCTCCAAGCCGGGATTGCTCAGCACTTCCATCCACAGTGGTTTCCACACTCTATCGCTCACTTTCACGCCTTATACACACTTCTGACTTTCCAGAGCGCCCTGCAACTCGGGCTTCAGCACGAATCGCTGCAATTCGTTCAGCTCACTCACGACCATGAAGACACTGTTTGCGCCATCCTCTCCGATGATTTCAAAGCCAATGTCCCATCTTCCTTCGATACGGAAGGCGATCGTGGATTCCCTCCACACTGACGCTCGCACCACCTTCGAATCGCCGCCGATTGTGGGCTACTTCTCACTTCCACAATGAAGGGCAACGCGAGGGAGGAAGGAGATCACGGAGTGAATGGATCCCTTCGAGTAGGTCATTTGCACATCGCCGGTGAACTGCGACTCCGGCGTCCCAAACAGAAGACCAGAAAGGGTAATGGACGGGAAGGAGAAGACGAACTGGATCATCACACCAGATCATCCACCTACCTGCTCCTCCGTCGGGAGATACGTAAGTGTGAGCAATCCATTATGCGAGAACACCAGACTGTTGCCGCAGAACAGATTCCTATCCTTCACGCCGATATGCACACACTACTGGCGATCGATTGTGCCCTCGATTCTCCATCGATCCACTTCGTCCTCGATGATGAAGGAAGCCACGTCCGGATGAATGGAGCACTCCTCGGCCAGGAAGGAGACCTTCCCAACAGACGTGCTCACGAAGCAGGCAAACGTCTCGCCACGGTAGGGGGAGCAGGGAAGATACACATCCTACGACCATGATGCAGTTGTGACACACAGACCGTGCTAAAGGTGCTCCATACGGACAGAAAGTACTTCAGCACGGAGAACAACCGGTTTTCCGTGTCAAACTGCTCGTAGCTATTCCTGACTCCAGCAGAATGTGCGAACTCTTTGGGATAAAGGAGATCGACAAAAACGAGGAAGTTCGACAAATCCTCCAAAAGGGACACGGGCTTGATCATCGGGGTTGGAAGATAGGCATATTTGATCGAGGTGCCTATTCCATCAAACGAGTGATACAATCGACTCACCAGGGTGCTGACTCGCCAAAAACGCGTCCACGTCCTGCTTTGAAAAGGGGTTCATGGATTTCAGCAAGTTCACATCGCAGGGTTTGTCTTTCATGAATTGCATCCGCGTCTCCTACATGGCACACACATGGCGTAGTAGTCAGTCTCCTTTGCCACCGACGGGTCTTCCTCTCCGCTCATTCTGCAACAAACAGACAACAGGAAAACACTCTAGGTTGGCAAAAGCTAGAATGAGGGGGTCTTCTGAACCGTAATGCACAATTCTCCGTTGTTGTAGGTAGCGACTGCATTCCTGACATCCATTACAGACGGATTGTACTACGCATTACGCTTCCCCTGCGTTCAGACAGGAATTTGGTGCCGAATGACACCCAATCTACGGCGTTGAAACAGGACTCTGCGGCAGCCATGATAATTAGCAACTCGCGTTCCCTCAACTACTAAAGCGCTCTGCTTCACATAAATGTGAATACTGTCTTTGTTGATAGATGGCATATCGAAGTACAACTTGAAACACCCTTCATACTACACATCACGCGGGAAAACAACGTAAACTTCCACGACATCCACCTCTGGAGCGATGCTAATGGCTGGGGGAACTGGAGGCTGCGAAAACCTAACTGTCACGATTCAGAAACACAACCACTTGAACATGTGAACATGCTGATTGAAACGAGAGTCTCTTATACACCGAAGCGGACGCACCGGGAGGGGTCTCTTCACGTCTCTCTTTGACATGTCAGACGGAGGCGTCCAGAACGAATCGCGGATATTCATGTCAATCGATATCCTCTCTGAACTCGAAGTTTCACTCTTTTGAACGGGTGGTGGGATTGTCTCCGGAATCAGCCGTTTAAGGCTCGCAGGCGCATTCTCATCCGGAACACCACCCTTTTCTGCCCTAAGCACTGAAGGAGAGCTCATAACAAAACAGGATGTGAGTAAAAACACAACTGGGATTAGTGTTTTTGTAAAACAAACACACCAATTCACATCTATATACTCTATATCACTCAGGAAACGACCCGAACACCGGTCCCGCTTCAACGCCATCTCACTCCGCTGTTTGTAACGCACTTTCGTCTCAAACGAGATCAAACCCTGCTCTCGTTTCCTCTTCAATATCAGCATGCGAGCTGCACGACGCGCCTTGCACTCGCGAGCATAACACTCACTCTTCTTCACTCGAAGAAGAGTCCTCACATCACCACACGCACCCAACTCCAACACAGGAACTTCCTCACTCGAATAACTTGATGCACTACTACTCGGAGAAGGCAGCACATCGAAGAAACAACTCAGGTCCAGGGAACTCTTGTGCGTCGGTTCAAAGGAGAACAGATCGGTCTCGATTTCATCAAAGAGAGGGTTCTGCGACTCGAGGGTAGGGAAGGAGAAGAGAGAGTCCATGTTCATAGTAGGTCATATCATTCTTATCGCGTATAGTTCGTAATCGCCCCTTGCGTTCGTGGGAGAAAGCAAGAAGTCATGGTTATTCTGCGTACTATCACAGTCTATTTAGATAGACATCTAGGTAGGTCTGTGATATTCAAAGATGATATGGAAGGAAAAGAAGGAGAGAAGTAAATGAATAGTGAGTTTGAGTGAGTGACTCCACGATAGAGGGAATGGAGTGTGTTGAGAGGGTACGAATGGTGTTATTGGATTCCGTGGTGACTGAATGCGATAAGAAGTTTCTGGGAAAAGTAATGGGTGTGATGAAACGAAAGAGAAGGAAATGAAATTAGACCACGGAAGGCATCTCTCCTTCCCAAATGCGTTTGACGGAGTATGCGGCGGGTTTGAGGAGAATCGCCAAGAAACGCTGCATGCTCAGGGAGGAGGGCTCGGACGCCTGCAGCACGCAACTGCCAACAAAGGAGGCGCACATGACCATCGCCTTCTCCTCGTCGTCAACCTCTACCAATTCCTTCAGCAGTCCGTCCACTTGGGCTACGGAGAGCAGCGTAGGCTTGCCGATCGTCCACAACCACACGCGCACCATCACGAGGATCGCTTCCTTCAGCATCAGGAATGAGAGCTCCTTCACTCCGTTCAGGCGAGCGATGATATCATAGTAGCACTTGCTCACCACAGAAACCGAATTCACGGGCAGCAGGATAAACGGCAACAATGCGTACACGAGATGCTCGTACTAGCTCTCACGACCCTCCGCCACACTCACCCGAATCTCGTCGTCCTTCCCCACCACCTCCATCAGCATCGTCTCGAATCCCTCCCGCGCCTTGAACGGCATCGACAGGTCCAGCAGCGAGAACAGTCTTCGCAGCTCGTCGCGCAGCAGCACTCGGTTCAGCGTGCGGTGCAACAGACCCTCGGTCCACTGCGTCTCTGCCACCTCCTGCTCCGTCAAAAACTGCGGGGCACGGTCGCTTGCGCAGGGCGCGAGCAGGAGCGCCGCAAGCAGTGTGTTGGCGTCCTTCAGCGGGATGGCGAAGTGCTGGAGAACGCTGTGGAGAGAACAGGACTCCGCCTTGTCCTGGCTAGTCACCTCACGAAGTGTGGCACTCATGGCGATCAGCTCCTCGTGCAACAGCGACACCACCTCGTCGATCTCCATCAGACCGTCCTCCGTGTCCTCGCCCAGCGCCTTCAGCACGCGCTGCGTGGAGCAGAGCGGGGTCGTCTGATCATCACATCGCCACCCCACACGCACCTTCAGATAGCTCGCCACGGAGGGCATCAGCATGTCCATCACCAGGAACAGTGTCAACACGACCGGTCGCAGCGACGACACGTACACCATGTCGCCCACGGGCTCACAGCCCTCCGTGATCAGGAACTAGGTGTGACCCCCACCTTTTGAACTCACGCGCAGGCGCGAATCGATGGAGCCGGAGCTGAGCAGGCCCAGCGACCCAACCAACAAGGAAGCGCTTACGAAGTGCGTGTGGTGGTAGTCAAGACAGTCGAACAAACTGCCCAGACCCTTACGGATCGACACACTGTCCTGGCCGTCGGCGCTGAGCCGCACGGACTTCTCCAGCAACAGCTCCTTGCTCTCGTTCACCTCGATGTTGTACCGCTTCAGCAGGATCATCGCGATGGCCGCGATGAAACTGCTGCGCGCCACGTCGCCGTGCGGGTCGCACTGGGACTTGATCGCATCGATGAGCACCTCGTCGCAGATCGAGAAGTTCATTCCCGCGGCAAAGGCGGCCAGTTGGTCCACACAACTACTCGTCACAGAGGGAAGAAAGAGTCACATCTGCAGACGCGGGTCGTCATTCTTCGGCAGCGTGTACATCGTCTTCGGGTCGTTCATTCCCGCGGGAAGCGGCGCCACCAGCATGTCGAACGTGACGACCACGTTCTTGTGCACCAAGGGCTGGTAGTGCGTCAGCGCCGTGGCGTCCTTCGTAACCACGCAAGCGCCGCCCGCACGCATCCACTGAACGAACTGCTCCTGCGAGAGAGCGTCCGAGCGGGCGAGGCTGAACTGTCGGAAGCAGGCGTCGGCGACGTTCATGGCGACTTGCTCGATGCAGACCAGCGACATGTCAAAGCAGTCGAAGAACTAGGAGTGAAGAAGGAGAGTTGACCTCACCTCGTTCAGCGCCGTGTAGACGTGCTTCAAATACAGCACCAGCTGGCTGTACGGGAGCAGGGTTTGGTCGGTGAGATGCGAGAACAACAAGCCTGCCATCGCCGTGTTCTTCGGGTAGAAAGCCGACAGCAGCAGCAGCAGCGAGTCGCGCGAAATCCCGCCCTTTTGCGGCATGAGTGCTTCCGCGCAGCGGTAGAGTCGCACGTAAACGTCGTACACCAGCTGCGGCGCGAGCGGTTTGGAGGCCGCCATCATCTCGATGAACCGCACATAGTCTCCCTTGGTGAGCGTGGGCGCGAAGGACGCGAGCATGCTGTGCAGGTGCGTGAAGAGCGTGTTCGCCAGACCCGCCAGCACGCGCAGGTTGAGGACGGCCGTGGCCAGCAGCACGGGGCAGTCGGCAAGGCGTGGCTGGTAGGAAGAGGGCAGCACCAGCTCCAAGTTGCTGTAGAGAACCTCGCGCACCGTGGCGATAGGGCAGAGAGAGGGCAGATCGCTGCAGATGCAGTCCAGAACGGGCGCGAAGCACTTCATCAGACTGGCGTTGAACACGCCGATTCTGGGGGTGAGAGGGAGAGAGAACGCTCACTCCACAAACAGACTCATTTTGATCAGGCTGTTCAAAATGGTGCGCACCGTTTCCTTCTCCACCTTGTTCTCTTGCATCGCCACCAGCTGCAGCAGCTCGCTCCACAGCTCGTCGCGCGACTGGTTCAGGATCACGCAGAAGGCAGCCTCCACCTCCACCTTCTTCATGCGGCCACCCTCCGCCAGCAGTGACACCAGCCAGGAGAAGAGCTCTCCTCGCTGCGTGTGCTGGTCCGAGAAGGGCGGCAATGGGAAGTCGTCATTCATCATCTACTCATCAGATTGCAGCGATGCGCCGACCTTCACGAACGCAGCGCAGGAGAAGGTCCCGTCGCCCTCGTCAATGGAGTCCACGGCGGCGACGATGTCACGGAACGACGTCCAGGCAATGCCGAGTCGATATTGCAGTGTGTTCACGTGGCCGTTGAGGAGCGAGCAGCCGTAGCGCATGAGTCTGTCGATGCAGAAGGCGTCGCGCGCCCACGCGAAGAAAGCGTCGCGGCGAATGATGGGATAGGCAGCGTAGGAGGGTGTGGAGGCGGCGTAGGAAGCGAGGAGGGACTCGGACAGAGAAACGTACAAGATCTCGGCGTCCTGTTGGAAGTGAAGGATGAGTTGCGGTGTCATCATGTTGATCAAGGAAATCACTGCACGCACGAAGACGGTGAAGGAGCGAATCCCGTCGGTGAGCCCGGAGACGCGTTGAAGCACGTCCCACAGTCGCTCGGCGTTGCTGCCCACGTGGATGTCGCAGCAGAGGAGGCTCAGCGCGCAGAGGAGTTCGTAGCGGTTGATGCAGTACGGCGAGGCGTGCGTGAGGTGGAAGAAGAACTTGACGGCCGCCTTGGGAATGCAGTCCGCCTTGTGGAGCGCGCTGAAGAGCTCGAGGAACTCGCTGAGGAACATGTTGTCCTCGTCGCCGGAGTAGTGATCGAAGTCGGCGAACAGGTGCAGGAGCGTGGGCGTGGTGAGCTGCTGCAGGTGCAGGCGCGCGCTCCACTTGCGCGTGAGGTACTAGAAGTGAGGTGGGCGAGGCGGGCCGACGCGGAGATAAATGCCGATGGAGCTGTCATCTGAGAAGATGTTGATGTGGTTCTGGGCGGGCTGTGCCGCCACGCCCGTCTCCATGACGGAGGTCGTGTGGGTGATCGGCACGGCTGCTTCTGGTTTGTTGTTTGCTATTTCTGCTTTCATTTCTGCCTTTTGTTCCTCCTTCTTTTCCTTTTCCTTCACATCCTCCTTTTCTTCCTCCTTTTCCTTTTCCTCTTTCACATCCTCCTTTTCCTTTTCCTCTTCCTTCTTCTCTTCTTCCTCCTTCTTTTCCTCTTCCTTTTCTTCCTTCTTTTCTTCCTTCTTTTCCTTCTCTTTCTGTTCCTCTTCCTCTTCCTCCTCTTCCTTCTTTTCCTGTTTCGCTTCCTTCACATCTTTCACTTCCTCCTCCTCCTTTGCATCTTCTTTCACATCCCCCTTCACTTCTTCACCACCCTTCTCAGGCAGCGCATAGGACCGTCCCAGCAGCACAGCAACATCATCCTTGCTCAGGGGAGCGTCCTCCTCCTCCTCCAGCAGCAGCGTCACTGGCGCCTCCTTCAGCAGGCCAATGCGATCCACCGTCGTGGAGGGCCGCAGGAACGTGTCGAGCCGAGGCGAGGCGAGCAACTGCGTCAACATGAAGATCATCTGCGAGTAGTTCCACTGCTGCACGAACACCAGCAGGAGGTACTGAATGACCACAGAGAACACGGCCGCGTGAATACCGTCGCCGCCGTTGAGTTCCTGCTGCAGCTGGGTCTTCAGCGCCTCGTCGCTCACGTGAGCAAGGGAAGCAAACGCAACGAAGCGTTGCACGATGTCGTCGGCCACTTGCTGCTGCGTGCTGCGCGTCCTCTGGTTGAGGAGAAGCGTGATGGAGATGCCGGCGTCCTTGCGGACCAAGCACACGCCCGTCATGATTTGAATGATGGTGAGGAAGAAGGAGCGAATGGCGGACAGTGGGATGAGAGATGGGTTGTCGATGTCCGCGAAGAAGAGAGCGAGCGAGGCGGCGGTGCTTTCGCAGCGCAGAGTGGTGAGGAACTCGAGGACGAGGAAGAGCGTCACCAGCGCGTTCACGCTCACGCCTTGCTACGAGTGAGGTGAGTGGTTTGCACGCACGTCCTCTTCGTTCGCGTGGAAGAGCGTGGTGGTGAGTTCGCAGAGATCGTGCAGGTTGGAGAGGAACTCGGAGTCCACCTCTCCCTCCTTCACGCCGAAGAAGGACTTCACCACGCTCGCCAAGTCCTCGTCGCTCACTTCGTTCTCCTCGTTCACGTAGCCACTCACACAGTCGATGAACGATCTGCAGGGCGTGTGGGTGGCCACCATGTTGCGGTACAGCGAGCTCACGAAGTACACGAACTCCATGTCCGCCTCGATGCTCTGACTCGCTTCCACTCCACAGACTTGCTGTGACGGCGCGCGTGTTGCCTGCAGAAGCGCCTCAGAGCGGCAGGAGTAATAGGACGGCGTGAAGATGCTGTTCCCGCGGTTCATCACCCAGAACAGGACGGAATCGAAGGAGCACTGGTCGTGGATGAGGAAGTCCGCGATAAACCGAGTGCTGATCGACTGACCTTGCTGGATGAAATAGGCACTATTTCGGGAGGAGGAGAAACGGAGGATACCCTTGGGAGGAGCACAGCTCGCCCGTGACAAAGCAGCAGGACTCCTGCCAGAAGAGGAGGGAGAAGAGTCGGACCACTTCCTGGTAGGTGATCATCGCGTCGGCATTGGAGTCGACGAACTGGAAAAGACGAACGAGTCTCTCGTTGAACGGGATCTCCACGAGCTTCACGAATGCTTCGTACAGCGATTTGGCAGTCAGGCCTTCAACAGACTCGACGGAAAGCAACTCCATCACTCTATCCGTGGAAGAACACTAGGAGTGAATTCTCTGGAAGGTGCCTACGAATAGGGAACAGCAGACGCGTGAAAAGCCGTCAGGCGTGTTTAATCCCGTTACCCCAATGGATCTACGATCAACTCTCGCAACGAGAACAACTTGAGATATGCGACCATTCCGTCTTCGGTTAGCCTCACCTCCTTTACGCGGTAATCGCTAACGGCATCTACGAGCTCAGTATAACATTGCAGAACTACTCTGAAATACGATGCTGAACACTTTCGCATCGTCCGTGCAGAGAGCCAACAACTCTTCGGCGGACTTGATTGCTTCAAGAGGATATATGTGTATGGAATTGATTAGGCGCAAGCCAAAGATGCCTTTCTGCTTGCAATGAAACACGGACTGTATGCATTCTTCCAATGACACGGGACTGAAACGCATGGGAAGCTCTACCGACTTTAGGAGACTTCCGTACTTAATTGTGATTGCCTGTTTCATGGATTGCAATAGGAATATGAAGAATAGGATCGAGCATACGAACTGAAACGCCCCAGTCTGCGTGAATAAACTGCGCGCTGTGCAATTGCGGCAAAACGAAATGCAACGGATTCGAGTTTAGACCCGAAGCTGATTCCCGCGTTTCTTGTTCCCCAGCGTTCAAACTGCCTTGTAGTTTCCCTTCATTTCATTCACGGATGCATATCCTGCGCACATCCCGAGAAAAGACGAGAAAGACGTGAATACCCCCTGGGACAACAAGTGCTGTGCTGGATGTAAGGTTGATTCCTATAACCCCAAACCCCTTGATTTCTCCAGCCTGTTCGTTTTGTTCAGAATAGTATTCAATCGAAAGAAGTAAGTGCGCGTTTTGATGTTTCTAGTTGCAATCCGCAATTCCTCCGCTTGTCGAGAACGAAGGACTCACCACTGTGTAGAATGAGAGCTAAGTGGGCCAAGAAGCGTATGCGACGTCTGCGCCGCAAGAGAAGACAGATGAGATCCCGTGCCAAATAAGCTGCCTAGGATTCAGCGTGCTCTTGTCGATTGACACTGCTGTTTGTTTTCAACACTCCTCTTGGATGTATGCACGTCGGAGATCATTGTGATGGAACGATAGACTGCAAACACTGTGGGGATAGTCTTTCTCTTCTTCAACATGGTAAAGGGTGCGGCGGAGTGGCATCATCGAGTAGGCTGCGATCTTCGACTTTTCTGAGATCATCGTGCTGATCCTGCTGTTCATCTGTACCTGCACATATATTCACGGGAAAATGCCGTCACTACTCGACAGCTACAAGGTCGGCTTCTCTGGCATCTTCTGGAAGAGCGCGAGGATCGGAGAGCGGTTATCGCCGTATGTGGCCGCCATGTGCATGGTGATGGCTTTTTATGTTTTACTGTTCCAATAAGAGCTGCTTTCTTGCAACAAACACGCGATTGGACTATCCACCCTTCACACGCTGAATCAACTCGCGTACAAAATCGCGGACCTGCGAATACTCTTTGGCCACAGTGTCGGTGTCGATTCCCAAGCTCCTACGCCTCACTTCGTTCGGACAGTCCCACGATTTGAGAATGGTTTTCGACGCTTGGTCCCGCGGAATAAAAACGACATTCTCCTCCGTCATGTGGATATACAGTGCAACGGAATCCTTCTTCATGACGCGCAGTAGTAATCGCGACACGCTCACCGAATACAGCATGATGCCCACGTCTGCCTTCAGCTCCGGGTGTATATCCAACTCGTCCATCACGCTCGTGAACACGTACTGCGCTGCGATCAGCATCAGCACGGAGTGGTGCAGGTCCCTCCCGGACCCCAGCATGCCCTGCTTATCACAATTCTAATCGATTCCCACCCTATTCGCAATATGCTTCGCCGCATGTCCATTCACGCATGGCAACACGTAATCGCACGACACGGCATACAGCTGCGACGGCGAGCACGTGATGGCCAGCGTGAACTTGCCGGTCGCACGCTTCCCCACATCGGCGGGGAACTGGTACTGCAGCGCCGCGGTGAAGAAGGAAGCCAGCTGCGCCGCGCCCAGCGACGCGAACGGCAGCGTCGCTCTCTTGGCGAGCTGCTGCAGCGCTGCGCACACCTGCAGCGCCAGCGAGAAGCAGTGCAAGTGCTTCAGGAACACGCACGCGTGCGCGAATGGAACCAGTCTACGCCTCACGCACCCTGCACGGCGTCACTTCATCGTGGCGCGGTCGCCGTTCACCTCCACCAGCTGGTACGACCCGCGCCGCACCGCCAGCGTCTGCGTCTGCGCCGCGCGCAGCTCCGCCCACACCTCCAGCACCTTCACCTCCATGCCGTCCTCCACGTGCAGCATGAAGTCCACCGGCGGCTGCGCGCGCGAGCACTAGGCGTGAAAGCATCATGACAGACCCACGTGGATCAGACGCGTGGCAGCGTCGCCATCCACTTGCCGCAGCAGCCCCTTCTCCCCCAACTTTTTGAGTTCACGGAGAGTGGACTCGAAGCGAAGGCGCGGCATGAGCTTCTCGATGCAGCACTTCACCTGCTCCCTGAACGGCGCGCACTCGCTCTCATCCCACATCACGCTTCGCTTCACGCTGTCGATCAGGGTCAGCTCGCCGTTCACCTCGCGCACGCCCACCATGTCCACCACCCACTCCTCGTCGTCGTCCTCGTCGTCCTCCCCCTTGCTGCCCCCGTCGATATCAAAACCGATCTCCACGTTCTCCGGGTACTCCATCAAATCGTTCATCTTGTTGTTGATCGTGTGGTAACTCGCTCGCGACGGCTTCAGCACGCGCCCGCTGTTCATCTGCGTGAACGAGGAGGTGGACTCCGAGTGGTGGAGACTGATGTTGTTGGTGAGGCGAACGAGAATGGAGTGCCGCTCCACCAGCCGCGGGTTCTCGTAGTTCTTGAAGGTGATGCAGGGGAGGAAGAGACAGGGCTGCTGCTCGTACTCGCCGAACACGAACCGGTAGTGTGTGGAGGACGTGTTGAAGCATGTCGTCACGTGGAAGAGGATACAATGCACGTACACGCGTCCCAACAGTTCGTACAGGTACAGGCGCGCGTCCATCGCTGTGTACAGCTCGCGCAGCACGCCCTCGCACCAGTACTCCAGGCACGGCTCGTTCAGGCGCCGCTCCAACGCGCCCGTGAAGGGGTTGACGCGCAGCAACAGTGACACGGAGGTCACGCGGAAATGCAGCTCCAGCTGCGTGAGAAAGGCGTTGGAGGTATGTTCGATGAGCGTCGCGTGCGATGACTCCACCTCCGTCTTGAGATAGCCGCGTAGCTCCTCCAGCAGCTCGCTCTGGCGGTGGTGGATGCACTACGGTAGAGGGAACGGAGGGGCGTTACGTCGTGCACAATCTGCATGACGCGGTACTCGCGGAGATCGACGGAAAACTCGCGGTTGTTGCACTTGCCGAAAATGCCCATGAATCCGTCTCGCTCCTGGATGCGCAGCTCGATGCGGTTCGGATCGCTGTCGTTCTCGGGCAGCGGACGCTTGCGCGAGGTGCCCCAGAAGGAGAAGGCGAGAATCGTGTCATTGATGCTGTACTTGTAGGAATGCAGTCCGAACGCCTGCTTTTGGGACTCGGGCAGGGAGCAAAGCTGCTTGTACAGCGCGTATAGGATTTGCTTGGTGATGAGGTAATACAACATCTTGTAGCTACAGATGAGGAAGGCGTTGGAAAACGACAGAGTGGTGATCACCGCGGAGAGGGAGGTCTCCTCCTCGATGAGGCGGTTCATCTGGGCAATGACCCGCGTGAGCTGCCGCGACGAAAAGAACGGGAAGATGACGAGCCGCGTGTTGTTGTTGTTGGCGATGTTCAGCAGCGTGACGGTGAACGGCGAGTCAATCGCCGGTTTCTACGCTCATCAGCAACTCTGGGGACTCACGGTCAGCGTGAAGGACACGGAGAACAGGCCCTTCTCCTCGCACACGATGGCGCAGTCGCGAACGGTGATGCTGTGGCAGCAGGCGGGAACGTCTTCCGTGAGCGTGCGCATGCGCAGAATGCGCGTGATCAGGTCGTTTCCGTCCTTCTTGGTCAAGCGCGACACGAATGGGGCTTTGCTGTCGCACACCAGCGGAATAAACGGGTAGTTTCCGTCGTTCAACACGGACAGCGCCGATTTGATAGGGTAAATGGGCTGGAGGCACTGCTGCATACGGAATACGGCCCCGTTCAGCGTCGTCGCGACTTTCGTCAGTGCGCCCAGATTTTCGTTATCGCGTATGACCAGCGAGCGGCATCGGTTGATCACGTCGACGTTTCGCGACCACTTCAGCACGACGACGAGCTTATCCAGGAGGAGGCGACTGCGCTCCGACGCGGACATCAGCGCCGCGTATTTCTTCTCCTTCGACTTCTCCTCCGGGACCCGATTGACCGCATTCACCAGCTCCGCGTAGATCTCGGCCAGCGTCTTGGCGATGAGGTCGTTGCCGTTCTCCACGCCGGTCGGCAACAGGCAATACTTGGCGTTCACCTGCTGCATCGTTTGAATGAACAAACAGACGCTATAGAGTATACATTACGCGTCCGTCAGAGCGGCCACACCGGGGAGGATCTTTCCCTCGAGAACCTCCAGAGAGGCGCCGCCTCCCGTGGAGATGTGCGTGATCTTGTCCGCCACGCCCGACTTGTTGATGGCCGACACGCTGTCGCCTCCGCCGACGATGGTGATGGCGCCAGCATCCGAACGCTCCGCCAGCGTCTTGGCAATGGCCATGGTGCCGACGGAGAAGGCCTTCTGCTCGAAAATGCCCATGGGGCCGTTCCACACGATGGTGTTGGCGTCCTTCAGGCAGTCCTGGAACAGCTTGATGGTCTTGGGGCCGACATCGGCGCCGAGGAAGCCATCGGGAATGTGATCGACATCGACGGTCTTGATCTGATTCTGCTTGTCCAGGTTGTCCGTCACGACCGTGTCCACCGGGAGGAGGAAGTCGATGCCCTTGGCCTTGGCCTTGTCCACCAGCTTCATGGCCAGGTCCAGCTGGTCGTTCTCCACGATGCTCTTGCCGATGCTCTTGCCCATCGCCTTGTAGAACGTGAACATCATGCCGCCGCCCACCAGCACCTTGTCGCACTTGTCGATCAGCGACTCCAGCACCGGCAGCTTCGTCGACACCTTCGCGCCGCCCACGATGGCCGCCAGAGGGCGCTTCGGCTGGTCGATCGCGCCGTACAGGAACTTGAGCTCCTTGTCCAGCAGCAGACCCGCCAGGTTCACCTTCGTAAAGGCCGTCACGCCCACGGTGGAGGCGTGCGCGCGGTGCGCCGTGCCGAAGGCGTCGTTCACGTAGATGTCGGGGTGGATGCAGTCCACGAGCTCCTTGACGAACTCGGGCTTGTTCTTCGTCTCGCCGGGGTCGAAGCGCACGTTCTCCAGCATTACGATGTCGCCGTTCTTCATCTCCTTCACCGCCTTCTTCACGCTGTCTCCCACCACCTCGTTCACCTTCACCACCTTCTTTCCGACGAGCTCAGAGAGACGCGTGGCCACCTAGGAATGAGGAAGAAGGGGGACGGAATACAGGATCCAGCGTCAGCTTGGGGTCGGGGCCCTTGGGCTTGCCCAGGTGCGTCACGAGCACCACCTTGGCGCCCTGTCCGGTGAGGAGCTACTTGTCAACGGGAAGGGAGAATCCCACGTTGATCGTGGGAAGAGCCTTGACAATTCGGGTCTCGTCCATGATCGTTCTCTTTCCATCCTTGGAAAGAGGCACGTTGAAATCGACTCTCACAAAGACGGTCTTTCCCTACGCGGAACTCATCAGATCCACTCCATACAGCCATGCTGTGCGATTTGGCGTAGGCAGCAACTCCCAGCTTGTTCACAGTTCTGCCAGTTGAAAAGAGTCTCTTCGAGAAGGCACTCTACACGCGTCAGTACTCCAGGTCCACTCCCTACAAGCATAATAAGATATATATAGGGAAGAATAAAGGCAATTGTGGCATTTGCCGAAGCTGCGACGCGTGTCGGCACTCCCTTCGTTGCCACAAAAGTCGAGACGCAACGACACACACTTCATTGATCCCTCAACTGTCTTGTCCTGGCGATTTCAACTCTTTCAGGCATCGATTTGTGTAAGCGGAGTGATTTCGTGCTTTTTACGAACAAAGAGAGGAACAATCGGACGGATGGAGCAACTATTCGATTCACTGCGTTTTTGGTTTCTTGAGAAGGTCCTCTTCCGATACCACCAACATCTTGCGTTTCCGCGACTGCTTCTGTTTCGAGCTCTCTATCTATCCATCACACGATTGCACACAGGAATACGGGATCCTTCACTCTCTACACTGTCATCACCCATCTCAACGCCGACACGCTCCACTTCCGCCTTCATATCATCAAATCCCAGTGCCTCCAATGCGCCAAACACTTGCTTTTCACCAATCGTCTTCACATGGTCCTTTTCGGCACGCATCACCAATTCCGTGGCCAGCTGCCCAATGAACGCGCTTCCGCACTCCTGCATCTACAAAAATGACTCCATTGGCAAACGGCGAACCAGCTTCATAAACGACTTGCTCACCTTCACCTTACCATCGATGGTCCTTGATACAATCTCAGACACGGTGGTGAGCGGAATCGTCGGTTTCTTGCCATCCCCGTCTTCATTCATTGCAATCTCCTTCCAATTGTGTCGTGACTCAAGTCACAGGTGAAAGAAGGGGTAGTTACGAGAGGGAGATGGAATTGTGATTGCTCCGAAAGCAGTGAAAATGGACTGTAGTTCAATTGTCCATTGTATCCCGCATCCTTTTCCTGTCAATCCACACTCCACTAGATGATTCTCCTCAAGCCCGCCGCATACTCCGTCAAACGCATTTGGGAAGGAGAGATGCCTTCCGTGGTCTAATTTCATTTCCTTCTCTTTCGTTTCATCACACCCATTACTTTTCCCAGAAACTTCTTATCGCATTCAGTCACCACGGAATCCAATAACACCAATCGTACCCTCTCAACACACTCCATTCCCTCTATCGTGGAGTCACTCACTCAAACTCACTATTCATTTACTTCTTCCTTCTTTTCCTTTCATATCATCTTTGAATATCACAGACCTACCTAGATGTCTATCTAAATAGACTGTGATAGTACGCAGAATAACCATGACTTCTTGCTTTCTCCTACGAACGCAAGGGGCGATTACGAACTATACGCGATAAGAATGATATGACCTACTATGAACATGGACTCTCTCTTCTCCTTCCCTACCCTCGAGTCGCAGAACCCTCTCTTTGATGAAATCGAGACGGATCTGTTCTCCTTTGAACCGACGCACAAGAGTTCCCTGGACCTGAGTTGTTTCTTCGATGTGTTGCCTTCTCCGAGCAGCAGTGCATCAAGTTATTCGAGTGAGGAAGTTCCTGTGTTGGAGTTGGGTGCGTGTGGTGATGTGAGGACTCTTCTTCGAGTGAAGAAGAGTGAGTGTTATGCTCGCGAGTGCAAGGCGCGTCGTGCAGCTCGCATGCTGATATTGAAGAGGAAACGAGAGCAGGGTTTGATCTCGTTTGAGACGAAAGTGCGTTACAAACAGCGGAGTGAGATGGCGTTGAAGCGGGACCGGTGTTCGGGTCGTTTCCTGAGTGATATAGAGTATATAGATGTGAATTGGTGTGTTTGTTTTACAGCGCATTCTTTTCTTTTGCTACAGCCATGGTTCCTCAAATCCGTCAGCCCGCACCTGCGTTCTGTCTGAACGGAGCCCAGGGCGTCGATACGCTCAGCAACGTGACCCTGGAGCAGTACAAGGGGAAGTGGGTGATCTTACTTTTCTACCCGATGGACTGGACGTTCGTGTGTCCCACGGAGATCCTTGCCTTCAATGATGCTCGCGAGAGACTGCAGAAGCTCAATACGGAGGTGGTTTGCATTTCAGGAGACTCTCCCTACACCCACTTGGCGTGGTTGCAGGCTCCTCGCGAACAGGGCGGATTGGGCGGCTCCGTCGAGATTCCCCTTCTCTCCGATGTGACGAGAGACGTTATGAAGCAGTACGGCGTGTACAATGCGGACCTGAGTGGCTTCGATGGCGGTCAGGCCTTCAGAGGGCTGTTTTTGGTGGACCCCAAGGGCTGCATTCGCCACATTGTTGTTAATGACAACGGCGTGGGACGCGATGTGGAGGAGACGATTCGCGTTCTGCAGGGCCTGCAGTTCACGGACGAGACAGGAAAGGTGTGTCCTGCCGGCTGGAAGAAGGGCGGCGAGGCCTTCCTTCCCACCACGGTCAATATTTCAAAATTCTTGACGGACATGATGTAACGATCATGAGTTCAAGCGTGCTGCTGTTTGTTGGACAATCCCCATCATGCAATTGTGTTTTTCACTCTTACCCACCTGCCTCTACTCGACGCACGCAGTGCATACAAACGACGGCAACGAGGCAGAATGGGAAGGGAGTTGCAGAAATCGGGAGGGATTGTGTCATCCACTTGGGGGAAATGAATGAGCAGAATATGCTGCATTTCCTACCTGATAAGTGGTATTCTGTGTTGCTAACAGCGGTGTTCGGCGTGTTAGCCTACCTGGCGATCAGCTGGATTCGTGCCGGTGAAGAACGGCAAACGGGAAAGAATGGACAGAAGCCCTCTGTGGGGGAGATTGTGCGAGAGGACTACAACCATATCGTCGGCGAGATTAAGAAAGTGGCGGGGAAGAGCTCATTGGGCAAGCGCCGTGCTCGTCGCGGCAGCAGTTCAAACATAGTGAATACGGGAAACGACAAGGAACGTCCCACCCTAAAGAGGCAGCAGTCATCGAGCGGAATGCAGATGAAGCTGAGTTGGGGCGCCTTTTTAAATTCACGGGTAGGTCCCGTCGATTCGTACGATGCGGCGAGCAGTTCGGACGGCGAGGAGGTGCAGAGCGCGATTCGCCGTGTATGCGTTTTTAAAACGCCGTCTCATCTTCGTAGAGTCCCTCCATGCGCAGCTTCTTCTCGCAGAACGTGTCCGACTACGTGACTCCCGTGTCGTCGGACAGCCTGTCTCCGTTCCCCACGGAGTACGACGCGACGAACGAGAAGGAGATGAAGTTCCTGACGCTGTCGTCGCTGGACACGCGCGGCGACCCGCAGTACGAGGATGTGTTCAACCACCTGAAGCTGTCGTTCCCGCCCTTCATCGTCACCTTCTTCGCGCCCATCACCTGGATCTTCGACCACCGCCCGCTCTGCTGGGTGCGTTCCTTCGTCAAGGACCTGATCCTCGCCACGCGCGTGAGCGTGGTGCTGCGACCCATCGCCAGCAACGAGGAGGTGCTGCGCAACCCGCACATTGCCAAAGAGATCGACCGGCTGAGCAGCCCCGACACGCCCAACGCGGAGCCGCGCGAGAGCGTGCTGAAGCGCGCGCGGAAGATCATCGACCGCATGGCGACGCGCCAGCGCGACTGGGTGCTGCGCATCTTCTACATCCTGCTGTCCTTCCTGTTCCGCGCGCTGTTCCGCAGCGTGCACATCGACCGCAACGGGCTGACCAAGTTCCACGAGAAGTGGGAGAAGCTGGAGAAGGGCGTGGGCGTCATGTTCCTCCCCACGCACAAGTCCCACATCGACTACCTTGTTCTGTCTTACGTCTCCGCCATCTACGACCTGCCGCTGCCCGTGATCGCCGCGGGCGACAACCTCAACTTCCCCATCATCGGCGCGCTCTTCCAGCACAGCGGCGCCTTCTTCATGCGCCGCTCGCTGGGCGACGACACGCTGTACCGCGCCATCCTGGAGGGCTACCTGGAAGAGGTGCTGAAGAGCGGGAGCACGCTGGAGTTCTTCATCGAGGGCGGCCGCTCGCGCGACGGCACCATCCTCCCGCCCAAGTACGGGCTGCTGAACGTGGTGCTGGACGCGGTGAAGGCGGGCCGGCTGAAGGACGTCTGCATCGTGCCCATCTCGGTGGACTACGAGCACTGCCCCGACATCGGCAGCTACGTGAAGTACATGATGGGCGGCAAGAAGAAGAAGGAGTCGCTGATGGGCCTGCTGAAGAACGCGCACTCCATTCTGAGCATGAGCTGCGGCGACGCCTTCGTGACGCTCGGCTCGCCGCTGTCGCTGCAGGAGCTGCTGAAGCGCATGGAGCAGGAGGACGCTACGCTGGACGTGCGTCACGAGGTGAAGTATGTCGGCGCGCACGTGTGCCGCGCCATGCGTAACAACAGCGTGATGACGACCTCCTGTCTGGCCTCCGCGGCGCTGATGGAGTTCCCCGCCGGGGAGTGGGTGAGCGAGGCGGAGGTGGCGGTGTGCATCGACCACATCCGCAGCTGGCTGCACGCGGTGGGCGCGTTCGAGGGCTACTCGAGCTGGTCGCTGTCGATCCTACACCAGTTCATGCGTTCCTTCCCGGACCTGGTGGAGTGTCAGGACAAGAAGGTGCGCGCGAAGACGGGCGCGAAGGAGCGCATCGAGCTGTTCTACTGCCGCAACCAGTGCATCCACTACTTCCTGGCGGACGCGGTGGTGCTGCACGTGTTCGCCGTGCTGCGCGAGCAGGCGCCCACGCGCACGGTGTCGCTGGTGGACCTGGTGCCGGTGGTGGACTTGGCGTGTCGCATCATCAGCACGCACATCCCCTTCAATCACGTGCAGTCAGCGCCGGCCATCGAGGCGCTGGTGGAGCGCGGGCTGCTGGTGGTGAACGACGACATGGTGTCGCTGGGCCAGTGCGAGCAGGCGTACCTGCACTTCTGCATGTCGCTGGTGGCGCCGCTCATCGACAACGTGTGGGTGGTGAGCGACGTGATCCAGAACCTGGGTCCCGACGCGGCGCAGCACGAGGTGGACCTGAACGTGCTGATCGTGAAGTGCATGGAGATGATCCACGCGCTGGAGAAGGAGGGCAAGATGTACTACACGTTCGTGGAGAACACGCAGATGGTGAGGAACAACATCGAGGGCCTGGTGAGCGCGTGCGTGCTGAAGAAGCGGAAAGAGGGCTCCGCGTACCTCATCTCTCTGGAGGAGAGCTACAACGAGACGGCGAAGCTCATGGCACTGCACGAGTCGTTGGGCAGTCTGCGGAAGGACATGAACAAGGTGCGTCTCGCGGAGGAGGAGAGCAGCGAGGTGGCCGTCACCGACGACGTGATTGGGTTAATGATGGACGTGAAGAAATAGTCTTTAGTTTGGGCTGTTTGTGTCATACGTGTCGAGGAAACAGGGGGAAAGGCAACGCGCGAGCAATACGCTAGTCACACACTAGCACCGCACTAGCAACACGCTAGTCACAGGAATACTCGAAGCCCACGTAGCGCGTGTCCAGCTCGCTGCTGGGCGTTCGCGTGCGTTCGTGGCCGTGGGGGTTGTCCACCCGCTGGCGCTCGCGCTCCTGGCGGATGCGTAGCTGCAGCTCCATCTCGCTAGGCGGGTGCTGCGGCGAGCTGACGGACTCGGTCAGCACCGACTGCGTGAGAGGGAGCAACGACGCCTACCCCAGGAATCATGCGGTCGAAGTAGGTGTAGTCCGACGGGCCGGCGAGGTGCGGCACGTACGGCACGGCCACCTTCTTCTTGAGCAGAGCGTCCCAGTCGACGGAGGCGAAGAACGGGTGGCACTTGATGCCCTGCCTACGCCTGAGCACGGTTTGCAGTCCCCACACGCCCAGCTCCGTGCACCCGAGTCGCCTAGGGTTGAGAGCGTGAAAAGAACAAACCGCTGCGGGTCGCGCTCCAGCAGGCGGAGGATGAGCGAGCGAGCGTCCATGGACACGCTGCGGATGCGCGGCGCCACGGCGCTGTTCATGATGTTGTTGAGCGTCTGCTGGGGGTGATTGGCGGTGAGGATGCGTACGTGGTGGGAGTGGCCCTGGAACGGGTGGCAGCCGGTCAGGCACTCGCACAGCAGAATGCCCAGAGACCACCAGTCGATCGCCTCGGTGTGCGGGCGGCGCAGCAGCATCTCCGGCTAGGCATGACGCGCGCGAGAGGCCACCACCGCCATGTACTGCTCCGTCCCGCAGTAGCTGTAGCTGCGCAGCTCGCCGATGGGCCGCTTCAGCTCGCCGCACAAACTGTAGTAGCGCGACAGGCCGAAATCTGTGAGCTTGACGTGGCCGTCGGCGCCCAGCAGCACGTTCTCCGGCTTCAGGTCCCTCTGTGGTGAAGCGAACGTGAGAGACCCACGTAGATGATGCCCATGTTGTGGAGGTGTTCCAGCGCGAGCACGATCTCGGCGATGTACAGCCGCGCGCGGTCCTCCGTGAAGACGCCGAAGCGCGAGAGGTGCGTGAAGAGGTCGCCGCACTGCATGTAGTCGATCACCATGTACAGGCGGTAGGGCGTCTGGTACGCGTAGTACAGGCGCGTGATGAACGGGAAGTTGGCGCGCTCCAGGATGAGGCGCTCCACCTTCGTGCGCGAGACCTGGCGGCGCCGCACGATCTCGTCCTTCTTCAGCACCTTCATCGCGAAGTACTGCCCGGTCTTGGCGCAGTACACGTGCAGCACCTTGCCGTAGCCGCTAGCACTCAGCGAGAAGGGACACACAAACCCCCGTCCGAGTAGCGCCAGCACCTTGAAGTCCTCCAGATGCACCTCCCCGTGCGTCGCGACGGGAGGAGCCACGACCTCCTCCACCGATGGCTCGTGCTCCGCCTCCATAGGCTCGTTCTCCACCGTCTCGGAGTTGGAGCTGGGCGTGTCGGCGCTCATCGGGTGGTCGCCCAGCGGCACGTGCTAGTGCTCAGGAGAGGGAGACGGAGGAACGCGGAAGCCGGTCACGTCGCAAGTGATCAGCGGACGCGTCTTCAGCAGCATCAGGAGGAGCGACTGGTAGTCGTTGTACTGGCAGAACATGCTCAGTCGGCACTTCTACCGCTGAGCAGGCGAACACACGACCACATCACGTCCCGCGGGGATGAGCAGGTAGGCAGACAGCAGGACTTCGGCGCGCACGTAGGAGGCTCGCTTGCCGGCGGTGCGCGAAGGCAGGTCGCCGTTCACGCTCACTTCGTAGATGACGTAACAGCCCTCCTCGGTTCGGAAGTGGTCCTGCGGGTGACACGCGGAGAGGAAACCGACCTGGAGCAGAACCAGGTCGCGACACGTGGCGAACCCGCTCCCGCTCTTCATGTAGCGGTGGACGACACGGATGCCCTGCGGAATGTCGTTGTCTACTGCTCACAGAAGCGCGGTTGAGGAACAGGTGTGCGCACTCCGCGCCATGCCGCCCATCTTCTTCCACTCCTTCAGAATCACGGAAGCCCCGTCGTTGACGGCGCCGTCGGCCTTGCGGTTCTTGAACAGCCGGTGGACGAACGGAATGCGCTCCTCGTTGGACACGCCGTCGATCGTGCACAACACCTCTTCGCGCGAGAGCCGCTTCTCCCACCGCGCCCTGCCGCTGATCTGCTGGCCGGGCATGTCGCCGATCAGCAGGTCTCGGTACACCTCCTCCGCGTCTCCGCTGATCTCGCGCGTCGACCGCAGGATGTTGTAGTTGCCCTGCTGCGTCGTGGGCCGCTCGACGAGGATCTGCTTGTGAGAGAGGACACATGAGAGAACGTAGTTGCCACGGCGGTCGATGCGCTTGCGCTCCTTCCACTCGCCCTGCTCGCGATAGAGGAGGTGATAGAAGGTCTGCTGCCGCAGCTCGGTGAGGAGGGAGGCGAGCTGCTTGACGTTGTGCGTGTTGATGGCCACCTCGAGGAGCGACGCCTTCGGGATGGAGAGAATCACACTGGGGTGAAGGAGTGCCATCTCATAGTGCAAAGGATATGAGTTGGTCTTCACATGGGAGGCAAATACCCACGTGGCGGTCTCCGACGAGGTGAGTGGGCGACTGATCTGCTGGTCCGCCTTAAAGGCGAAGAGGTCGTCCGTGTCCTGCATGTGAGACAGCGCGAAGAAGACAACCTGGAAGACGTTTCCTACACTCGTCAGCGCCACGATTTGCTGGCTGTCCAGGAGCTCCTGACAGAGGTGTACGCCCTCATTTCGACTGTCCACGAAGCCGTTGATGAGCAGCCAGTCGATGGCGCACGCCGCCGTGAAACAGGTGGAGTACATCTTCGAGCCGTACTCACGATCCTTCACTTCCAGCGTGTTGCGCATGGAGTTGAGCATCTGCATGATCCGCGCGGGCAGGAGGGGAAGCGTGGTGTCCCCTGCATGCGACGCAGATGCCTGCTTGCTGGAGGTGTCGGACTTGCCCTCGTTGACCATCATCATCTCTACGAGTGAAGAGTCTGCGGAAGAGAGCACTGCGGTGGGAGGGTTTGAAGCGATCGGTGTCGGGGACGGTGCGCGTTGCAGTGGCTGAAACAGAAATAATCGTATCATCAGGATTCATGTCCTATGCAAACAAGAAAGACAATAGGCAGAAAAGCAATAATAACGAGGGAGGGACGGGGGATGCGAACCCATCCCTTCGTGATCAACAAACAGTCGAGCGAAGAAAACTCACGCACTCGTGACGAACGAAGAAGGCTTCATGACGCCTTTCATGCGGTTCTCCAGGAACGCGATCTTGTCCACCGTTTGCTTGAGAGACTTCACGGTCTCCTCCAACCACCTATCCGTCACCCATCAAGCGCGCGAAGACTCGTTGTACAGGTTGACCTCCACTGCGGCTTGGTTCACCGCCTTGACCAGCGCTTCGGGATCTGCACTACGCATAAGTCGCGATAGGAAGACCAACGAAGTGGTGATGATGGAGGAGACAGTTGACGGCTTCGGCTACCCATCACTCCAGACATTCAACAGGACATTGCCGGTGAAGACGAAACGGTGCTGACGCGTTTCGCGCGAGGGAGAGGATGCGAATGAAAAGTCTGTTTCAGGAACGAAGGAATTGGATGCGGAACGCTTTCTATTCACATAACGATGCAACCCATACGATGCGAGAGGAAGTGGGATCGTCCTTGAGCTTGTGATAGAGTCCGCGGAAGTACTCATCCATGGGATGGTTTTCCGAGATGGCGCCCGTCTTCTTGTTGTAGTACACGATGGATCCCGTCTCGCGGTGCTGGTAGGGACTCCAATGGCGGGGAAGCGGCGCCTACAATGCCATTCGTTTGAAAGTGATACCCGCAACGCCTCCTTCGCGATCCACATCAAATCCGAGTCTTCTGGCGCGATTCCCAGATACTTCGCCTCCGCTCGGACTTCTTCTTCGGTGGGTTCGTAGTTGGCATTGGTGTCTTCCTGAAGAAGGATGTAGTTGTTGTCCATAGGCATTTCCTGTCACTTGTCAACAGTGCTTCGTATCGTCTGCGGTTTTGCATTCTCTCCATTGTCTCTTTCGATAGACGGCTTTGGATTCAGCAAACACGCGTTTCATTCTCGAAACGAGTTGTTTGCGTCAACAGCGCTGCATTGCCCTGTGTCGCTCCTTTCCATAACGAATTCGTGTTCAATTCAAAAAGAACACTATAGAACTGATTCTCCATTCCATATGCTCAGTCTCTCCGTGGGACCTTCTCGCACACATTCGCATTCCCCAAAAGAGTGCTACGTGCCTATTTCGAGCGATAATAGCCTGTTTCCCTCAAACGAAACGCCCCTTCCCCGATTTGATTGGTTCATCGCAGCCTTTCGTTCCTTAGAACACTTTTTATTCTGGAATACCAAGCATCTGTTTACACAATGGAATCTTTGCCTGAGGGTCACTTTCTGTTCACTTCTGAGTCTGTGAATGAGGGACATCCGGGTATGATTCGCCGTGGCGCCGATAATCCGTAGACAAGTTGTGTGATCAGATCTCCGATGCCGTCCTTGACGCCTGCTTGGCCCAGGACCCCAATGCTAAAGTAGCCTGCGAGACCGCGGCTAAGGGGGAGATGGTGATGATCTTCGGAGAGATCACAACCACTGCCAAGGTGGAATGGGAGAAGGTGGTTCGTGACACGATCCGAGAGATTGGCTATGACAGCGATGCCAAGGGCCTCGATTGCGATCACTGCAACGTGATCGTGGCCATTGAGCACCAGTCGCCTGATATTGCGCAGGGAGTGCATATCAACAAGAAGGTGGAGGAGATCGGCGCTGGTGATCAGGGCATCATGTTTGGCTACGCCAGCAACGAGACGAAGGAGCTGATGCCGCTGTCCCACCTTCTCGCCACGAAACTTGGCAAGAGACTTACCGATGTTCGTAAGGATGGAACCCTTAAGTGGGTTCGTCCTGACGGTAAGACTCAGGTTACCGTTGAGTACAAGGACGATCACGGCCATATGATCCCCATTCGTGTTCATACGGTCGTTATCTCCACTCAGCACGACGACGACGTGAGCAACGAGCAGATCCATAAGGATCTGATGGAGCATGTCATCAAGCCGATCATCCCCGCGGAGCTTCTGGACGACAAGACCATCTATCACCTGAACCCTTCTGGTCGTTTCGTCATCGGAGGTCCCTCCGGAGACGCCGGTCTGACGGGCAGAAAGATCATCGTTGACACGTACGGAGGCTGGGGCGCTCACGGTGGTGGCGCGTTCTCAGGAAAGGATTCGTCGAAGGTCGATCGCTCGGCTGCGTACGCGGCTCGCTGGATTGCCAAGTCGCTCGTCAATGCTGGCTTGTGCAAGCGCTGCCTGATCCAGCTCTCGTACGCTATCGGTGTGAATCACCCCCTCTCCATCCACGTTGACACGTATGGTACTTCGGAGAAGTCGGAGGCCGAATTGGTGGACATCATCAACAAGAACTTCGATCTTCGCCCCGGCTGTATCATCCGCGAGCTGGGACTCGACAAGCCGATTTTCAAAGCAACTGCTTCCTACGGTCATTTCGGTAGAGATGAATTCCCCTGGGAGAAGTGCAAGGAACTTGTGATGTAACTTGTATCGCTTTTCTAGGTGGGCTTCGCCCTCTTTGTTCCCACACGCCCTTTCCAGTTTTTGGACCTCTTTTTTCCACTTCCTTCTTTGCTCAAATATCGATAGTGTGCACTCAGAATAATGGTGTTCGGCAACTACAATGCGTGGAGAAGCCATCCGATGGTGAACCCCAAGCTGTATCAGGCATTCCCCGGTTTTAAGTGGGCTGTTGGTATTTTCGCTATCTACTGCGGAGGCGAATGGGTGTAGGTTCTGCGAGGGGCGTGGTGATGGGCATAGGTGGAAGCGCTTCATCCGAAAGCCAAAGACAATTGAGGACGTGAAGGAGCTGTAAACCGTAATCGTTTTGTGCCCTCTTTGTTGAACAAACAAATCATTCTCTTTTTGTTGCTAATCGGTACACATCCTGGTAAGGACAAATCACCCAATAGTTGTTGTATCTCATTGCTAAGCGTATCCGGCATAGATAGTCTTTCAGCACCGAAAACTGCGTCTCACTCCCTCTCTCAGCACCTACCATTGGAATCGTCCTGGCGGACAGCTCTCCCTGCGCCTTCGAGGTCTTCTTGCGGGTGACGGACTCGGCGCCAAACCCCTCTCCTCCCATGACGTCCAAGAGGCGATTCATAAAGTGACACATGCACAAGTCCATCTGAGAGCACGCCTCCAGGCACGCCGTATCCAGCGTTGCCAAGCTCATCGAGCGTGTCTGGATGCACGACGGCAGATTCTGGATGATGCGATTGTGCACCGCTTCCAGCTCCTCGAACGACTGCGCACTCCACACCGACTCCAACAGCTGCTGCGGAATCGTGCTCGCTACGACCACGCCATGCACCTTGCTCGGTGACAAGGGGAAAGCAATGGGGTTCTATGATGAACAAGCACCACTGAACGCACCAGCTCGATCATCATCTCCTCCGAGAAGCAGTGCGTGACGCCGTCCATGGGAATGGCGGTGATGGTGGCGGCGAAGAACATGTTGTACTTCTAGGGATGAGGCAAACAGCCCGCGTGGACGCTGCTGGTGAAGTTGCAGTACTGGGCGGATGAGGGCATGAAGAGCGAACTGCTGCGTGTGAGGAGAACTGAGGGGTGGAACAGGAGGGAGTCGGTGAAGCGAGTGGAGGAGGAGTTGATGAAGGCGGCGAACTGGTTGAGGAAGACGCGCGAGGGGTAGTAGCACGCCATCTCCAGCGACGCCGCAGTGACGAGGCGTAGAAGCGTGGTGTGCTAGGGTGAAGGAGGAGGAGAAGAGCAACCCTGTGCATTGTGATGTGGAACTTGCTTTTGAGGTACTCAAAGTCGGTGGATGGGATCAAGTCCGAGTCGAACAGCACCACTCTCTCCACAAAGTCCAGGCACAGCGAGCAGCTGGTCGGCAGCAAGCCCAGAATCACCACCGTCACGCCGGACCCTCCGCCGCGCAGTCGCTGCACAGCCGCGTTCAGTTCGTCTTGTGTTTTCACGCCAAACAGGCAAACCACCTCGCGGCCCGTCGCCTCGAAGTAGCGTCGCAGCAGCTGACACACCCGCACCGTCCTGCTGTACACGAAGAATAGGCCAGTCTGTTTCTCCGTTGTGTGTGTTGCCTTCTTTTCTTCCTTTGTGTGTGTCACCTTCTCCTCTTTTGTGTGTGTCACCTTCTCTTCACTCGCATGTATCACCTTCTCTTCACTCGCGTATGCCACGCCCTGAATCAAATGCTCCAGCACGCTCACCTTCGCGGACGCCTTGCGGAACGCCGCGGGCCAGGAACCCTCACACTCCTCCACCAACACGCGCTCGCTACAGCCGCCGAGGAACGGATGCACTAGCACGCGCAGCATCTCATACAGCAGGCCCACCAGCACGTCCTTCACCAGCGGCGTCACGCGCACGTTTGGCTTCAGCGCGAAGCCCCAACGCCGCCACAGGCAGGTCAGGCACCGCGCCTGCGTCCCGCTCAGCGGACACAGCACCACGCGCTCGTCGACGTTGGAATCATCCTTCGGAGCGAAGACGGGAACCACGGTCTGCAAGCGGCCCTGCTCGAGGTCGGCGAGGGTTGGTTCCTGTAGTGCCCAGGCCTTGTAGTGAAGCAAGAGGCCCTCGCGCCAGCGGCCACGCGCCTCATACTCTGGCAGCCGGGGTAGCTTAGGCAGGAAGGAGGGCAGCGCGCTGACGAAGGAGGCGTGCACGGCTTGCGGCCGCGAGGCGAAGGGCCATCGCACCAGCACGTACTCTGGCCTACGGTGAAGAAGCGAGCCATCGCCTACTGCAGGTCCAGCACACGCGCGAAGGAGTCGCGGATATCCTGCCCGGCGGCGAGCAGCGTCGTCTGGGAGGAGATGCGTCTAGCGTGAAGGGGATGTGGAGTGTTCACCCGAGTCCGTCCACCACCACCATGGAGATGTCGATGGAGTTGAAGTAGTTCATGTCGGCGGTGCTGCGCGCGCGGTACGCCTTCAGACTCATCACGAACACGCTGTACTCCCCCACGTACAGGCTGTCGAGCGGGCCGAAGTAGTTCTGCCACTGCGCCTTGCGCTCCGTTGTATTGTCTGTCGCTCACTCTCACGCCCTACTCCCACCTCGCAGCAACGCCACCTTCAGCGGTGTGTAGGTATGGAAACACTCCACCCACTCTTCGACGGCGGCGTGGTTGCTGAGGACGAGAATGGGTGAGCGGAAGTGATTGCGGGCGAAGAGGTGGCGGATGGCTGTGACCTGCGTGTGACGCGAGCAGAGAACCACAACGATGACGGGCAAGTCGGCGGTGGAATCCGCCACGACGTGCGCCATGTTGAAGTGAGCCAGCGAAGTGATGAGATTGAAGGTCTTGTAACGCTGTGCGTAAAGCAGAGAAAACGTGCTAACTGCACTGTCATCCAAGTCCGTATTGAACCCGGCGTGGTTCTCATCTCCGTGATAATCAAATCGCAAGACAGTTTCAAGAGAAGGCGGCGGCAATGTGTCTTCTATCATTCACACCTCCCTCCTCCAGCACTCTCCTGATTCGACAGCGCGATCAGGTGCGTGTTCTGCATGTCCTCGCGACGCTGGCGCTCCAACAGCTGCGTTCCGTTCGGCAGTGCCAGCAGGTCGTAGCCCGACAACCGGCAAGTGGTCCCGTTCACGAACCACGCACGGCACTCTGAGAGTCTGGCTTCCCGATCGGGGTCGTGTGGGTACAGCCGGCAGTTGGGACAGAGCCACTCGCCCTAGGATGAAGAGAAGCGCAAGGAGCGACAGAAGGAAGGGATGTGAGGGGCGGCGTGAGACAACTCCAGTGGAAAAGGCAGTCGCAGTTGTCGCACACGATGGGGTTGTTCTACGGGAAAGGGAGAACGGAGGGCGAACGCTCTCGTGCTTCTCCTTGTGGCACACGCAGCAGTCGGTGTTCAGGTCGTTCGTGCTCAGAACGGAGCAATCGGGGAAGAAGACGGGCGAGAAGCCTTGGAAGAAGAACTGTTCCTGCCTGTGAGTGACGCGGGTGGAACTCACCTCCGTGATGCTGAGAACGTGTCTCCAGATAGGGGCGAACAAATACTGGCGTGAGAGATACTCGGTGAGCGCCTTTTCGCCGTTCGCCTTCAGCTTGCACTGCGGAATCCAGATGGCATGAATGGTGGGTGCAATGGAGGAGGTGGTGAGCACCTCGATGTTGTGGCGCGTGGTGTAGCGTCGGAAGTGGATGGTTGCCACGTTGACGTCCTTCAGAGTGTGGAACGAGCGAAATGTGATCTACGCTTAAAGGCCAACGCGAAACACACAATTTGAGGGAGAGAGTGCCAGTTCAACTGCTCGACACACGGCGTATCATTATGCTTGTAGCACCGAACCCCGTTCCGCATTTCAATGATGCTGCTATGCGAGTATGTGTTCTCCACGTTCTTTTCCGTCTCGTTCAAATCGTCTCCCACTCGCACGCGAAACCACCCCAGCCGCACGATCTGCTGCTCCTGCTGCCTCTTTATCATGTGGTTCTTCGAGGCAGAGAGGTAGTTCACAACGAAGAAGGAAACCCACTCCCTTCGGTGGTTGTCGTACAGCACCACGTTCTTGTTCACCAAGCACTCCCCGCAGAGCCAAAACCGGGGCTTTTGCTGCTCCGAGTGACTTTGCCAAGTAAAACTGCCCCCAGATGCAGCGAGAGTGAAACTGTCGATGACACTGGCTGCACACAAAGGTGATGGAGGCATTGGGTGTGACGGGCAAATGACATTGTTCACAAAACGCCTATGGTTCAAACGAAACAAACAGGTCAACAAGGTGTTGCGGGTTCTCGTACCACAACGACAACGGAATCGTTGGTTTCACACTCACAGAAATCTTTATATTTTCTTGTTTTTCTACAATCTCCTTCCTCTTCTTCAGTTTCATCGGAGTCCTTCCCATATAGTTCACCACCTTCACACTCTCTCCGTCCTCCTGGGCCACTACAGACTGCGTGTCCTCCGAAAACGGGGTCTCCTCTTGTATGCAGGGCGATTTGGGAGACAACTCCTCACTCCAGCCCTGATCTGACGCCCCTGCTCGCTTTCGTGAACCGTGCATTACCTGCATTGCCTCCATCTCCTTGGAGATTGGAGATAAGGGAGGCTGTAGCAGCGAATCGGAACAGCTGAGCAGAGGAGAGGAGGAGCCACTATAGTCAATGGAGGGAAAAGAAAAGAAGGTATCGAGGTTGTGATTCACTACAAATCAGCGTCCCTACACTCTTTCACGCTCATCCCATGAAGAAGACTTGGCGAAGACAGAGTTCAGCAAAATGGCTGCATTGCACTCCTTCTTGAAAACGGAGTGTTCCGATGCATGCACAAACTCTGTCGCTTCATCATCCTGCCATTAAGAGTGGACACAAGACATACCATTAGGCAAGTGACGGAAAGTTGTCCTTCTTGAAGAAGAACTTCACAGAACGAATCTCCCTTTTTCTTCAAACATGAAACTAGGGGTTTCACTCCAGTCGCCTTTTCATCAGACGATGAAACGGAGACACTTTTCCACGACAATACCTTATCGTTAGATGGGTTTTATTTTTCAAACTAAAGCCATTGATGCAGTTTCTTCTCCCTCCTCTGTGCATCTACTGTGAAAATGCGCTTTCCGCGAGTACTTCACAAAACAAGGAGCATTATGTTCTCGCAAACAAGGAATGAACTCATTGAGCTCATTCCCGTTTGATTCTCCACCCATGATTCAAGGCACAAACGGGCGTTTGAATTGTGTCGTTGTTCCGACTGTCCCCGTTTTCCTCGTTTCCCCGTTATGAGCGTTTTCTTCACTCGCTTCAGATGATAATGCGCATTCATTGTGCTGTCATCTCTATCGCGTGAAACTGCATGAGAGAAGGCCAGAGCAATACGTCTCCTCTCCATTTGCGAGTGCTTTGGGCAATGATCGTCCCAGTTGATACACTCGTTTTCACTCATATGAGAGAAGTTGTTTCCAGAGTGAATTGAGAAATGGATGTACATTTGTTGAAGTGGGGTTTTTGGATAGCATAGTGTGTGAATTAAGAGTACTACATTGTATTGCGATGATGTGAGAGCAAAGGAAAGAGGGATGGGGATTGCCATACTCAACCTTTCTCTTCTTCTTCCAATCGTCTACTCTCATTTCGGTAGTACTGAATGTACGTATTTTGAACACTCTGCAGTCAGAATGAACTCAACACAGCGTTACGTCACAACGAAGCATTGCATCGACACTAGATAGCCAAACGGTGCTACGCCTTACAACAGCAAGCACTCCCAGTTTATCATCCAAACGCAACGAGACTGCGTCTAGGAAATGAGGAAGGAAACAGTATGCGATTACGTGCTTGTGGACAGAATTGGAAAAGGGTTTTGAGTGCCATTGCGGAATTAGAGCTAGAGCCTTCGGGGAAGTGTTCAAAGCACAGAAACCACCCAATAAGGAGTATTTTGCGATCAAAAAACTGGGAGCCGGTCTAGGAGGCGAGTATACAGAGAACGAGATCAATCTACTAAAGAAGTGCACGTCCAAATTCATAGTAAAGCTGCTAGATGTTGTGCAACAAGATGATGTGACTTGGGTAACTGACGGGATCATTACATCATGAGCAGATTGTTATGGAGTACTGCTACCGTGGCTCGTTGTCTTCCTTCGTCTGCGTCGATACGAGACTGGATGAGGACGCTATCCGCGAGATTGCCGCGTGTTGCCTCATTGGATTGCAATACCTCCATTCGCAAAACATCGTTCATCGCGTAGCCGATCGCAGGTGGTGTGAGCACGTAGGACATCAAACCGCCCAATCTGCTTGTTTCGGAAACGGGCCTCATTAAACTGGGCGACTTTGGACTCGCAGCGAAGTTGAACCACTCGTACTCCGTTCGTCCGACCTCCTGCGGCACCTCGTGGTACATGGCGCCCGAGGTGTACGACGGGAAAACGCAGCTGAAGAGCGATGTGTGGTCGTTGGGCATCTCGCTGATGGAGCTGGCGGAGGCCAAGAACCCGTATGCAGATTGCACTTCGGCGATGGTGATGAAGCGAGTGTTCATGGAGGATCCGCCGTCCTTGTCCTCCTCGAAGTGGTCGAGTGCGTTTGTCAGCTTCGTGAATCGGTGTCTCCAGTTCGACGTTGAAAAGCGTGCTTCTGTGAATGAACTGCTGGAGGTGTGCTTTCCTTCATACCCTCATGAATAGCACTCCTTCGTCAGGGACTCCGTGGAACGGATCCTCGAAGAGGGAGCCTCCTTCCTTTTGTTTAACCTGACAAAGAAGATTCGCAGTCTTCCCGCCTCCAGTCCGAAATCGTCTGTTACCATCTCACCGGAAACAGAGGTCAACTACTGTGGCAGCAATCCCCATTTTGTCGTCAAGAATGACGGCAGTCGCATGAAACTGCATGCAGAAGTGGAGGACGTGGAACTGATGGCTCATGTGTGGAACAGCGTCAATCAGTGCGACTTTGGAGTGTGTCCAAGACTCAAGCAGCTTGTGATTGGGGATGACTGTTTGCAGTGTGTCAAGGGACTGGCTCTTGTTGGGTTGGGGATGCTGGCGAAGGTGGAGATTGGCTCTGACTGTTGCAGGAAGGGAGAGGGAGTGTTGGAAATACGTGATTGTGCGGTGTTGACGGAGGTGCGAATTGGGAAGGGAAGTTGCATTGGGTGGAGTGCCTTTATGCTTAAGAACTGTCCAGTGACAAAGCTGGTCATCGACAGTGGCTGCTTCTCTCAACGGGAAGGGCGCTTTGAAGTGAGTGACTGCAAGGAACTGGTGAAGATGCTCATTGGCAGCGACTGCTTCACGGAATGGAGCGAGTGCGCCTTCAAGAACAGCGAGTTGGTCGAGCTGTCCTTCGGTGATGGCTGCTTTCTGAACCTGAAACAGTTTGCGATAAGTGGAATGAGCAAGCTGAAGAAGCTGAATGTGGGCTCGTGGTGTTTCACGCGAATGAAAGGCCAGTTCGATGTGTGGCAGTGTCAAGGACTGCAGGAGATTATCCTTGGGAATGACTGTTGCGCCGATTGGAGTGCGTTTCGGATCATGGACTGTAGCGTGGAACGGGTGGAACTCCGCGCCGGCTGCTTCTCCCACTGTGAGATGATTGTATTGGAGAGTGAGGAATGAAGAAAAGGATGAGTCGTAGAGTTGCCGTCGCTGAAGACACTGAAGATCGGACGAGACGTATTTCGAGGGAATGATGAGAAGCCGTGTCGCCTCGTGATGAAGAGTTGCTGCTAATGAAATAGGATGAGAAATAGACTTGAATGAACTGTGCACACTCGAGGGAGGAGCGGGTTCTTTCACGTTCGTGAAGGATGTGGAGCTGGTGGACATGCCAAAACTGGCGAGCTGCCAACTGTCGGGCGGATTCAGCCATGTGAGCCGCGTCATTATGAGCAATGCTGGGGCATTCGAGAGAGAGAACGCTCTGCTAGCCGCACTGAAGAGAAGACCGCAAATCCGGGGAAAGGCGGATTTGGAGGGGATAGACAGGAGTGTGGTGGAGAGGATCGAAGTGAGTGCTTCCATGTGCAATACGAGCGAGCTGGTGGAACTGGATTTGACAGATTGCGTCCATTTGAAAGAACTCAGTGTGGGCGATGCGTGCTTTCAGCATGTGAAGAGCGTGAAACTGATCGGATTGCCGGAACTGGAGAAGGTGATCGTGGGAGAGAAGTGCTTCTGCAATCCGGGAGACAAGGAGGTGCCGCAAGGATCGTTCCAGTTGAAGGAATGCAAGCAATTGAAGGAGCTGAGAATCGGTTGTCTGTCCTTCGCTGATTACAGCGAGTGCGACATGCAGGATCTGGATGCCTTGGAAACAGTGGTGATCGGAAACGCGAAGACGAGCAGTTGCTGCTTCTACTGGTCTGACCTGGAGTTGCGAGGTGGCAACCCTCTGTTGCAATAATCCATAGACTTCCCAAACCTGAAGTTGCTTCTCCTCGGCGGAAGTGCGTTCTCCTGCTGCACTTATGTGGCTCTTGAAAGTGAGCACGTGCTTTCCGCGTAAGGAGTAGATCTTCCCAAACTGACTTGCATTCGACTCTCCCAACACGCCGTGTCCTTCTCTGAGACGTTTCATTCCATTCTCATGATCGCCAGTGCGTGTTTCCGTCAGACATGACGATTAGACTTGCCAGCACTCACCACTCTTTCAGCAGAGGGAGAGCACAGCACCACCTTTGTGTATCCACTTCACATCGCGGTGCAGAGTCCTCTCCTCCTGTCCTATTCACCCTCAGACACTCCCTCTCTCTCCTCCATAACCTTACCTGCTACTGCCTTTCAGTGTAAAAAGGAATGCCGGATCGAGAGTTCCAATACATGCTCTTCTGAACCATAGATGCTGGAGGTCTTTCTCGCTTTCTCTCCACGTCCTAGTGTTTTCCATACTCCACTCTGTTTGATACACAAACACGCGCAATTATGGTTATACGTAAACGAAACACTTACTGGTTCATCACCATGACGGGAGTTCTGTCGGCAATCGCACTGGAGGCCTCCGCCACCGCATCCACCACCTGCGAGAACTTGTCCTTCTTCAGGTACAGACGGAGGTCGTCCGCGCGGACCATGCCCGCCAGATCATCCACCATCGCCTTGATCGTGTTCATCTCCGTGCCGGCGAGCCAGCTACGCCTCACGCACCCTCACCTCGCCCACGCCTTCATGTTGAAGCCCTTCAGGCACAGGTTGTTCACCGTGAAGTACGACGCCGTCAGGTCGAACGCCTGCGCCGCCGACTCGTCGTACGTCACCACCGTCGCGTTCCTGCCACTCACGCCCAACCGCCACGCCTACTTCAGCAGACGGCACATGTCCGTCATCACGCAGCCGCCACGGCCGTTCAGCGCCAGCTTGGGCGCGGGCAGGTCCTGCATGATCTTCTTGAAGTCCTACGCGTCAGCCACGCACCACACGCCCACCACGCCGTGCAGCTGGCTCTCGCGCACAACCACGTCAGCGCCCAGCGACTCCAAGCGGCGGAACAGCGCGCTGTACTCGCCCCTAGGGGTCAGGCAAGGGGAAGGCGCTTACACGTCCTTCACGATGTTGATGGTCTTGATGCCGCGAGCCTTGCAGAGCTGGATCACGGCCATGCCCACGGCGGACGACGCATCGTTCTGGATGAGGAAGTCGCCGGGATTGAGCGTGTCGAAGTCGGCGAGGAGTCTGTAGGCGATACCCGCGGAGTACAGCAGGGAGGAAGCGATCTCGGGAGCGATGCCCTCGGGAGCCTTCATCACGCTGTCCGCAGGAACGACCACCTCCTCACTCCAGGTTCCTATCTGTAAATCGATGGATAACGCCCATTACCCGAAGAAGGCTTCACGAGAAGCACCGTGTCTCTGTTGTTGAGAGTGGTGACGTCCTCTCCGAGCTGCTCGACAATACCGACTCCCTCGTTACCGGCGACAGTGGGGAAGGCAAAACCCATGGGGTTCTGTCCGCGGATCTAATTCTAATGGAAAGCGACAAGTCCGCACGGCCTCGAGATCGAAGGACGTAATGGGAGAAGCAACCATGCGCACCTGCACATCTTTGCTGGTGACGGGCTTCAGCTGCGTCTTCTGCACCCTACGAGGTTACCATCGATCTCTGGACGCAGTACTTCAAAACGCTGCAAGGACAGCCGAACTTCTGGAAAACAGCAGAATTCACAGTGCTAGCCATGCGGCTCAACGAGGGTCTGAGCATAGAGGTCTTAAACAGTGTAATGGCAGCCATATTGAACACGATAACGCCTTATTCTGGGAGATAGAGCAGGTTCTCTACATAATTGGGCCTTGGTTAGCCGATACGGCCCCATTCTTTGAGGCCCCTTTTATCACCTTTCCTTTCTCAACCCACAGTATCTATTCTCTATTCTGTTCACATTTTCAAATGGTGAGTTTTGGAGTCCCTCTGGTCCCCGAAAGGCTCTCCGGGGCCGTTCGCTGTTTCTAGGCTCTCTTCAGCCGTACTCACCCTTTTCTTTAGGAAAACGAAGTCAAGCTTGCTGTCGTCGATAAGGTTCTCGGCAGAACGGGTAACACCGGTAACGTCACTCAGGTTCGCATTTTCCTTTTGCGTTGACCGACTAGGTCCGTGTCACCTTCATGGATGCTTCCAAGCGTTCCATCGTCAGAAACGTCAAGGTAGGTGCTTGGCGTCCCCTCCTCATTCGCTCTAGGGACCCGTTCGCGAGGGAGACATCCTGACCCTCATGGAGTGGGAACGTGAAGCTCGCCGTCTCCGATAAATCTATTGAGTGTAGCAGAATACTGAAAGAGTAGAGGTAATGTCTGTTTGTTGGTCTCGCTCCCTTTTTCCTGTGCGCTCTTGGCCCCACACTCTTTCCACCACAGAGGATGCGATGGTGGCGCGATTCAAAACCAGGCCGAAATGGCCTCGAAAAGTGCCTCTCTCTTTTCTCCGTGTACAATCAACTATACGATGAACAAAGGAGTATTTGCCCTTCTCTTCTCTCTTTTCGTCCTTTCCGCAGCTGGTGCGGCGGCCGCGAAGCCATTCTACTTCGATTTGTACAAAGAGCTGCATCGTTCCTGGAGAGTGGCCAAGTCCGTCACCTCCATTTCCACGGGAGCCGTGATTGAGGAGACGACCGTGAGCATGTTCAATGTGACGAAGAACGACATTCCCCAGGAGCTGGTGCTGGAGGAGGTGGCTCTGGACACGATGGAGGAAATCCGCAAGCCCTACCAGGTCATCGTCTCCGTTTCTTCCAACTACACCGCGACCGTGAACCGCTTCGAGCCTGGCGCGGAGGAGGAGATCCAGAAGGTGCTCGACATCAACCTTCGCGAATTCCTCCACGACGAAGTCTATGTGAGTGCGTTGCGTGGATGTGAGCTGTAGTACTCCTCCGGGTCCGTGACGATGGATGCCTCGAAGAAGTTCGAAATCACGGTGGTTCACGCGACCCTGATCAAGGTGGAGGTGGAGGATGTCGAGAAGGACGAGCGCATCATCTACGTTGCCAAGCCCATCGTTATCAACAAGCCGAAGACGTTCTTCCAGAAGTACGGCCCTTACATTGCCATCGCCGTTTCTTTTGGTATGCAGGTAGTCGTTGTCGCTTTCCCTGATGTCTAGTTCATTATGACGAATATGAACACTGCTCGTATGTAAGCCCACTTTCTTTTACGTGTCGTGTTTGTTGTCAGTAATCCTTCCACACCATGAGCTCGAAGCGATTCGCCAGTCCGATAGACTCGTTTCCACGCAAGAAGGGACCGAGGGGCAAGAAGGAGCTGTCGCAGAGTGATGATGCCAGCCTCTTCTTGCAGTGCCCCATTTGTGGCACAAATGCTTGCTTCTCATTCGGTTGTAATCGCTAGATTATCAAATCCCTGATCGAGCAACATGTCGAGGATTGCCTCACCTCTCAACAGGCAGCGCTCAATTCTTTCAAATCCGCTTCCCTTTCTGATATGCATCCATCTTCTCAAAAGGAAAAGGAAAGTGTTCTTCCCGCTCAATCTGAAGAAGCACACATCACCGAAAAGAAAGAAGAGGACGTCATAGAGCATCATAGTTCTACGTCAACCAAGGCGGATAAGCGAGAGGCCGTTGATCAGCGTCCGTTGGCCGAGCGAATGCGTCCTACTACCTTCGACGAGCTCTACGTACTGATGTGTGCTGCGATTGATGGACAGGGAAACGCAGAGCTGTTTTCAAAGGGATCGGTGGTGCGTACTCTGCTGGAAAAGGACCCGCCTCCCTCCGTGATCTTCTGCGGCACTCCAGGCTGCGGGAAAACGACTGTCGCGCACATCATCGCTCTTCACACCAAATGCCCCTTCTATTCACTTTCCTGCTGCATCGCGGGAACGGACGAAATCAAGAGCATCGCGGACAAGGCGGAGAACGAGTATCGTCTCCGGAAGGTGCCGTCGATCCTGTTTATGGACGAGATCCACCGTTTCAATAAGAAGCAACAGGATCTGTTCCTCCCCTACGTCGAGAGCGGGAGATTGATCCTGATCGGCGCAACGACGGAGAATCCATCGTTTTCGATTAATTCGGTGATGGCTATTCCGCATGGTGATGGGTAGGCTTTGCTGTCACGATGTCGCATCATTCCGTTGAAGAGTCTCTCTGTGGATGATTTGTGCAATGTGCTTCGCTCTGCATTACAGCGTGATTCTCTTTTGATTCAAACGGAAGTAGGCGTTGAATTGGCGGATGATGTTCAGGCGCTTCTCTCTGACCATGTGATCCGGCGAATCGCAGATCAGGCGGATGGAGACGCTCGAATGGCACTGAACATTCTGGAGACCTGCTGTCAATTCGCCGCATCGCAGACCGACAAGTAGCATTGCGTGTGTGTCGTCACGGACAGAAATGTGACCATTTCGATCGTGGAACAGATGCTGAAGGGACGATTCGTGAAGTACGATCGTGACGGAGAAGAGCACTACAACATCATCTCTGCACTGCATAAATCGATGGTTTGCCTGCAAATGAGGTCTAATGCACAGAGAGGCAGCAATGTCGATGCCGCTCTCTACTGGCTCGGAAGGATGATCGAGGGCGGCGAGAAGCCTGAGTGCGTGTGCTGTGCGTGGTTGATCCTAGGTACATCGCGCGGAGACTCATTCGTTGCGCCACAGAAGACGTGGGTCTTGCAGACCCACAGGCGCTGTTAATCGCTACACGGTGCTTTGATGCCTGCGTGAAACTGGGATATCCGCAGTGCATCGGCTCTCTGGTCCAAACCGTGGGCTATCTGTCGCTGACATCGAAGTCAAACGAGCTCTATCTTGCCTATGGAAAAGTGAAAGACGAGATCCACGAGAGCGGTTGTCTTCCCGTACCGCTCTTCCCATCCAATGGAGAGTACAAAACATGCTTTTCGCACCTCCCGGAAAAGCTGCTGGGAACCACATTCTACGACATCAAGAGAGGCATCACGGATCTGAGGGGACCCAGCTTGGAACTGTACGTGAACCCCAACGCGAAGGATTCCAGCGAGAAGGAGAAGGATGCAAATGCGGAGGAACTGCCTTTGGAGATGAGAGCGAGACTGAAATTGCACGGCGAGGAGGAGGAATCTGTAAACTAGCTTTTGAAGCGTGTTTGTTGATTGACTTCACTAAAGCGGCGTTTTGGCTTCCGTGGGGGAAATGGAAAACGGCACAGATCTCTTGTACAATTGTGAAAATGAAGTTTTGTTATAGTACGGAGCGCTGCCACCATCGCTGACAATGTAGGATTATTACTTGGACTGCTCATTGCAATGGTCTTCGGCGTTGCACTTTCTGATGAAACGATCGAGGTCCCCGTGGATAACGCTCCCAAGCCCGTGGATACTGGTGATAGCCGTCACGAATAGACCGAGAGTGAGAAGAATGTGTATGAGCGTGTGAACGAGCTGAAGTTGGATGCTGTATGAGTCGATGGAGATGCGCTCATTCGAAGGACAAATTGGAGACTGAGATCAAGACGAAGTCAGAGGCATTTGCTGCTGAGGAGAAGAAGATCGGTAAGGAAACCGAGGCGATGAAGAAGAGAATCGAGAAGAAACAGCAGTCGCTCGATATCTGGAACGAGGTGTGGTGTTAGGAGTTGGCGTCATGGCTAGGAGCTGAAGAGAATGCACAGCCGCATCGAGGAGCTGAAGGCCGAGGTGGCCCAGCTGGAGAAGCGCGCCAGCATCCTGAACGGCAAGGCGACCTTCATCGACTGTGTTGTGGATCTGATCGAGCGTTACGTCCTGCCCGCCGGCGAGTGGCTGTACGCAAAGGCCGCCGAATAGCATGCTCGCTTGTCTCTCTTCACGTCCTAGTTGGGTGATCGCCAAGGCGTATCTTCTGAAGGCGTGGACCTGGTTCGTCACCTTCTGGAACTCCAACCAGTACACGCAGGCCGTCCAGAGCGCTGTCGTGAAGTACGGAACGATTTGCATCAATTAGTCTTCATCGCCGTCATCTCTCATTTGTAGCGTTGTGGCCTTCTGGAACACCACTGCCTACCCCACCCTCATGAGACTGTACGAGCCGTACGCTCCCAAGGTGAATGAGATCATCGCCTCGATGATCGCCGCTGTGAAGAAGTACGGCATGATCGCCTACTCCTGGACGGTGGAGAAGCTGGCCCTGCAGTATGAGCTGATGAAGAACACGAAGTTCGTGAAGGACTACGCCGATGTGCTGATGTACATTACGCTTGTGCTCATCTTCAACGCGCTCTGGCACGCCGCTCTGCTGGTGCTGGTCATCGTCACCTTCCCTCTTCGCTGCCTGTGCCCTTGCTGCTGTCAAAAGTGCTGCAAGTGCTGCTGCAAGAATTGCAAGTGCTGTGATAAGTGTTGTGATAAGTGTTGTTGCAAGTGTTGCAAGCGTGACAAATGTTGCGACAAGTGCAGTGACAAGTGCGACGGGAAATGCTGCGACAAGTGCTGCAAGTACTGCAAGTGCTGCGACAAGTGCAGTGACAAGTGCGATGGTAAGTGCTGCGACAAGTGCGACAAGGGCTGCTGCAAGGGCTGTGCCAGCAAGAACTAAGGTTTTGTGTGAATATGTGTGTTTGATGAAAACAGAAACTACAGAAGCGACTCGTCCACCACCACCACGGCTGATCCCGTGAGACGACCATGTCGCAG
Organism: Blastocystis sp. subtype 1; assembly: GCA_027406405.1. Classification (NCBI taxonomy): domain Eukaryota; class Bigyra; order Opalinata; family Blastocystidae; genus Blastocystis; species Blastocystis sp. subtype 1. The sequence continues at coordinate 334,667 of JANPWL010000011.1, forward strand.
ATCATCAATCGCCTGATTCACTTCCTCCAGCTTGTACAGGTTCACCTTCATTTCGATAGGGTCCTATGCGTCATATCGCTGTCATTTATCCACCTTCGCCACCAATTCGAAGAATTCCTTTCCATCTTGCACCGTCAGGTTCGCTACCGACTCCACGCGTTTCTCATTCCACAACAAGTTGTAATCAAAGGACGGAATCGGCGTCATGTAGATTCCAGCGCACACCACAATCCCCCCCTTTTTCACCGCCTCGAGGGCACGAACAACGAGGGATCCCTCACTGGCGAAAATGATGGCAGAATCCAGCAGGATATCGGGCTTCTCGCTGCTTCCTCCCGCCCACACGGCGCCCAGCTGCTTGGCAAACGCCTGCTTCTTCGCATCTCCGTCCCTGGTGAAGACGTAGCATTCGATTCCAAAGTAGTGCGCGATCTGAATGACGATGTGGGCAGACGAGCCGAATCCATACAGTCCAAGGGTCTTGGGATGTCCCGTCTTCCGGAGAGACCGATACCCGATCAATCCCGCACAGAGGAGAGGAGCCGCCTGAATTGGGGAGTAATGCGAGGGAATGGGGAAGCAGAAGGCAGCGTTTGCAACACAGTAATCTGCAAAACCTCCATTCTTCTGGTATCCTGTGTAGCTAGAAATGAGTAGGAGGGAAGAATAAGACATGGCATGATCACAGAGGTTCTCCTTTCCCTCTTTGCAATAGTCACACTCTCCACAGCATCCGCCTAGCCACGGAACACCGATCTGATCCCCGATTTTGAGCGTCGTCACGTCTTCTCCCAATGCAATAACGATTCCAACGATTTGATGTCCTACACATAATGAAGTGAGGCTGTACCAACCCGGAATGACGTTGGGAATGGAATTGGGGAGCTCCGAATCGATTACGTGCAAATCTACTTGTGAAGAGAGTTTGCATATTGCAACCCGTTCTACAGATGCCGCAGGTCAGGACGCGAAGAAGAACCTCTCCCTTTGCCGGAGAAGGCTTGCAGTCCTTTCCGAAGAGAAGAGTGTGATGCTCCTTATCCAAATACGCAAATCGACCTATCCGTCATAGAGAAAACAAGGATGTGCCTTGATTCGAATCCATCTTTGCTGCAACAAACCACAAACCCACATTACAGCTCCACCTCCTCCGTCTGCTCTCCATCCACCTTCACTTCCTTCTCCATCTTCTCCTCCTTCTTCACTTCCTCAGCCTTCACTTCCTCCTTCACCTCTTCAGCAGGCTTTTCCTCAGCAGGCTTCACCTCCTCAGCAGGCTTCACTTCCTCCTTCACCTCCTCAGCCTTCTCCTCAGCAGGCTTCACCTCCTCCTTCACTTCCTCAGCCTTCTCCTCAGCAGGCTGCTGACCCATCATGTGCTCCATGGCGGCTTGCGGGTTCACGCTCACGCGGTTGTCGCCCAAGAACTGCATGATCGTCTATCCCTCACTCCTTCCCGCTTCTCTCACGCCCAAATTCGGCACCTTCTCCATCACCACCATCTCACGACCATTTCCACCAGCCTTGTACAGAGCGATCATCGGATTGCTGCGCATCTCCAAATTGCTCACATCATTCTTCGAAATGTTGATACGCGCCACCTCGATGTCCGGCACGTCCACGAAATACCCTGCAATCGTATTATAATCCTCCTTCAGCTTCTCGCATGCGCGACAGTTCTATTCCTTACTCCACGCACACACTCTCACGTTCGTCACAAACTCCACCAGCACGTTCACCGTCGGGTCATACACCACCTGCTCGAAGTCGTCGTGCACCAGAATCCGCACGTCGCCCTCACGCTCCTTGTAGATCGGCTCCGATTTGAAGTACGGCTTCAGATCCCCGCGGAAATAGGATTCGATGTACTCGCGCACCGCCGCGTCCTCGAACGCGCCGCGGAAGGCAAACTTCGACACGTCGTTCTCTCCGTTCTTCACCTGTGGGTGAAACTCCAATGAAACGCCCACCAGACAGAAAGTGGGAAGGGACTCGGGATCGACGGCGAAGTAGTCCAGGAGACCCGCCTCGCTGGAGCTGATGTGAACGATGAACAGACGGCCGATGTAGTCCTTCGCGATCTAGCGATGATGATGATGCGATGATGCGACCTTCTCGAACATGGCGGCGATCTCGGGGTTCTCCTGGAAGTAGTCCTTATCCGCGAAGAAGAGAAGGTGGTCCGACACGCCGTTCTCACGGGCGAACACCAACTTCATGTACTGACGCTTGTACGGAATGATGGCGGGCAGATACTTCAGCGTGATCCACTTCTTCATCTCCTTCACCGTCATCTCTATGCCTCATCCTCTGACGGCATTGTCACTTCCATCGTAGATGATCTTCTCGCCTCTAGCATAGGTGTACACCTGGTTCATGGGAACCTCCACGTTCGCCTTGCCAACCACCACCAGCGTGAAGAAGTCCAGATACACGCTAGCCGCCTTGCGGTAGTTCTTGTACTCCTTGGAGCTTCTCTTGTTCACGTGGGCCACCAGAGTGGGGAATCCGCGCTGAACATAGCTCTGGATCTCCTCGTCGGAGGTTACCTGGATGAGGCCGGGTTCAAGACCCTTCTCAATGAAAAACTGCACATCGCTAGCGTGTCATCTCAAACTCACAAATAAAACTCCTCATTGAGGTCGCCATCGTAAAAGCGAGGATTGCCCTTCTTGAACAGGTACAGGACGGGGAATCCACCGATACGATAGATCTGAGCAATCTTGGGGTTTGTGTAGTGATCAATCTAGCAGATCAGGAAAAACGGCAATCACAACCTTCGCAATCACGGGATGCATATCCTTCGCCTCCAGATTCTTCAGAATCTTCTCCAGCGTCTCCGTAAACGCGAGGGATTCAGGAGCGCCCTACGAATCAACAGTCAACACGGAAACAACAGTGGAGTAGAAGTCGATGAACATCACCTCGTGTTCCTTCACCGTCTGCTGGAAATTGTCATCGTTCAGCAGCAGAATGCCATTCTCAGTGGCAACTTCTCCCATCGTGAAACAGAGAAGACACATAGCAATAAAGAATCCTTTCATTCTAATTGTATCAGATAATTAATTCTTCCTGCCGATTTCTAGAACAGAATTGCATAGTGTGAATGATCCTTGATCATCAAACACCACTCTACGCGTACTCTCATGAGCCGCGAAATCGCATGAATAATCATCCTAAATGGAGTCAGCTCCAAACCAAACGAAAGAGGAGAAGGAGAAGCAGCGCAGGAAACGGAGGAAGGAGATGCAGAAGATGAAGAAGTCGTTTTGCTTCTAACCCATTCATTCGTAGAAAGGAAGATAAAAACAACTTAAAGAGAGGAACAGGAGCGACATCCATCGTGTTCAGCGGAAACACTGCTCCTACGGAGTCTTTGATTTCTGATTCTATTGGGCCAAGTCTTCCGGACGAACATCAACGGAAACAGCAGGAAATGAGCGTCACTACAACAAACCCGAATCCTACAAGTGCGACTGAGAAGCAGGCCATTGGTGCTGTTTGAATTCGTGATTGGAGTGACGATTAGACGCCACACTACCAATCCGTTTTGAATGACCTCCAAATTGAGGTGAATTCATCATCAAGACGCAAGATCATCATTTCCTTCTTCACTCGCGTGTTTGAAGAGTACTCTGCCTATGGAGAGTCTTTGCCACCAACGGTATCCTTTCTGTCATTGTTTCCCCGTGTAGGAGCAGGCCGAATGGAGGAATCGCTGCTCTTCCATACAGCAGTCCCTCGACGCCCTGTCCTTTTACATGAAAAAAGCTCATAGAGCCGTTCCTGAACGCATTATGAACAAATTAGTGAATATCCGCAAAGCGTTACTATCGGGTGATGTGGATTTGGAGGAAAGGAGTAAGCAATAGGGAAACCGTGCAGATGAATTGTATTTGGATATGGATGTGGGTAATATCGTATCAACCAACCCTGCATACGCCGATCTGCAGATGAACTGTGAGACTCTCTGTCGCAGTCTAACAGAATACTTTCCTCCGTATTTGTAATGCGTAGAACATCAAACGGCTGATGAATTTCTTTTGCGCCACGATGATTCTTGGTAATCAGTACAAGCTCTGTCTCTGTTTGTTCCATCCATCTCGTATTACACAACAAACGCCACCATTACTTTCTCTTCTTTCCATGCGGTCCCTTGCCCTTTTTATTCGACCCTCTCTTAAAGCTCTTTCTATTCTTCTCCTTCTTCTCTCTTTCCTCCGCCGTCGCCGCCAACATGCTCTCAAACTCCTCCGCAGACGCATACAGCGACTTCATCTTCTTCTTGTGCTTCTCCGTCTTCTTCTTAGACCCATCGTCGCCCTCATCCAGAATCATGCCTCCATCCTCATCTCCATCCTCATCTTCATCACCGAAGCTCATCTCGTCCTCCTCGTCCTCCACTTCTTCTCCCTCCTCCAAAAAGCGACCATTCTCGTCCTGATCAAAATCGTCCATAATATCGTCATCCTCACTTCCCACCTTCTGGTTCATCATCTCCTCCGCCATGTCCTCCGCAAACTTGTCCATCTCCTCCTCGTCCGCTTCCTCCTCCTTCTTGCTCTTCTTCCCCTTCCCCACGTTCCGTCGTGCACGCTCCTTAAAGAACTTATAGAAGAACTCGTCCTCCACCGCCACCTCCGATTCCTTCTGCTTCAAAAACGCCTCCGAGTTCACGGGAATCTGCGACGCCGACAGCGGCGTCTTCTTCGACTTGTGCACCGTCATCCCGCGATCGCGCGCGTTCTCGATGTCTCGTTGCTTCGCGTGCTTGTACCTGTCTCTCACACACCCTCGCCACGCCTACGCAAACTTGTCCAGGAACGCCTTGTTGCTGAAGTCCTGCAGCGGGTCGCCACTGCACTGCACGGGCTGGCCGCTGAGCAGCAGAGACGCGAACTTGGCCACGGTGGGGTGGTAGTGATGGGTTAGAAGGGACAGCTCGAAGAATAGCGTTTTGCTGGCGTTGCTGAAGCCGGGGTCGCGAGCAGCGAACTGGTAGACTAGGAATGAGTGGAGAGAAGAATCAATTACTCAGCGGCGTCTTCTCCTCTTCCTTCTTCTCCTCTTCGGGTTTCGCTTCTTCTTCCTCCTCACTCGATTCCTCCTTCTTTTCTTCCTCTCTTCCTCTCGTTCTCCTTCTTGTCCTGGTCCTCGAAGAAGGACTCGTTCAGGTCCATCACCTCGTCATCGCCCTCCTCCATCTTTTCTTCCTCCTCCTCCATCACTTCTTCCTTCTTCACCTCCTTCTCCACCTTCTTCTCTTCCTTCTCCTTCACCTCCTCCTCCTTCTCTTCCTCCTTCTTCGTCTCCTCCTCCATCACCTTCTCAAACCCTCCATTCTCCATCAGCGTCTTCAGCTCGCCCTTCACCGCCACGTCGCCTCGCTCGCGCATCACCGTCGACACCATGAACAGCAGGCCACAGCACATGCCCACATTCATGCTCAGACAGCATTGCAGCACGCGCTTGATCAGCCCGTACACCACCTCCTGCTCCTTGCAGTGGCGCAGCACGCGGTACAGCAGGTTCAGGAAGAGGTTGTTCTTGGTCGAGTGGATGAATTGCGGGGACAGCAGCTGGCCGTACAGCGCGCGGTAGAAGCGAGCGGCGTGCGCAGCTACGTTGGGTGAGATGGGTTGAAAGGGAGGGTGTGTTTATCACAGCATGCTTTGATCATCACAGTCATTGTCTTCACATCACACATCACAGTTGTTATATCACTCATCACAACACATCACATCACATCACATCACTCATCACTCATCACATCACACTCATCACATCACTCATCACATCACATCACATCACTCATCACATCACTCATCACTCATCACTCATCACTCATCACTCATCACACTCATCACCACACCTACGGTGACTGGTCACGATGGTGTACAGCAGCATCATCGCCTGCACCGAGCAGCTCCAGCTCTGGCAGTGCACGATCCAGTACAGGCTGTCGATCTGCTCGTTGATCATCTTCTCCGGCACTACGCCTCACACGCCCTCACCACCCACACCCTTCCCGTACGGCATGGCTCGATTAATCCCCGTCAGCAGCGCCGAAATCACCTTCAAGCGCGTCTCGTTGTTGTCTCCCTCGTCCTTCTTCACCTCGCGGTTCTCGCGGTTCTTGCGATTCTTCGTCTTCTTCGCCTTCTTGCCCTCCAGCGTCAGCACCGCGTACTTCTTGAACAGCAGGAAGTAAAACGACAGCAGCGACACCACGAAGTCGTTCTCGCCGTCCACGAACTCCAGCTGGTTCAAGAACAGCACGCCGTGGTACACTGTCTTGATCGTCACGTCATTGCGAACCAGCAGCTGACGCACTTCCTTCGACACCACCTCGCGCATCACCGGGTGCTCGTGCACCAGCTTCTGCAGCAGGTACACCGCGTGCGACGAAATCTACCATCAACACACTCCTTCACACACACCGTAGAATCAGGGTCGCCCAGCTTCTCCACAAGCATCGCCAGCAGAACGGATTCTTGCTCGGGCTTGCTCACAAGCAGGAGGTAGATGGCCGTGTCCGCGATCTTCTTGAAGAACTGCTGCGGATCGAAGCTGTACTTCTTCAGCAGCTCGATGAACTAATCATCACGAAGCATGTGCATCGCCCACCTCTGCGTACTTCTGCTTCATCACGTGCTCGAAGTAGAAGAGGACGATGATCTTGTCATCCACGCCTTCGGCTTCGAGCGGCTGCTGAGAAATGTAGCGCAGCGGACGATCGGGGAGAATCCACAGCGAGAACAGCTCGCGGAGCGAGTTGATAGCCAGCTGCGATTCACGCTTTCCGTTCTTCTTCGCCATCGCCAGCATATCATCGATCAAGTCCAGATTGTGAACGGGATCGTTTTGAATTAATGACGCCATTGCAGCGACTTTATCCGTCAAGGTACCCGAGCTCAGCATGCTTCGCACCCACTTCGCATCACCATAGTCCGCTTCTCTACCCATTACTCTGCGGTAACGGACTCACCTCTGCTCCTTGCGAGCCTTCTCACTCTCACTTTCCAGCAATTCCTTGCCCTAGTCATTACCGCCAACGCACCACAATATACGCGCTTTCTGCAACGGAAAATCGCTGCCTCCGAGTTAGAATCCGTTTGCTGCGGGAATTGATCCAGCGGAGTATACCAAAAACCCTCGGTATTCGTTGCTTCCATTCGTTCTATTCTACCGATAATACAACCCGATGTGAGACGAAACCACTTGAAACGCGAATCGAAACTCAAGAGATTGGACGAGTGAAAAAGCACGAAGGGCGTTTCACAGCACAAATACGCCCCAATTCTGGAAACAAACAAGAGAGTTCTTCTTCTGAACAGAAATACCGTCCTTCATTCCGTTCATGCTCTCCAGAGCCAGCATCAGCGCCTGCGTTCCCAGCTTGCCATTGCCCTGAGCCTTCACAGACAGGTACAGCTGGTTCGCCAGAGCCAGACCAGGAAGAGACAGGTTCATTCTCTTCGCCTCGTCCAGCGCAATACCCATATCCTTGATGAAATGATCCACGAAGAAGCCAGGGTCGAAGTTGCGCTTGATCATGCGAGGACCCAGGTTGTTGATGCTCCAAGAGCCAGCAGCGCCAGCGCCCACAGCGGCAATCACCTCATCCAGATTGAGGCCGGCCTTGTAGCCATAGAGCAGACCCTCGCACACACCAATCTATTTCTAACCAATAGGAAGAAGAGTCACCATCATGGTGGAAATCAGAATCTGGTTCACCATCTTGGTGTGCTGACCGCAGCCAGCACCTCCCATGTACTTGATGTTGGTTCCCATGCACTACCCATAACGAATCAACTTCAGAGAAACCTTGAACAGGGGAATCACATCATCGAACACGTTCTTATCTCCGCCCACCATGATGCTCAGCTTGCCGTCGCGAGCGCCGATATCACCTCCAGACACAGGGGCGTCGAGGCTGTTGAAGCCCTTCTCCTTGCACACGGCATTGATCTCCTGAGCGAGAGAAGGCTGGCTGGTGGTCATATCCACGTAGATGCCGCCCTTCTACCCATAAGACGCCAAAACCGCCATTACCTTCAGACCCTTGAGAATACCCTTCTCACCGAGAGTGATCTCTCTCACATCCGAGGGGTAACTACAGATTACGAGAAAAGAGTGACTCGACCCGACAATGCTGAAAACAATATCGGAATTCTGCGCAACCTCAATGGGGCTCTTCGCCAGCTTAGCGCCCTTCGCGACGAGGGGATCGCACTTGCTCAGAGTACGGTTGTACTGAAAATGACACAGAGAACATAGCCGCTTACCACAGTGCACTGATAGCCGTTATCGATGATGTGCTGGCACATGGACTTGCCCATCACACCAGTACCAACCCAACCGACACGAGTGGTCTTAGGGCTAATGGTAGAGACTATGAGTTATCCACAATGCGTGATACAACAGAAGCGTCTCAAAGCAAGGGAACAGTTCATTGGAAACGAGGATGACTGCTTCAAGAAACAGGGAAACGGGGAAACACATTCCAACAATCACCAACAATGGTTGAAACTGACTTAACGAATCCAACACAATCGATTCACAATCAGAATAAACAGGAAAAAGGATGCCAAAACCACCCTTCTCGCGTTCAAACCCCCACAATTAATCCCCACAACTCCCCTTTTCCCACACCCCCATCATGGATCCACTCAAGTGCCCACGTCCATAGCCCCTCACGCATAGAATCCCCCAATTCAGTAGAGGGACAAAACTGCTCTTCTACACCATCACTCTGTTTTGTAACACCTTCCGCCCTTCACTCCCACCCTAGTCTTCTATCGTTCTCTCCGTGTTCTCTCCGCCTACCCTCTGGGCGGAGTGTGGGGCCAGGCCCCCGTTTATCTCGTGCACTACGATGTGTCAGTCCCGGAGAAGACACAGGCGGAGGGTTTTTCCGTAAACAGCCTCCCCGCCAAGGCGATGAACGACTCTCCGTCCATCGTTCCCTGTAGACTGCATCCGGGCCTCTTCAACGGGAAGAGTGGGCGTGGCTGCGTAATCTGAGGAGTAGAGGTCGTGCCGCTGAAGCGCCGCAGCGACTTCGTGGTGGAGAGCGTGGTGCGCCGCAACCGGTCGGCGCTGCCCCGCGCGTTCCTGTCGGTGGTGGGTGGTGGGCGTTGTGAGGCGTAGAAGAGCCACAAGTACCGCCTGGTGCTGACGACGTGGGTGGGCGAGAAGGAGGTGGACGCGGACAGGAGCCGTGAGGCGTAGCTGTCGCCGGCCGTGGCGAACACGCTGCAGTCGCTGTGGGTGTTCCAGCAGTTCCTGAACACGCGCGTGGTGGTGTTCGCATGGGCGCAGCCCGTGGTGTCGGCGTGTCTGGCGCTGGGGCTGGACGTGGTGCCGTCGTACCCGTGGCGGTGAGGGCGTGGCGTGAGACGCAGGTCGAACTTCGCGGGCCTGCCGCTGCTGCGCGAGATGCTGGCAGCGGCACAGCGTCTGCACACGGCGCCGTTCTACGGGTTCGTGGACAGCGAGGTGCTGCTCTCACCGGCGCTGTCGCCCCTGCTGGACGCGCTGGAGACGCAACATGCGCGCAAGCGACTGACGGACGGCGTGGGCGTGGGTGTGAGTCGTGAGCCGTAGTTCCTGGTGGCGGGCGTGGCGTTCGAGGCGCCGGTGAAGGCAGTGCCCGTGGCGTCCGTGACGGCTTACGCGAAGTTCGTGAACCGCGCGCAGCACAAGCGGCGGGCGGGCGCGCGCGAGGCGTCGGTGGGCGTCGGGCGGGTCGTGTGAGCCGTAGGACTTCTGGGTGGTGCACCGCTCGGCGGAGCTGGAGCTGATGGGCGACGTGGTGGTGGGCCGCGCGGGGCTGGACCGGTACGTGGTGGGGCTGGCGAGCACGCTGCAGCTGTCGGTGGTGGACGTGACGTTCGGCGGTGAGGCTGCGAGGGGCGTGTGAGGCGTAGCCATCGCCGTGCGACAGACGCAGAAGGGTAAGCAGGCACAGCAAGCACAGCAGGCACAGCAAGCACAGCAGGACGAGGACGCGTGGTTCAACGCGTACTGCGCGGGCATGCAGCGGCTGGAGGCCGTGGCGTTGTCGCTGCCCGGAGATCGCGTGGCTTGTAGGCGCTGGGGCGGGAGTGAAGGGCAGACTGGAGCGAGAACCAGGAGGTGGTGGTGGAGCGATGGGGCCGTGGCGAGGCGCGCGAGAAGAAGAGAGAAGAGCTCCAGGCGATGCTCCTCCTCTCGGACAAGCAGATGCCGAAGAAGTTCGTGTAGTCCCTTCCTGTTTGTTGCAAAGTGGCAGGGATGCAAACAGACAATACAGTTTGTGTTCCAAATCGATTTGCATATGCGATATTCATGGACTTTTTGGACTGATCTTTCCTCACAAAATGACTCTACACCACAGCGAGCTCGAAGAGCCTATCAACCCCGGATTTCGCAAAACAATCACCAACTTCGAGGCGGACGACGCACCCCAGAATCACAACCAACTCCACCTCGTGAACGGAGTCATCGTCCCATGCATGCTACACATGATGGGTATTCTGTTTTTCCTCCGAATCACGTGGGCCGTGGGAGTGACGGGTTGGGTGAGCACTCTCGGGTGAGACTTCTTTTGTGTATTTACCGTGTAGTATGTTCATCGTGGGCGAATCGATGGCCCTGTTCACGGCAATGTCGCTGAGCGCTCTGTGCACAAACGGCAAGATGCGGGCGGGCGGTGCGTACTACATGATCAGTCGCTCGCTGGGACCGGAATTCGGCGGAACGATGGCCGTGCTGTTCTTTACCGCGTACGTGGTGGGAAGCACGTTCCACATATCGGGTAAGTATGTGGGATGAACAGCACAAGCTAACGGCGTATAGGTGTGGTGGAGTTGGTGGTGGGCACATTCTTCCACGACGACTCGAAGTGGAGCATAATCATAGGCACGGGCATCCTGCTGGTGGTAACGGGCGTGGCGATGATCGGCGCGGAGAGCTACGGCAAGATCAACCGGTTCTTGTGGGGAGGCCAACTGCTGACCATCTGGATCACGTTCGGTTTCATTCTCTTCACGAAGGGCGGTTACGTGGGAAGAACAGAAAGGCGTGAGGCGTAGAAGCTGGCGCATGGCGGCGAGTTCACGGGCATCTCGTGGGCGACGTTCAAGGCGAATCTGGTGCCATCGTAGCGACCCGAAACACAGTCACCCGTAGCACGCTGTCGGCGGCGTCGGTGAAGCAGGTGTTCTCGGTGATCTTCCCCGCGATGACGGGCATCATGGAGGGCGCGAACCTGTCGGGCGATCTGGAGAACCCGGGTAGGCGTGGGCATGGAGTATAAAGCGGAGGCCGCGACCTGGGCCGTGGGACGATCATGGCGGTGGTGGCGTCGCTGTCGCACTACACGGTGCTGTTCACGCTGGCGGCGCTGGCGTTCCCGCACGAGACGCTGGCGACGCACTTCACGGTGTTCCAGGACATCGCGCACACGCCGTACGTGGCGCTGGTGGGCATCGTGATCGTGGGCTTCTCCTCGGCGCTGGGCTCGTTCATCGGCGGCGCGCGTGTGCTGCAGGCACTGGCCCGCGATCACGTGTTCCCGTTCCTGGGCTGCTTCGGACGCGGGTTCGGGAAGGGCGACGAGCCGCGGCTGGCGATCCTGCTTATGTACGCGCTGTGCCAGGGCTGTCTGTTCATCGGCGGACTGAGCGTAGGCGCGGGCGGGCGTGTGGAGCGTAGGTGATCGCGCCGATCATGACGAACTTCTTCTGCCTGTCGTACGCGCTGGTGAACCTGTCGGCGTTCGTGCTGCGCATCACGGGCGCGCCGAACTACCGGCCGCGGTTCAAGGCGTGCACGTGGCAGGTGTCGCTGACGGGCGCGGCGCTGTGCTGCCTGATCATGTTCTACATCGACTGGGTGTAGGTGCGTTTAGAAAGCGTGAGGCGCAGCAAGGCGGTGATCTCGCTGGCGGTGATGGGCGTGATCTTCCTGTACCTGCTGTACACGACGCCGCGGCAGGAGTGGGGCGACATCTCGCAGTCGCTGCTGTACCACCAGGTGCGGAAGCTGCTGCTGAAGCTGGACACGGACAAGAACCACCCGAAGTACTGGCGGCCCTCCGTGCTGCTGTACGCGCCGACGCCCGACACGTACCCGCTGGTGGACTTCTGCAACGTGCTGAAGAAGGGCGGGCTGTACGTGGTGGGCACGGTGTACGAGAACGACCTGCGCGGCGACTGCGACGAGTTCTACACCCTCGAGAACTTCTGGGCGTACTTCATCGGGCACGTCAGGCTGGGCGGCGCGCGTGAGGCGTAGTGCAACGTGAAGGCGTTCCCGATGGTGAGCTTCGCGCCCTCCTCGATGGAGGGTCTCCACGACATGGTGGCGACGTGCGGACTGGGCGCGCTGCGACCCAACACCATCGTGTTGCCGCTGGAGAGAGCGCGGTGGGTGGAGGTTGTGGGCGTGAAGCGTAGTGGGCGTGAGGTGAGTTCGTCGGTGGAGATTCTGCACCGACTACGCGGCATGGCGCAGGCGGAGCTGCCGTTGGTGTCGGTGGTGGGCGTGGCGCGCGGGCGTGAGGCGTAGCCGCTGCCGTCGATGCTGAGCGACGAGGAGTTCTGCCGCATGGTGAACGACGTGCTGGTGCTGCAGAAGAACATCGTGGTGGCGGCGAACTACGAGAAGATCCAGCCGCACGGGACGGAGCTGACGTGGGCGGCGATGGGCGAGGTGCGCGCGCACCCCGAGCTGCACACGATCGACATGGTGATCGTGGGCCACTGGGACTGGAACGTGGAGTTCTCGAGTGGGCGTGGGGCGCGGCGGTGAGCGGTAGACTATCTGTCGGTGATCCTGCAGTACGGGTACATCATCCACCGCAACAAGAACTGGCAGGGCTTCACGCTGCGACTGCTGCAGATCCTGCCGGACCGCGAGGAGGGCGAGAGTGGGCGTGGCGTGTGGGCGTGAGGCGCAGATCTGGAGGAGGAGAAGAAGAAGCTGGAGGAGCTGTTGGAGGAGGTGCGTGTGGAGGCGACGACGATGGTGCGTGGCGTGCCGCAACATGTATTCGACGCGTACCGCGAGCGTGAGGACTTCTGTAGTGCGAGGGCGTGGGTGTGAGCGTAGCGGTGCACGTGCTGCCGTTCGACGTGTTGGCGGCGGTGGTGAACCCGCTGCTGAAGGAGCTGTGTCCGGCGAGTGAGATGATTCTGATGAAGCTGCCGAGTCCCGAAGAGAGGAAAGGCGGGAGAGTACATGAAGGCGTTGCGAGCGTTGGTGAAGGACTTGCCTCCCATGCTGTTGATGAACTCCAGTACCCACCTGCCCGTCATCACCCGATACATTTCCTCTGTTTGTTCAACAAGGAAGAGAATGCGATTAAAGCTCAATACTCACAGAAGAATCAAACAAATCGTAGGGCATCTGCTGGTGCTTATGGGCAAGTCTTCCTTTCACACTGCGTAATGCCTTGGCTTGGCGCGAGGATCTGACAATCAGGAACACGACAATCACGATGATGACAATGACAACTACGGCAATGACGACGACCAGCACGATGGACACGCAGAAGCCCGACGCCTTCTCCCACACACCATCCTTCTCGCCCAGCACACACGCTCTCTTCTGCGTACCCACGTAACCGCCCTGCTTCGAGCACTGGTACACCGCCGTCTCGCCCACGTCCGTTCTCTCGAACACGCCCTCGGGCTGGCAGTAGCCCTTGCGCACAGTGATCGCAATCTCGGCGAACGTCGCGGCGCGCGGGTTCTTGCCGTGGATGGTGAACGGCGTGGAGGCGAGGAGGGCAGTGGGAATGCCGGAAATCTCGCCGGTCTGCGCATCCAGCGTCAGACCTGCGGGGAGCGTCACGCCCTCCTCCAGGAAGAACTCCGTGATGATGTTGTTGAACGTGGGCTTGCCCGACGTGCCCTCCACGCCCAGCACGAACACGATGGTCGTCACGTCGTACACCAGATCGCTGGGGCTCTTGTACACGCACTTGTCCGTCTTCACGTCGCCCAGCACGCCGTCGTGGCACTCTCTGTACGCATAGCCGCTGAAGCCCTCGGCGCAAGAAGCGGGAGAGATCTGACCCTCGCTCACGGGCAGGTACTCGTCAATGCCGGGACACACAGTGCCCGCCGCCTTGCAGTACACGAAGAACATCTCGTTCAGCGTCATGGAGGCAGGAGGCGTGTCCACCTCGAACTTGAACTCGCGGAAGCCCACGATGCCCGGACTCACCTCCCACGTCTTGCGCTTCTGGTTCTCCGTGCTCTGGTCCACCACCTCCAGCATCGCCATGTAGTCGTCCTCCGCCACGGACCGACCGTACAGCGAGAAGCCGATGTTGCTCACCGCCACGCCCGTCTGCCACGCGTAGCCGTTGAAGCGCGTGCCCTCCAGGTTGGCCACGGTCCACGTCACGTGCACGTCGCTGGGGTTGGGGATGTCTCGGTAGGTGACGGGCGAGAGGTCGAACAGCTCGGTGAGCGTGGTGGCGTCGGGGATGTTGGACTCGATGGCGCTGTAGGAGTCGATCAGCACGGAGCACTCGCTCACGCCGAACACGCCGCTCGCGTCGAAGAGCACGGGCTCGGTGGAGGACTCGCCTCTGGAGCGGTGCAGCTCGAAGGCGATCACGTTCTTCTCGGTGTTGGCGCCCACGGTGTTGAGGATGATGTGGAACTTGGAGGTGGTGACGTCGGCGATGGACACGAGCGACTCGGTGTCGTGGGTGAAGGTCGCCGCCAGGTTGAAGCGCGCCACCTTGTGGCCGTTGAAGTAGGCCACCACACCGCCTCTGTAGGTGAGCTGGACGTTCAGCACGGCGTAGTCCTCGGTGTTGGGGATGGGGAACTCGCGGCGGATGTAGGTGGTGATCTCGTTGTTCACGCCGATGTTGGCGGTCTTGTCGGTGGTCCAATCGGCCGCGGCGAAGGCCACGGTGTTCCAGTCGGCGGGCGCGCGCGCGTTCTTGAGGAAGACCCAGTCGTCGTACTCGATCTGGAAGGGCAGGTAGGAGGAGAAGAGGACGGTGGAGGAGTGCACGCCGGGGGACATCTGGCCCAGCTCGAAGCGGAGAGCGCCCACGTCGATGGTCATGTAGTAACCGGCGGGCTGCAGCCAACCGTCCTGCGAGGAATCAAATAATTCAAGCGTGTAGATGTCGTGAGGCAGACACCAGTCGGCGTAATTGAATCCGTTATCCACCTTGAACTCCTCAATGCTCGCGACGGGCTCGCCAGTGGTAGTCTTGCCTCTGAACAGCTTGTAGGAGCCTTCTTCCGGCCAGTTGTCCAGACGCGCCACTAGAGAAATGAGCGACTTTGAACCATAGCAGGTGAGAACAACGACCTTCAGCGATGTTGAAACGGGCTCTCCAGTAATCTTGCGAGCGGTGATGGAGTAGACAGTTCCACTGGAGGTGGTGGTACGTGCCGTGCCGGAGATCACACCGGTGTTCACATTGATGATCAATCCATTGGGGAGAGCGGGGTTGATGGTAAAGTCACAGAAGAGCTCGCTGTTGGGGTACGCCTCAGCCATCTCGATGTCCTTGTAGATCTCCAGCGTCTGACCACCCGTGTACTGCAGATCGGGGATCTCCATGTTCAGAGACACGCTGAGGAAATCCAAACGATTGATTCTCCAATTGCACTCTTCAGAAGCGCCCGCGAAGTTCTCGAAGCGGTATTGGTTGTAGGGCTTGTTCTGCTGGACGTAGATGATCTTCTTCTCACCCGTTGCTGTCCACTTCAACTCATTAATAACCTTCAGCGTCGTCCACTCCTCCTCATTCTTGTTCCGTCCCTTCAGCGTGAATCGAATCGGCTGGGAGGTGTGCTGAATAGGCCCGAGTTGGACAACCACGGCGCCCGCCCACTCGCGTCTGTCGTTGTCGAATGAAATGGCGATGTGATTGCTTTCACAGCCCACTTGGTAGATGTAGTAGTCATAGAAATCCTCAAAAGCATGGGACACTTCCTTTGTAATGCCCTCGCCTGAAACGGAATAGCCGCCCAGCACGCGGGATTCGGACTCGTGGCCCATGAGACGGAGAGCGCAGTCGAAGAAGGAGGTCTTCGTGGAGGCGGTGGACACGATGGCGATGGCGATGGTGTTCTGACCCTGCTGCAGGTAGTTCACGGGAGGATTCGCGCCCTCGGCGAACGTCTTGATGGGCAGAGAGACGATGTGGTAGGACACCGAGTCGTAGATATTCTCGGTGGTGGAGGAGGTGCTCAGAGCGCCCACCACGCCGTTGCGGAACACCTCGTGGTTGTTCAGGTACACGATGCAGCCGAACTTGTAGCGGAGCGACAGGACAATGCCGGCGAAGCCCTGCACACTGGCCACGTTGAAGTTCTTCTTGTAGAGCTGGATGGTGTTGGTCGCTTCGGGATAGGCGCCGAAGGACCCCTGCGTCCAGCCGGAGAGGTCCGAGCCGAACCAGTTCTGCGGCACGTCGTTCATGTGGTAGTGCCACTGGGCCTGGAAGCCGATGGGATAGACGGTGGAGAAGTGGCCCGTCTCGAAGCCCAGGAAGCTGTCGTAACGCACACGCGTCAGGGTCTCGAACTCGTCTTTGTTAGCCATCATTTCCACATACAAGAAGGATCCTTCCTTCCAGTACTCCTTCAGTCCAGCCAGAAGAATGGTGTAGTGATCCGGAGGCAAGCACAGAAGCGTCTTGACCTCTTTGTTATCCTCCTGTGTGCTGAGGGGCGATATGCTGTACACCACTTCATCAGCAGCGTTCTTGACGGAGAAATAGTCGCGGCCCGCATTTGAGCCATACACACGGCGCAGCAAGACCATGTTGCCCTGGCAGACGCTGAACTGGAGAGTGAAGGTGCCGGTGAAGGTGTTGCTTCCACGCACAGAGCTCATCGTGAACACGGTGGGCGCCATCTCGGCGTTGTGCGAGCCAGTCACGGTGCAGGTAGCCGCGTTGAGCGTCAGACCCTCGGGCAGTTCAGGGCTGATGGTGCAGCCCGTGAACTCCTTGATGGTGGGAGAAATGCTCACGGAGTCGTAGATGGCGTTGTAGTTGTAGGAGGAGGGGTTGAAGGTGATGCCCGTGGGAACACCAGCGGCGCACACCATCGGGTGAACCTCGTAGAGGTTGACGGCAGCCGAGTAGCCCTCCGTGATCTGGAGTCTGTACTCCTTGTAGAGAGCCGAGTCGAAGTAGCCGTAGAGGAAGGTGTCGGCGTTGTTGGTGTACTCAATGCCAGTGGCAGTGATGATGGTGTTGTAGGTGGTGCCCGAGTTCTTGCCGCTCCACGTCAGGGAGCGTGTGGCATTCGACGGGGCATTGTAGGGCCAAAGGCGCAAGCCAACCACATAGGGAGTGGTATTGTTGAACACGTAATCGATGTTGATGGGCTCGGTGGGCGTGGGCATCATGGCGGCAGCCGTCGACTTGTCGAAGTCGAAGGCCATGGCGATGTTCTCGACGGAGGAGGACATCTCCACACCATCCGACACGATGGTGCAGGAAGTGCCAGTGACGGAGGGCGCGAGCGCCGCCAGGAAGGCGTTGAAGTCCACGTCGGGGGAGGCCTCCTCCGTGAAGTGAATCTCCACGGCCAGCACCGTCTCCGCGTTCTGGATCTCCGAGCCGGGACGCATCACGGCGCGATAGGCAGCGGCGGAGTAGCAGCCAGCGGCGGGAGTGGTGGCAGTGACGGGAGTGTCGGGCATGTTATCCGCGAAGATCTGCACACCGTTGATGTAGGCGACAATACCGCAGTGGTAGAAGAAGCGCGCGTCGTAGGCAGCCATGTCGGCAACACCGGTGAAGGTCTTGCGGTAGTACTGGGTGCTCGAAGCAGGAGCAGTCACCGAACCCAGCGTGACGGAGGTCCAGGTGCTGTCGTCGTAGGAGTATTGAGTCCAGGTGCCGGAAGCCGAGGCGGTCATCTTCCACTCCGCGTTCTTCATGATGGGGTAGTTCAGAGAAAGGGCATAATCCTCGTAATTCGTATTGACCATCATGTTCTTGAAGAAGGTATTTCCATAAATGCCTTGTATCTCGATCCAAGAACCTGGGAACCACGAATCGCCGTAGCTGTCCCTCAATTCAAGCTTGTACTGATTGTTCGTGTTCTTGGCAATGCAGTACTCAAATGTTTCCGTTGTCTGGCCAGAAAGGGGCGGATTCTGAATGAGAAGCTCGGAACCGCTCTTGATCGCGAAGGACTCTTCCTCGGAGTATCTCTCGCTCCTCTTGATGATCTTGACGTAATTCTCGGTTTCGGTACAATCAAGAGAGCCGACAACAGCCACTACAGTCGTGAAATCGGATACGAATGCATACGCGAAATTGCAAAAAGGAGAATGGCTGTCATTGGAAGAGATTTTGTGGAGAATTGTGTTCTCACTGTTTTTCATTTCCATGTGCTGTATGCATTGCAGGTACATGCCAGTGCGGTGTTAGCACATGCCCGGGATCGGGTGTGACTAGCATTGGTTTGCAGAAACAAACAAGGAAGACTCCATAGGCAGCAGGATCCACGAACCAAATGCAATCTCCGGCCGTGGGAGATACACGACTAGAAGGCGATTGACTCGTGCCGTCCCGGATTGCATCCAAACAACTCTTCTTGTCCTTGCCCGTCACGATGAAGAACACGTGAGAGGCATTATTCAGGACAGGGAGTGTGAGGGTGATTCGCTGTTTGGGTGGTTTAGGACTGTCTTCAATGTAGGTTACAATATCCGTCGTGTTCTCAATCTCCTTATGACCGGGGAAGAGAGAGCAGGTGTGTCCATCGGGCCCCATTCCCAGAAGAAGAACATCGAACACGGGAATCCCATTTCTCTTGGGAAGCATTTGAAGATCCAATGCGTATCTGCGCATAAAGCAGGGTGTTGGGGCTCACTGTTTCGCAGCCATTTCTGGGGATTCTATGGGCTCCACAATGTGATGAACGTGAGTAGAAGGGATTTTCGCCTAGTATTGAGGGAAATCAGTTGAGAGGCACGATGGAAAAGAATAGCCGATTCCACGCCTCATAGTTGCTGTCGGGATGCGTCAGGGGAACGCAGCGTTCATCCGTGAAGAAGAAGTGAACTCTCTCCCAGTGGATGCTGGAGTGAAGGAAGGCCTCCGCTACGAGTGCAGGCTGGGATCCTCCGGACACGGCGATGTAAAGATCCAACCCATTCTTCTCCTTGTCATGGAAGATGATCTCCAGGAGTTTGCACACTTCCTCCCCGATTTTGGCTTTTCTAGGGACGTTATTTGGTTTGATGAAGGATACTCTACCACTTTGAATTGATGCATTGCTTTTTTGAAGTCCCTTTCTTGTCATCGCATTACACAACACCTGCTCATTTCAATTGCGCCTCCGTTCTCTGTTTCGGATCATCATCTTCATGTAGTGCTCTGTGTGTGGCTCTGCCCTTGCAGGCAATGACAGATTGAAACAATGCAGATTTGGACAAAGAATGGAGTCGAACCAAAATAGGGCACAAGTGTTCACATCGGAATAGTCCCCTTTTCTATTATTCAGTATGCTTGAATTGGATGGGATTTCAGCGGCACCGGTTTTAGTGGATATAATTTCCCCCACCCCTTGCATTTTTTCTCACTTTTTCTTGTGAATTTGAATCTATCCGCCATGCCGATCATAAAGACGATGAAGGCCGAGAAAGTGAGCACGGAGACTCTGGCCACGAAGGCTATGGATGTTTGCCGAGAGATGCTGTCAATCATCTGTGATCGCACGAATAAGGACGGCGAGGACGACAGTATGGAATGGGGGGACGAAGTGATGTCTAGTGCTCAACACCATAAACGCGGAGCTGCATTACTTTGGAAACGGACAGCAGCTGAAGATCTCGAAAGTTGCTGACAGCCTTTATTCCTCGCTGAAGGACGTTTTGGGCTACGTTATGGTGGAGACGGCGAAACGGAGCGACAATGACTGCAAATTCCAAATGCCCAAGCACACGAGTTATATAGGATCCATTGTGAAAGTCGGCGCGTTTTGGGGACGTGACGTGTAGAATACGGCCATTGACGTGATTGCCAGGAGCGAGCGCCATCAGCAGTATCTGCAGACGTTGGTGGCGCAGACGGGCAAGTACCGCTTTGACGTCACCTCCCCCCACTTCCTCAATCTCTACTACGACACCATCACCAAGCTGTACGAGCGCAACTTCCTCTTCGACGACGACCCGGAGCTGGAGGAGATCAAGCAGATGATCATGCAGGGAACGGCGCAGAGCGCGACGGACGCCAACGGCTCGGTGACGATCACGGTGTTCCCCGACCCCAACATGACGACGCGCCTCACAACGCGCAACCGCGTGATCTTCCCGTATCTGCGGCGCCTGTTCGAGACGCAGAAGGCGGCGCTGGTGACGAAGCGTCGCGTGGACTTCTTGAACGAGCAGATCCAGCCGGACGACGAGATCCGCCGCGTGTTCCAGGAGAAGATGGACGAGGCGATGCGTGTGGGTGATGCGACGCGGTGTGAGGTGTAGAACAGCTCGGAGAACTCGCTGAGCATGGGCGCGGATATGATGAAGGCGCATTGCCAGTACGTGGCGTTCAACTACCTGAAGGAGACCTTCTCGAAGGAGCGCGTGGACCAGATGCGCAGCTTCATCAAGTCCGAGCGGTCGATGAACGCGCGGTCGCACAAGCGGTACGTGATCATCCCCTCCGCCAAGCGGCAGCGTACGGAGGAGCTGACCATGCAGTTCCCGGACGAGGGCATGAAGGGTGCTGAGGAGGGGTTTGTGAAGTCCTACCCGCAGCAGGCGGTCAAGGCGGAGGCCGTGGAGAACCCCATGCAGGGCAACTTGATCTTGGTGGGAGGGAACCAGCCGGCCGATGCGCCGATGGTGATGCCTGTTCAGAGCAATGAGATGCCGCTTTTGTAGTTGTGTTTGCTGGAAACAGTCGAATCGAAGCGACTCATGTTGCGGCGGCAAATTGCCATCGCCTTCTTGTGGTCCATCTTGGGCTGGACCTTTTCCTTCTCAAAGAGGACGTTGTTCTTCATCATCTTGTCGATGATCTGGTTGAGCTGGGGAGGTCTTTCCGCCTGAGGTGCGACTCCGGAAACGGTGTGGTTCTTGATGATTTCGGACTTCTCCTTCTTGAATGCCTCTCTCTCCTGCTTCTTTTCCTCTCGGATCAGCCGGTTCTTCTCTCGGTATCGCTTCTTCTTGTCTGACCTCTTCACGTTCTTCTTTCCCTCCTCCAGAATGGCGAGTCGCACTTCCTTGTTCATACGACGGTGGAACTGGGCCATGGACTCTCCTGCCAAGCGTCCCTCGAGTTCCTAGGGATCATCCTACTCGCATATCGCAACATGGGGATTCTTCTCGCTTTTGTTCTTCTTCTCTTCCTGTTTCACTCTCTTCATATCGTTCAACTCCTCTGCAAAGACGACTACGCATCACGAGTGGTCAGGAGAGGAGTACGGTCACGACGATAGCTGGGCTTCTTTTTGAAATCTGTGTAGGTAGATATATCATCCGTCTCGTTGTCCACGTAGTCTTCCAACTCGCTCTCATCGGGATCATCATTGAACTCCTTCCCCTCGTCCATGTTGTAGGACCTTCCCGAGAAGGGGTCGCACGCCTTGTATTTGGCTCTGGCTTTGTGTGGCTTTGCACCCTTTCCCCTTCCCCTTCGGTTCTGCTGCGACAACTTCCGGATGTCCTTTCCAACCATCTCTGAACAGAAAGCGACTCTTCTGTGGGAATCCCATGAGTGACAAAAAGACGGGCTGTTTTCTCTTCTCTTTTTGGGCGTTTTTTGGTCCTTCTTCACTTCACACTTTTGTTTCTCCCTTGCTCCGTCTCGTGATGAACGGTGAAGTCGTGCATTCGGGAGGAAGCGAGCCGCATTCTCTGCATGATTCCGATTCGCCGTGTTTAAGCCTCCTATCCAAGTGGAAACGCTTCGTCACGTGGATGTATACGTTCTGTCAAGCCTATGGAAGTGTAATTGCCTACTATGGCGCATCGTACGGTGCGTTCCTCTCCGCGCTCTCTGTGCCGCTGCTGAATGAGTAGTGCATTTCCACCTAGATGATGTGTAGATTTGAAGGTGGGTGCAAGTATCCGTATCTGTCCGAGGTGGCACGGAAAGGAGTGGGGTGGTGGACGTTCTTCCTCGGCGCACTCCTTGGATGCTTTCCCTGGATGCTGTTTAGCGTTGACTACTATCGCACCTTCAAGGCAATTGGGGCTTTGATCGAGAGCAAGACGCGGAGGAAGTGGTATTTGTTTTTCCAAGCGGTGATGCTTCTCTTCAACATCCTCTCTTCGCTGGGCATGCTATTCACCTCCTTCTTCGACATGGGCAACTATCCAATGACACATGAATACGTCGTATCCCTGCTTTGGACTTAGCTTGTAGAGCGTGATTCTGTTCGCCGTTCCTCTGAATCTCGGCTTTATCATCAACCTCGTTGATGTGTATCTGTATGGAGGGAAGATGGAGACTTCCTATTTTGTGTTGAAGTGTCTCGTCTTCGTTGGTTCCTTTGGCGGCATTCTGGCCTTCACCCTGCTTGGCAGGATTGATTACTGCAAATGTGCTCCTCTCACTGTGCTGTAATGCATAGCCGTTGTGATCACACTGGAGGAGTGCCTTCAGCTCACTTCCGAAGCAACCTGCTTCTCTTATGTTGATCGATTCCGCGATGGCTGTACAAGCTCTCTATTCTGCTTATGTTCAGGGACGATCCTCCGCAACTATCCTCGATGCAGAGGAATGCATTTTTGGCGTGGTTTTATCGAGTTCGTGGCATTGCTGTCCTCTGCTCAGTTTTTGCTCTTCCAGTTTCACGATCGCAACACCATGCAGCTGCGCTTGCTGCAGGAAACGGACTTCAAGCAGTCAAACAAGTACATCCTGAAGGAGACTCTCGCCCGCTCACTAGCCGAGAAGGAGCGTCTCTTTCACCGGAGCGATGAAGAACAGCTGGTCGTTTAGTTTTTTCCTTTTCCATTCAAATGAGTTTTCTTAACCAAACCCGGTTTACGAGGAAGGAAAAGGTTAAGATCGTTAGCTGCGGATTGATCCTATCTGCGCTTTTCCTCTACTTCCTCGTCGATGTGTTTCTGCATCTGTTTCGCGTAAGCACTCCCTGGCCTGTACGCTTTTCTTCTTCCATCACGATTGCATAGATCAATTGGTCGCTGTATGCGGTGTTTGTGTGTGCTTTTCATCTGAGCGAGTTTGCCATTGCTGCTATCTACAGAAAGGACGAGGTGTGTTTTGACTGTACCATTCACTCCATTGTTTTCACGCCGAAGCCTTCTTGGTGAATCAGAGTCCCCACTATGTGATTGCCATGATTACGGGCATGGTGGAGTATTGGGTTGAATTCTTTTTCGTCCCAGCGTATTCATTATGAGAGGGATTACTGGTAGTCTGAGGATGAACGTGTTTTCGTTGTGGATTGGGTTTTTTCTGTGCTTGGCTGGAGGACTGCTGCGTGCGTGCTCCGAAATTCAGATGAAGAACAACTTCAACCACATGATTCAAACCGAAAAGACAGCGAGTCACCAACTCGTGACCACGGGCATCTATTCGTTCGTCCTGCATTCTTTAGATTTCCTGTAGCTATTTGCGGCACCCCGCCTACACCGGTTGGTTTTACTTCTCGATTGGAACCCAGGTCCTCCTCAACAATCCCTTCTGCTCAGTGGCGTATGCGGTCGCTTCGTGGTACTTCTTCTACGTCCGCATTCCGTGGGCTTCCTTCATGCCGTTGATGCGTAGCATCGAGGAGAAGTACTTGCTCGGTTTCTTCAGCGATTACGAGGCGTATCGGAGTCGCACACACATTTTTATTCCATTTATCCCCATGGTGCATTTGCAGCTGGCCTCCTTTTCTGTTTTTTTCAAGACCACCCAAATCAGTCCTTTTTCGGGAATCCAGTCAAGTCGATTGTTCTCCAGAAGTAATCACAATTGGAAACGAAATATCCATGTTTCGAGTAGCTGCAGTTGGGATACATAACGATAAGATTGTATTCTTGCTGTTGGTGTTTGTGGGCGTCATCTCCACGCCGCAGCGCGATTACGGAGAATCCTACGGATGGAAATCGTTCTCTGAAGGCATGAACGCGGTCGAGCGGGAGCAGAAGCCGGGAATTGTTGTGATCGCCAAGCGCTTTAGCGGAGCGTGCAAGGAGTTCGCCAAGAGCATGGCAAGCAGCGATGAGATGATCCGGCTGTCCAGCCACTTCGTGATGATTCTCGCGTTGGATGAGGATGAGCCGCAAGAGGAGAAGTGGCTTCCGGGTCTGTTCATTGATGTTGCGTGACGTGTAGATTCCCGAACCCGCTACTACCCTCGTGTGTTCTTTGTGAATTCGGACCAGTCGATTGACTACAGCACGAACAATGCGGGCTTTTCGCCCGTGAATCACTACTACTACTATGATGCGCATTCTGTGGCGGAGAGCGCCAGACACTATCTAGCGAGTCACTCCTACGTGGAGGATCCGGAGGAGCTGTACTTTGAGGAGGAATTGTAACCTGTTGCTTCATGCGTGTTTGTTTTCTCGCCTCTTTCCCTCCTCGCTGCTCTGAGTGTAGTGAATTGGATTCTGATACAGATAGGAATACACTCTCTCTCCACTGATGGCGTTTCGTTGAGAACATTCGAGAATTGGACGCTTTCCTGCGCTAGTTTTTGATTCTAGGGAGTGTTGAAATGTCAAAGGAGGGAGAGAACCCGGAGACCAAGCCGATCGATTCTGAATATTACCAATGGAGCAAACAAATCAACGAATCGAAGAAGGTTTGCTCTTGTCGTGTACATGCATTATTTTTAGGAGCTGGAGCGTCTGGGAGTCAGCATTGCACCGACGCGCATTGATAATTCACAGGCGGTGGAAGAACTCGCCCCGTCTCACAAATTGACGAGCTCTGCTTGGAACAAAGCTGGAACGTGGTAGGAGCGTGCTTTCTGTCGCTTATGTTCAGGGAGGAGTGCGACTTTTCAAAATGGGCACAATCGCGTATTCCCGAGATCTTTAAGACTGGTCACATCTCCAAGAACAACGTACCTACTCGTTTTGGCGTGTTAGTGTAGTACGAGATCACGTTCCCTTCGGTGGAGAAGTGCGATGGTCAGGCGACTTACGTGTTTGTAAAGGTTGGATTGTCTGCTGAGGATGATGGCTAGGGAAAGAAGCGGCCCGGTTTTGATTTCTCGCTGCGCATCAAGTGGAAGGCCACGTGCGATAGCGAGGAGGACGATGCCACGGGAACGGTGTGCATTGATGATGTTATTATGGACTGTAGGAGTAACCGGTAGTTCTCCGATACGTCGGATGGTGATTATGAGTGGTCGTTCAAGTCGAATAAGAGCGATGAGAACCATCTGAAGGCGAAGAGCGCCGTGCAGGCCAGCAAGGGAGAGATTATCAAGCTGCTGGACGCATGGATTAACGAGTTTAAGAATCTGTAGATGTACTTTTACGCGCTGTGTTTGTTTTCCAAATTCGGCTCGTTTATTGGAGCCCTGTTCTTTGTTCGCCATTTTCAAGGGAAGAAGCATGGAAGACGTACGACGGACACCATTCTACAGCACTTACCCCGAGAAGGAGCTGCCTCCTCAGGAAGACACGCTCAACGCCTACAGCATCGTCTCGTTGATGTTCGGGCTGGTGGCTGTGATGTTTGGAGCATCTGATTTGGTTTACTGTTGATTTTCTAGTCAAAACTGATGGGCTGGATGAGTCTCTTTACTGGAGTGGCCTCTCTCACGCAGCTGCGTCTGGCGCACGTCGATGTCTTTAGCACGCTGGTGACGGTTGGGTAGACACTTCTCTCTTGGAGTGAGACGTAGTTTTTCCGTGATGTCCATGATCTCCTCCTATATCAAGGTGTACTCCGACATGTTGAAGAAGAAGGCAATGTGGCTTGTTTGTTCTATTATTTGCAACACTCACTCATCCTTGAAGGAATACCATTTGCAACACACATCCTCAAATGAATACCCTTTGCAACACACCCTCGAATGAATACCCTTTGCAACAAACACACACTCATCCTCAAAAGAATCAAGGCACTTATCGGAATCTGCGGAGAGAGAGGGTGTTTCTTCTCATCCAGCTCGCTCTCCAAGAACCACCGATGCGCTTGTTCGCGCGGTGTCCCTTCTTCGTCATGCCACGAGCGTGACGACCCGCGGCAGTCAGACCACGGCACTCGCGGTGCTTGTGCACGGGGTTCACGATCCAGTTGATGGTCGGGTCGTTGCGGATGGCGGAGTGGTTGGGGTCCACCAGAATCACCTCGTAGTACTTGTAGGTCGCGTCCTGGTTCACCCAGTAGCTGTTCAGCACGCGCAGGTTGGGGCACACGCGGCCCACACGGCACTCGGCAATCACACGCAGATTGCGTCTGTTCTTCAGCTGGTTGATACCCTGGTTCTTGGGCTTGCCGTACACAATACCCTTGGGGTTGGGTCGCTTGCGTCCTCCACGGCGGATCGCCACGCGGTACACCACGTAGCCCTGCTTCGCCTTCATGCCCAGCTTGCGCGCCTTATCGGGGCGAGTCGGGTGGGTCACACGGCACACCTTGGGGAGCTGACGGTACTCCCAGGAGCGAATACGCAGCAGATAGCGCATCGCGTCGCTCTGCTTCTTTCTCCACAGTTCTTCAAGATACTTGTAGGCACCCATGTTGTCGGAATGAGATTCTGTGACAAAAGCAAGAGGCACTGCGGAATGTGATGTGCTAATGAACACTTGGGTGAAGAAGGATAATCCACGATAGACTCCTCTCTCTCTTCCCTTCACCAGTATTCCCTTTCTTTGTAGTAACATGGGTCGTCGCCCTGCTCGTTGCTATCGTTATTGTAAGAACAAGCCTTACATCAAGTCCCGCTTCTGCCGTGGAGTTCCTGGTTTGTGATGAGGCGAGGGAGTGACGGGGTAGATCCTAAGATCAGAATTTTCGACATTGGTGACAAGTGCGCTAGCGTGGATACCTATCCTTTCGTGGCTCACATGCTCTCTGACGAGCGTGAGCAGGTAGTGTGTGGCGTGTATTTCTAAGTAATAGCTGTCTTGCGAGGCTCTGGAGGCTGCCCGTATTGCGGCCAACAAGTATCTGGTGAAGTACGGAGGCAAGGACTGCTTCCACATGAGAGTGCGTTGCCACCCCTACCACGTGACCCGTATCAACAAGATGCTTTCGTGCGCCGGCGCCGATAGACTGCAGACGGGTATGCGTCACTCCTTCGGTAAGCCCAACGATCTGGTGGCTCGTGTGCGCATCGGCCAGCCGATCATCTCCATCCGTGCAAAGGACGACAAGAAGCAGGTGGTGATTGAGGCCCTGCGTCGTGCCAAGATGAAGTTCCCCGGTCGTCAGAAGATTGTGGTGTCGAAGAAGTGGGGTTTCACGAAGTGGACTCGTGAGGAGTACGCCGAGATGAGACAGAGTGGCAAGCTGGTGCCCGCTGGCAACATCGCCAAGTACATCCCCGACCACGGCAAGCTCGATGCTTAAGTCTTTCAAAACGAGGGTGCGTGTTTGTTGCAGAAGCGGGTTGCATTCCCTGAATGGGACTGATGTTTCAAGAGAGTGAATGGTGATTGCATAGGAGATTGCTTTTGGAAAGAGCTGTTGAAAAGCGACTTGTGATTACATCAAGATAGCCTTTTGCTCTTGGAAAGGAGTGGGGAATTGACAATCCCACAAAGATGTGCAAGAAACAGCGATGCAGCACAAAGAAAACGCTACTTCATTCCCATAACAATAGGCTTTTCTTCGCATACGGGGAGCTCCGTCCGATTACCATACACAGTGTTGAGTTGCATCTCAAACCAGGGAATCAGACTCTTGTACTGACCCTGCCTAAACGCCGCAGAGAAATTGGAGTAGGGATGCGGCAGGTCCACCGCGAACGCGTTGTTCAGCACGTAAAAGTGCGGATCTACCCATCATGTCATCGCTTGATTGCCACTCAGCGCGCGGATGTGGTTCACGTACTGAACCTTGTTGCCTCCATAGTTGATAAACGCTTCATCGAACAGCACCATGCCCTTATGCCGCTTCAGCACCATGTACGGCTCCTGCGAGTCGTTCGGCCAGCACACCACGCGCCACAGCTTCGGACGCCGGTCGAAAATCCACTTGGACGTGATGAAGTTCTACCCCTCATACCCCCCGTTTTCGAGCACGTGCGTTGGGATGTGGTGCTTGACGGACAAGCAGACGTACTTCTTGTAACACTGTAACAAGGCATCCATGGTGCGCGGCGCGATCTGGAGGCCTCTGAGCGTCAGGAAGAGGAGGAGCACAAACCGTTCGATGCACGACGGAATGTCATCACATAGGGTCGTGTATTTCTTGGGGAAGAAGAAGGGCGGGACGATGATGGCGGAATCTTCACTGTCCAAAATGTCCCGCGGGAGAGCCATGATGGTGTCGTACAGGTTGACTAGCCGTGATGGAGAAGGGTGGCGCTCACACGACGGAATCAGGTCCGTGTCGAAGAAGAGGAAGTGGGAGGTTTCGGCGTGGCGAATGCACAGGTTTCGGAGGAAGTTGAGAGGGAAGGTGTCATACAACGTGTGGTTCACAGGAGGGGAAAACATGATGAACATGACTCTGGAACTGAAGTTGTATTCCTTGATGGACTGCGCGATCGCGGGGATGTCCTCCTCGTGGACGATCATCGCGCCGCAGTACCGGCCCTTCCACACCTCCGTCGTGTTTTTGATCAAGGCAAATCGGTTCGGACTAGGGTGAAGAGAGAGCGATATGACAACCTCGCCGGAGCAACCATCGTGACATCCAAAGTGGAGTTGTAAAACACGTCTAGATGTTATAAGAATGGGAGACAAGGGACAGGGGACATTTCGGAAGGGGACTTCCCGTGTTCCTACCCACTTTCGGCAATACCCCTTCCTGCAGAAGCCCTTCACACGGTTATCAAGTAAGAACCGCTTGGTCGCATTGATATTTCTCTCCGTCGCGTTAACGACTTGCGGTACGTGGTAATAGTGCTTAGGACTTCTGTACTTCCAGTACTCATCAGGGTTGTACCTGATAGTACTATTAATGGTCACAGTGGTGTTCAATAAAAGACATTCTCTCTCCTTGATCCTCTGTATCGCAGCCTTGTCAGTAAACTACAGGGAATAATGATCAATGGGATACTACAGTACGGACAGGTGCAATTGAATGGAGACCCAGTACCGCGGGGGGAATACGAAAAGCTATTGAAAGCAAACTGTTTGAGCACGACCTGGATGCAATTCAGCAGAAGTAGCCAGAGAATAAGCATGACAGGAAGCCACTTCGGTGACTCTAATGGGAGAAATGGGATCGGAGTCGCAGTACGTGGGAAAAGGAGGTCATTCCCGCGGGAGGGTGTTATGAGAGGCGTTGTTGCATAGGAGAGGGGTTTAAGGGGAGATTTGATGCTATTTGTTGTTGGAGAGTTGTGTTGGAGGATTTGAAGAGAGGGAGAGAGGGGAAGGGAATGCGGAGTGAAATGAAAGATGTAATGGATTGGGTTTGAAGGAGAATTGTATTGGGAGTAGGGAAATTGGGGGGGGATAGGGACGATGAGGGTGTGGAGGCTGATTATCGGAATGGGAGGGGGAGGAGATTAGAGTTGAGAGGGTGATTTCAGGGACGGAGTTTGGAGGGTTATTGTGTGATGATGATTGGATTGGGAGGAAATGGGGGTAATAGTTTGAGGTGGTTATTGAGGGATAGGGTGGAATGGGAGAGAGAGATTGGGGAATTGGGGAGAGGGAGGAATGAAGAAGGGGAGAGGACAGGGAATAATGGAATTGGATTACGGGAAGGGATAAAAATAGAATGGAGTAGGAAAGGAGGAGGGGATCGAGGGAGGACATGGAATGGATAACTGACAGGCGGAGAAACGGGTGGAATGGAGAATAGGGGTGGGATGGAATGGATTGATGAGGATTTTGACAAGGGTGAGAAATACACTGAGGAGTTCACTTTGAGTTGGGAGTTGAGGGATTGGGAATCGATTTCAATTGGGGTTCCATAATGGATTCGGGGTTGTGTCCAACAAACAGGAGAATCGAGATACTTCTGAAGCGCAGGGGTGATGTCTAGTTGTGATGAAGGGGAAGAAAGAAGACTGTTTGTGGTGACCTTCTTCTTGTATTCAGAATGCTTTCTTTGTGAGGTACACATTGGTGAGTCGGGGAAGATCTGATTGTGAATGGATGGGGAAGAGAGGACCTTCAAATGTGATGTAATCTGCGTTTGTGAAAGAACTGTATTTGTCTTCTTCTCCAACTGTAGTGAGGGTTTGTGAGCATTGGGAGTTCTAGGGGTTAATCTGGTAAAAGAAATGAACTTCGCATGATGAGAGTATTGGTATAACCACATCATGTAAAAGAACAGAGCTTCAAATCCAAGTTGAATGGAAGTCAATCTGGGTAAATCTAGACATCATTCTCTTCTGATAAAACCCACTCTCAAATACCACACGAGAACACTCACCGAATGCACTACAACCAAACAGAAGTGATTTCAAACTGGGCAAGTCTATTCATCACTTCATTCCTTCACAACCACTCTTCAATTCCAATGAAGCAAAAAGAAATTGCAACTCACTTTCATTCAATTCTCCCATCTCAATCACTTCCAAAGAAGGCACATTCTCAATCTCACACACGGAATAATCAGAGAAGGAAAAACAACCAATCTTCAATTCTCTCACTCTCTCACAATTCTTCAAATAGAAATGACGATTTGGATTCATTCCGTCTTTGTCAGTATCATATGCCAATCTTTGTAAAAACAACACTTTCCAATCACCACTCTCTCTAACTCCTTCAATCCAATCAATCTCAATTCTTCTGTCTCTTTGAAACAACAATCACCCATTTGAATTGATTTCAAAGAAGGCAACTCTACTCATCATTCTCTCTTCAATCCATTCACTCTCAAACACCACACGAGAACAATTATCAAATGCTTTACACCCAAACAGAAGTGATTTCAAACTGGCCAAGTCTATTCATCATTTCATTCTTTGAGAATCACTCTTCAATTCCAATGAAGCATGCCAGAAATTGCAACTCTTTTCGTTCAATTCTCCCATTTCAATCACTTCCAAAGAAGGCACATTCTCAATCTCACACACTGAATAATCCATGAATGCTTTACAACCCATCTTCAATTCTCTCAGTCTCTCACAATTCTTCAAATAGAAATGACGATTTGGATCTATTCCATCCTTTTTAGTACTATAGGGATACTTCACAAAACTGTTCTGTCCAATCACCACTCTCTCTAACTCATTCAATCCGATCAATTTCAATTCTTCTGTTTTCCTGAAGCAATAATCACCCACTATCAACTCCCTCAAGCTCACAAACCCACTCAAGTCCACTACTCTCACTTCCTCAACTTTGCAACACCTATCACTTACCACAATCTCCACAACCAAGTTCACATCAATTCTCTCCCAATCATTCTTGCACGAAATCACCCCCTTCTTCTCCCATTTCCTTAGCTCCGCCAACTCTTTCATTCTTCCCACATTCTCCATCTTCAATACCTCCACACACTTGAACGCATTTGGCAATCTGCATTGCGTAATTCTCGGCATATTCATCAATTCCACATCTTCCACATTCCGCAGTGTATCGAAATTCCCCTTGATCACACTCAATGCAGTCAAATCTATTCATTACTTCTCACCAACACTTCAACTCTTCATAACCAACTTTCCGCTCTTTCTTCCAAACACCCACTTCCCCAACAGCAGCGTTTTCAAATCACACAACTCTACTCCTCATTCTCACTCCACATCCTTACCTTCAAACACCGTGTTCTCACAATCCACAAAGCAGCCATCTCCAATCTCCACTTCTTCCACTCCACAATTCCTCATCACAAACTCACTCCACTTCCCACACGAATCCTTCCCGATCTTCACACTCTTCAGCAGACCACACCCACTCACTTCCATTCTTCCCTTCGCTTTCATGAAGCAAGAACAGCCAACTTCCACTCTCTCCAACTTCTTCAAACCCTTCAGCACAAACGCCATCACATTCTCCAAGCAACGATCGCCAATGCGCAGCTCCTTCAGCTTCGCACACACATCCCAATCACACGATGTGATGTCAGGATGATTGCATACACCCGACTTCATGTCAACCACCTCCACTTCCTCGTTCAGGTCGAAGATGTCCACGTCCTCCTTCATCACGAGAGTGTTCAGAGGCCTCGGCACATTCACCGTACTCACATTATCAATATTCATACTTGGAGGTGGCTGGACAAATAACCGTGAAGGACTCACTGAATGCAACTCCAGATTGAATGAACGCTGGGAAGGATTCACTGAAGGCCGCGAAGGCAACTCCTGATTCAGCTTCTGCGCCAGTGCAAACAGCGGCGCTGAATACCCCATTCTGCTAATCCTCTCCACCGAATCTCTCACGAAGGGATGCTATCCATCACACTCACTCACAATCACCCACTCGCAGCAGCGCTCGCACGTCCCATCGCTCGTTCACATCCTTCACCAAGCACTTGCCCACAAAGTCCACAAACTCCGAAGACCATCCTGAAGAGGTGAGAGAAGGCGGCTCTCCCAAACACACACTCTTCATCACCTGCATTTCACTGTACTCAGCATACGGATTCTTCCTATCCGCCAGCTCCAGCAGCGAGATACCCAACGACCACACATCGCTCTTCCACTGTGTTTTCCCGTCATACACTTCAGGCGCCATGTACCACGACGTGCCGCATGTAGTGTTCCTTCTCGTGCACGTTGTGGTCAGTTTCACAGCCAGACCAAAATCGCCCAGTTTAATCACTCCCTTCTCGGAGATGAACAGATTGTCTGGCTTGATGTCCTATCTCATCATTTCCACCATTCCTCACAAACTCTGTGAACGATCCTCTTGGTATTGTGAAGGTAATTCAACCCTAACAAGCAACAACTCGCAATCTCCCTCAGTTCATCCTCATTCAGGCGATTTGCATTCCGTATGTAGTTCGCCAGTGAACCGCAGTGGCAGTACTCCATGATAATCTGTTAATGAAGCAATGGCTTAAGACCCACCCACAGCTCACTCCCATTCTTTTCAGCACCGCAATAATTCACGATGAAGGGGAAATTGCAGGATTTTAGGGTGGCAATCTCATTCTCCAGTGACTGAGATTCATCAATGAGCGTCACCTTCTTGATTGCATACAGCATGTACGTATTCCGATTCCGGGCAGACCATACTTCTCCGAAGCCCCTATCGCTAATCACTCCAAAACAGCAGATACCCTCTCCCCAGCAGTTTTTCAAACTTATAAGTGCTCACTGAGTGTGAATTCATCGCAAATGTCTTCCAACAAAATGTAATTCTGAGATTGGATTAACTGCGACCAACAAAACTCCCATCTCTTCTTCACCACCCATTTTCTCACAAACACACCACATCTAAAAGAATAATCACGCCTTCTTGTTCTGCTTCTGACGCAGGATCTCCGCCTTGCGGTTCTTCAGCTCCTCTCTCACCTGCTCCGCTCTCGTCACATCGATCTTCGTCGCCGCAGGCATGCGCTGCAGCATCTCCACGTTCTACCCGTCATCCCAAACAACAACACCAACGCGAGCAATCACCACCTTCTTGCTCAATCGCTGATGCTCCTTCGCCAGAGCCATTCTACCCGTCATTGCACAGACCCACCATCACCTCTTCTCGTAGAAGCGCTTCTCGCGCACCTGCTGAATCTCGCTCACACGCTTCATGGCCTGCAGCGTCTTGGCCATCAGCTCGCGGTTGTACTTCACAGGGTCTGTTGCGCGTCTTCTCGAACTCGAACGTGGAGTCCTACGCCATTACGCCCACCAGCCCGCTCCTCCTACCACACGAATGTCCTTTCCGTTCGCGCGTCGGAACGCCTTCGTCCAGCGCACCTTTCGCGGGTTCCGTCTCAGATTGAAGTTCTTTCGGCACTTCGAGCGGCAGAAGCGAAACACCTACGCCGTTACACCCTCCCACCACTCTCAATACTTTGCTGTCGTTGCGGACGAAAACGATTCCATGTCCGGGATAAATGGGACTGGAGCAAAAGTAGCACGTTTCTATTCTCATTCTCCGGAACTATCCAACAGGGAGGATGCGGTCGGAAGAAAGAATGGAGAGAAACTCGGAAATAGAAAACGCCAAAAGCCCGTTTTGGTCCCAACAAACACACCGCTTAATCACTCTTGGAAACAACACGCTGCGTGAGCTCGGACTCGCTCGACTTGGACTTGCGCCTCACCTCCTTCGACATGGAATACAGGACCGAATCCACCATTCCCATCATGGTGAACACGCCACCGAGAATGGCGCACAGCGAGGTGCACAGCTCGAAGAAGGGGAGGTGCGTCTCGCGAATGACCGATCGGAGCGGAGAAAACTCGTAGACGAAGTACAGACCGGGCATGAGCGAGGACCCGCTCTGCAGAGGCCGGATGTGGTGCGTCTCCGTCACCCTAGCGATCAACCCCGAATCGGCAGCCTGACTGGTAGGTGTTGGTGACATTGCCGCGACCGTCGATGTAGGTGGTGGGGATGGCGTTGACGAAGTACTGGTACATGGAGGCCGTGTCGGTGGTCATCACGCCGCGTCGCTCCTCAAAGGGCGACACCTGTCCCTGCACGCTCACTCGCTCCTCCACCGCCCACCTGGATCGGCGTGCCCAGCGAGAACCAGTGGATGGTGTGCGTGACGTTCAGCGAGGTGGCGGTGCGGTGAAGACAACCTCCATCCACGGCAAGGATATACTTGGCGCAGCTCGCCGGCGGTCAGAAGGTCGTTGGCGTGGGACGGGATGATGAACATGTGTCCCTGCACCTTGCTCACGTGCAGGTGGCCCTCCACACGACACCCCTTCTCCACCCCGTTCTTCCACTTCTCGATGAAACTATACCCCTTGCACTACGCCTCACACGCTCCTCCCACTTCCACCTGCGGGGCCGTCTGCTTGATCTGGTCCACGTTCCAGTGCTTGCGCTGGTACGCGCGAAGCAGCGTCTGGCAGTCGTTGCAGCACTCGCCCTCCTCGCCCGCGCCGAAGCAGTCCCCGCAGGGCGTGTCAATAGGCTTGGCAGCCTTGGCATCGTCGTGCTTCGTGGCCTCCAGAACCTCCTCCTTGGTGGGAACGGTGATGGTGATCTAGATGGGAGAAACAAAAGTGATATACGGAGGATTTGTCGCGACTGCCGATCAGATTGCCGTTCACGTCCAGACTCGTCTTGAAAATCTCGTTATCAATGTCGCTCCGGTCATTTCCCAGCGCATCACGGTATCCCACCTGGAGAAAGTCGCAAGGAATGCTACATTCTCACGCCAATCGAATCAAAACCTACAAAGGGAAATCTACGGAGAGGGAAATGTCTGTTTGTGCCGTTGTCTCTTTGTCGATGACCATATCTTCTACACGCTCCTGCACATAACAATCACGGTAAGAAAAGCAACATTCTGCATGTACAACTTGAGTTCGCCCCAGAAGAGGACTGCCATGATGCTCACCGTGACAACAGAAACTACCCGTCATGCCCCTCATACATTCCTACTAAATGCACCCGCAAGCGTTCTCACCTTGAATGAATCCTCCGTGGATGGATTCAAATC
Organism: Blastocystis sp. subtype 1; assembly: GCA_027406405.1. Lineage (NCBI taxonomy): Eukaryota > Bigyra > Opalinata > Blastocystidae > Blastocystis > Blastocystis sp. subtype 1. The sequence goes on from JANPWL010000011.1 coordinate 370,278, forward strand.
AAACTTCTTCAGCATACTCCGAATGGAACTCATGGTGACCAAAACAAGTGCCGAACGAGTCCTCCTTTTGGAAAACAAGAATCGCACAAAATCAGTCCGAATTCTGGAGTGAGGCAAACAAACAGAGAAAACACTGGATCGCTTGCTCAGCAACTGCTCTGATTCTTCATCAGAGTGGGGGACCACGCGCTTCTGCTGAGTCGTCTCTACGCATGACCAACACGAATCACCCTCACCGTAGGAGTACCAGATCGATCCCAGAATGCAAATGATGCTCCCAAGGACGCCAATGGGCTTCATCTTGTTGTTGAACAGATACACGGAGAGGATGATCATCACCACCTGCTTCACGTTTCCCGCCACGTTCATCATGAGCGGCCCTCCCTCCTTCACCGCGTTGAAGTTCGCGACGTTCAGGAAGAAGGCGAGGATGCCGTGGATCAAAAGGAGCACGAGCGAGGACACGGGCGCGGATGGGAGCCAATTCTTCCAGAAGGGGAAGTCGTTGTAGAGAGAGAGGGGGAGCACTTCCAGGAAGGCGAGAGAGGAGTTCTATCGGTGAACGAGGAGGGAAGCGAGGACGATGTTCAACAACTGGAATGTGCTAAGGGGCTCGCCTTCCGAGAGGAGCTTCTTGGTGATGATGCCCTTGAGCGAGGAAATCGTGCAGCTCAGGAACAGAATCACGAAGCCGCCCACCGTTCCGTACACCTAGGCGTTAGAGCCGATCGGCATGCGCACATCTCCTGCACACACGAGCATCGTCCCCAGAATGACGGGGATGAGGGAAAGGTACACACGAACAGGAAGCACTTTGCCATGGAGGAGGTACTCCAGAACGCAGGTAAACACGGGCATGGTACAGCGGAACATCTACGACTCAGCACGCGGAATCGCCAAAACCTGGTCCAGTGCGAGACTGTTGTACTTCAGGCTGGAATTGGACGTAACAATGTTCACGATAAAGATCACACTCACGAGGAACAGCATTTTCATTTCATTGGCCTTGATCGGACGGTACTTGAAGAATCCGGGCGCAACGTGCTTCATGATGGTGGAGTAGACTGCGCACGATATCATGTGTATCTACCCGTCATGGGAGGCCCAGCGGAGCAACCATAGTGATTGACACGGGGTAGGGACACTTGAGGGAAGTGAAGAGAGTCTTGTTGAGCGTCGTCACGCAGATGACGATGCAGAACCACGCAATCACCCAGAACATCATGGTGGAGAGAATTAGTGAACAAACAGCGGGACTCACTTTCTAATATCACAGTATACGATGGTGTTCCCATCGTACAACACGTTGCTCTCCTTCGCGCTCCTCTCCATCCTCCGGCTCTCATTCCACTTCTTCCCTCTTCCCTCGAAGCAGTCCATTCCGTGGCTTCCTCCCTACTCCGTAAGAGCAACCGCGCGGTCCGTACTGCGAACAAGAAGAGATAGTCGGTAATCACATGCGGGAAGAACTGAAGCAGCGGAAGGAAGAATCCGACCAAGCGCTACATCTCAGAAGAGTCCGTCAGACCCACGGGCAGAATGATCTCGTCCTTCTCGTAGCGAATCGCATACACAATCTCCTTCGCAATGTCCTCCGCGGAGTTCTCCGGGAAGAAGAAGTTCTTCAAACGATGCCCCAGGTACCTACCGTGAAGCAAGCCACTCACTCCCACTCCTTCGAGTAGGATCCGGAGAACATGCCCGTGCTCACAAACTGCGGGCAAATCGTGGTCACACGAATGTGGTCGTTGTTGTTGGCCTTGAAGTCCAGACGCAGACAGTCGCTCATGGCGCGCACCGCCGCCTTGGAGGCGCTGTAGGACCTGGGGATGAGATGATGCGGCGAGTCGTACGACAAGTGGGACGAGGGAACGAGCGCGATGAGCGACGACATGTTGACGATGTTGGCGACGCGCTGGTTCATGAGGTCAGGGAGGAATGTGCTGATTAGACTAAACTGACTGATTACGTTTACCTACGCATAACCTTGATGGTCAGTCACTTACGGAAAAGGTGTTGTCCACTTCCTGGACGCTGAGACTGTTGATCGGGTCGTCGTACACGATTCCTGCCTTTAACCCAACCCATTGCCTCTACCGGCGTTGTTCAGCAGGATGGACACTCGGTTCATTCCGCACTCCTCGAGTTTGGTCTCCAGCTGCTTATACGCCTCCTTGATCTAGGCCATAAGGAGGAACGTGAGAGGTGAACGTTTGAGGTGTCGGTAACGTCCACAACCTGCTGGATGAAGAAGTTGCCGTTACGGATGTGAGCGCTCACTTCCTTCTGCGTTTGCTCCATCGCCTCCTTGTTCTTGTCCCAGACCACGATGTTCACTCCGTTATCCGCAAGGGCCTTCGCGGCGGCTACGAAATCAGCACACCGCAGCACAACAAACCCAGTCCGATGCCGGATGCACCGCCCGTGATGAGCGCGGTCCTTCCTTCCAGTTGTACGTGCGCCTACGTGTCAGTTTGGCGGAATCAGCAGCGGTACCTTCTTCATGTGCCGATAGACGATGACAACGATGATAACAATAATGGCGTTTGTGATGGTAACGATATTGTTGAATGTTGTGGCTAGAAGATTCATTTTCTGAACACGCGTTTCGAAGCAACAAACCCACTGTTGCGAGTCAACTAGCTGTTTTCTATGCTCCCGTGTCCAAAATCGACAGAATCGGAGAGACCGTCAATGACCCTCTCAGCGAGCTCTCGGTCCGTCAACAGGAGTTTCCTTGTCATGTGGTCGAACTGGCGCCTGCCCCGTCTTGACAGCACTCCCGCCTTCTTCTCGAGAACGGCAATGCGCTGGAACAGCTGCATGTGTCCGTTGAACTGCTTCTCCACGTACAGCGCGTTCCTACATATCACATATTAATGCCAAATCATACATCCACTCATATCCCGGGATGGACTGGATGCATTTCACGATTCCCGTCTCCCGTCGTTTCCGGTTGTACTCAAACAGAACCTCCTCCTCCACCTCCTCCAGCGCCGTCACGGCCTCCACCTCCGCCTCCAAGCAGCCGTACACTTTTCCCGCCAAGTCGTTGCCCATCTGCTGGTTCGTCCAGTAATGACACTACGCTCTCACTCTCCTCGTTCCGCCTACGGGGTGGAAGAAGCGACCCTCCACGAAGTTGTCATCTTCGCGTGTCGGCGAAGAATGACAAGAGTGCAAGGCAGTGACGACGCACAGCGCATCGCATGCCGTCACCACCTCGTTCCATTCCTCCACCGCCGTGGGGTCCCCCGGATTCCACTCCACGTCCTCCTCAAAAGCGGGGGGCTCCCCCTCCTCCTTCTCCTCTCTTGAAAACAAGTCCTCCAACAGAAAGAAGGACGAAACTCCCGACTTCCACTTGGACGGCTTCGCCTCCTCGAACTCCTCCTCCGAGTTGGTCTCTCCCGTTCTACCGCTCATTTCCTCCTCTCTCTCTCACGCCAGCTTCGCCGCGCGCTTCGTCACCAGCACCGCCTCGCGCCCGAACCACGGCTGCTCGCGCGAGCAGAACAGGCGTCGTCCGTCCCGAGCGAAGAACGCCAGGTGGTACAGCCCGCGGGGCAGCGGCGGAATCGTCGCCTGCAGCTCGTGTGGCGACTTGGGAGTGAGGCGGAGCGACAAGGCGCCTTCGTCGCAGCCTAGCAGCAGCACTTCACCCACGACGGTAACCGAGCCTTTTATAGTCACCTCGGCTCCCTCCAAGGGCAGGAGGGAGGGAGAAACGGAGTCCAGGCGGAAGGCGGGAAAAGGCGGCGCGGGCGAAGACGGCGCGGGATGTTGGCGGGAATAGAAGCGAAGGAAATTGGAGACCAGAAAGGAGTCGGTTTGATCGTCGTTCGGGAGGTGCTGCGTTTCGCCGGTTTTGAGCCAGCGCTGTCCCGATTGTTTGTAGGGCCAATGGGCCATCCGGTCCCAGTCCATGAAGGACTCGAAGTCGGGGGACGCCGCTGCGAACTGGAGGGAATTCAGGGTTTGTCTGAAATCGAGCTGATTTCGCATCGCGGCTCTGTGGGTAAAAGAGGAGAGAAAAGGGACTCTCGAATGAGCGAGGGCGAGAAGGAGGAGGAGAAGACGAAGAGCGAGGGGAGGAGGTGGGCATAGAATTGTTGGGGCGTTGGGGGCATGAGAGTGAGGTGACGGGACGTGAGTGCCAACACCTCGTCCTACGCATAACGGTGCGCTGGTGCGTGTACGGAGGGCGTGGCGGTGGTGATCAGAATGGGCGCCTTGGACTGGAGAATCAGCTGTCTGACGGATTTGAGGTACGACGGGCGTGTCGCGGGCTTCTGGCTGCAGCACCAGCAGTCCAGTGTGGTCAGCGCTCCGATGGGCGATGTGGCCCCCCATTCTTCGATCCCCGCACCACCCATACCTGTAAGAGAGAAGGCAACTGAGGTGCCTGCGGCGCCTGAGGTGGGGGAGAGAGGGCACGGGAGGAAGGGCGCGGCGGGCTGCGCGTTGGCGTCCACGTCGTCCAGCAGAAGGATGGGGAAGGTGGCGCATTGCAGCGTGGCGATGCGCGCCTTGGTCTTCTTCACGGTGCTGCGCAGGATGCGGCTCTGTGTGGCCTCCTGCACGTGGGGGATCAGGTTGATCACCTCCTGGTCCGCGTTGTTGATCTCGATGAGCTTGCGTCGCAATGACCGCGCGAGGTGCGCCGCCAGCGCCGACTTGCCCTCCGCGCCGCTGATCAGATAGGCGTTGCTGGTGTAGTAGGGATCGACCTCCCACGCCAGGTCTGTTGCTGACTCCGCCTCACCACACCCACCCTCGTCGTCCTCCTCGGAGCGGTTCTCGAAGTCCTTCAGCCACGCGATCAGCGCCTTCACCTCCTCCCGCTGGTCCGCCTCACACCACCACAGCTCCACGCCGCCCGCCAGGCAGCGCTTCACCCACAGGTCACTCGCGTCGCCGACGGCACTGCGCAGCTTGGTAAAGAAGGTCTTGGCTCGGGAGAGCAGGCTACTGTCGGTCTAGGCGTCAGGGGAGACAGTCACAGCCACGAGGAAGCATGCCAGCACCGCCTCGAAGTCGTGGTGAGTGGAGGGAAGGGGAAGAAGAGGTTCTTCGGGGGAGGGCAGACGACCCGTGAAATAGTTGGGGGATGGGGGGTCGTAGTGCAGCGGGACTCGGGTGTAGGAGGCGGGAGAAAGTGGCGGGAGAGCGTGGGGGCGTTCCACTGGAGGGAAGGGAGGGAAAGGAACCTCCCGCCAAGCGATCGGCTTCTTGAAGCTGGTGTCCGCTTGCAGCGCCAGCCGCTCTCTCCGCACCGACGGCTTCTGGAACATGAGCGGCGTCACTCTCGTTTGTGATTTCTGTGTATGTTGTTCTGGTTGTTCGTGCTTTACGAATTGCACTGACTGTTCTGACTGCGCTAATCCCGTAGCATTCGTTTCCGCCAATCGCCGCTGCTTCTCCTTTTTCTCCTCCCTCGTCAGAAACATGTCGGGAATGGACATGATGTCCTTCTCCTTGGCAGGATGATTTGGAGCATCCTCTCTTGTGGGAGTAGACAAATCGACTATATCGTCAAAGCGCAGCTGTTTCTGCTTATTGTGATCCTTCTAAACATGAGGATGGCCGATCGGACCACCTACTGCACCTTTCGCCTTTACATTCTGCTTCTCTTCCTGCTTGACTCTCTTTGATTTCGGGACTTCACTCTTCTTCAGGAAAAGGGGGCATATCTTCCGTTTTTGCTGTACAGCGGGCTTCTCGCTCCCACACTTTCCTCTTCCGGCTACACTTTGAATGCCACGCCCAACGACAAACCATCGTCCTCGCTCTCACAATCCACATCAATCACAGGGTTTCCCGGAGCCATTCTCTGGGAAAGCGCGTGTTTTGAAGCAACAACGAAAACAATCCTTACACCTTGCTAGGAGTGAGTTTTGTGTAGTTCACGCCCTTCGCTCCGTAGGAATACAGGACGATGGCGATCATCACCAGCGCGCATCCGATCAGGAAGTTCGTGGTGATCTTAAAACCGAAGAGGTAGACAGAAATCCAGCTGGACACCAGAATCGACGCGGAGTTGCCGAAGGCCTTCAGAATGTTGTCCGCGTACTTCAGAACCATGGCAATGATCAGTCCGCCCATGGCCAGGAGAGCCACGGCGAGGAAGGCCCAAACGGAGTAACCGTGGAAGAAGTTGGCGGGAAGAAGGAGCGACGGCTTCTTGAACACAATTCCGATCACGCCGGCGATGATGCTGTAGGTAGCCAGCCAGACGTTACGCGACCAGAGGGAGAACTTGGCGTCCTTGAACATCTTCTCCATAAACACTCCGGCGAAGCCAGAGGTGGTGCAGGCGATCACCACGGCAATCAGGCCCAGCGTGAGGTTGCCGCTCGTCGTCGACTTGGCGTTGGGGTCGAACTGCACCAGCACCACGCCCGCGCCGAGGATGACCAGAGAGAACCACTGCATTCCGGAGATGTACTTCTTCAGGAAGGTGACGCTGAAAATAGCGGCAGTGAGGAGCTTCAACTGAGAGCTGACCTGAAAAACTGCGGCTTCCAAGTTGGTAATGGCAATGTACAAAAAGTTGTTCTGAATCGTGTACAGGATGGCGGGGACGGACTGCAGGAGAACGTCCCGGGAGTGGTTCGAGACCTCGTTCGCCAGCTGCGAAGCGGCGCCTTTCACCGACTTCTTTTCCATGGAAAGGAGAAGGAAGGACATCACCAGCTTCATGATCTCTCCCAGCAGCACAGCGGTGGAGGAGTCGTAGGGATCACCGGGAAGCGTCTTCGCGTAACGCATACACAGCACCTGGGCGCTCGTGAAGAACACGAGCAGCACCAGGCTCACGTATTTCATATTCACTTCGAATGCCATTGAGGAGAAGAACGGAAAAGCAGATATACCGCGGAAAAGAATCCAAAGTCTAGGGATGAACGCGCAAGCGGCACGGCGCCTACCTAAGGAATCCTTATCTGAGCAGGAGCCACACGGCGGAATCCACGCGCCACCCGCAAAATCGGTCCCCTTTCCGGCAATTCTCTGTTCCTCTCTTTCATCGCATAACCAAAGCGAAGCGCGTTCACTTTTGGATTTCTTTGTGGGCCTTTGCGCAGTCCTTCCTCTCATCCTGTAGTAGCTTGAAAAGACAAGAATTGAACGAACATGCTTGCCCGATTTGCGAATAAGCCTAGCGTGCGTGTACTTGCTGTAGGGCCGCTGCGCAGCGAAATGAGAGATAGCGCTCCATCACTTCGGACGTCTTCCCCGGAACGCTCGGTCTGGGAGGCAGAATGTCCCAAGCGCCGCAGAAGGTGACGATCTTCGGCGCCTCGACGGGAAATCTCGGCAGAAGCGTCGTCTACGAGCTGGGTCCGCCGTTTTCTCGCTCCGTGACGCCTAGCCTCTCGCGGCGTGACCTGCATGATCCCCTACCGCGGCGAGGGCGATGAGGTGCGCCACCTGAAGCCTTCGGGCGACACGGGAAAAGTGAACCCCATCCCCTTCCACCCGCGCGACGAGCAGTCCATTCGCGACTGCATCGGCAACTCGGACATTGTGCTCAACTTCGTGGGCAAGTACTACGAGACAAAGAACATCTACTTCAAGAAGAACTACACGTTAGTGCAATGAGGGAGAGTGATGTGCAGCTACCAGGACGTGAACATCTTCTTCCCCGAGCGTCTGGCGCGCATCTGCAACGAGATGGGCGTGAAGCACTTCCTGCACGTGTCTGCGCTGCAGCAGAACCTGAAGCACCGCTCGGAGTGGGCTCGCACCAAGGTCGGTTATGGGCGCATCGCTGATGGCTAGGCGAAGGGCGAGCAGGTGGTGCGCGACGTGAAGCCGGAGACGTGCATCGTGCGCCCGGCCGATATGTTCGGTGAGGATGACCGCATGCTGCAGTGGTAAATATCAGCCCGATTTCGGTCACTCATAGGATCGGTCGCCAGTTCCACATCTACCCGTGGCTGATCAATATCAACGGTGGCGCGGCGCTGAAGCAGCCCGTGTGGTACGGCGACGTGGCGGCCGCCATCCGCAAGTACTGCATGACGCCCGAGGCGTTCGACGGCAAGACGATGGAGCTGGGCGGTCCCGAGGTGATGGCGTGGAGTCAGATCGTCGACTGGTTCCGCAAGACCACCGTGACCAAGCGCGTGCCGCCGCGCACGCCGACGTCCATCGCGCGGCTGTACGCGGGGCTGCTGGAGCTGGGTCCGAAGCCGTACATCTCGCGGAGCGAGGTGGACCTGCGCGTGACGGACAACATCGTGGACCCGCACACCCGCGTGCGTGACGTTCAAGGACCTGGGCGTGGGCGTGCGGCGAGGGGCTGAGGCGTAGATCGAGCCGCACACCATCGAGGACAAGGGCTACAGCGCGGTGATGCGTTACCGCAAGGGAGGCCACTGGGCGTACGACACGGACATGACGAAAGTAAGAGTAATCTAATGTGGCGTGTTTGTTGGAATGCTGCGCAAGAGTGATGTTATGGAGTGGTGATGTAGGTGGAATTGAAAAGACACGGATGGAGAAGAAGAAAAAAGGTCCTACCGGGATTTGAACCCGGATCAGAGAATTCAAAGTCCTCTGTGATAACCGATTACACTATAGGACCGCTCACAGGGTTCTCTTCTCTATGGATGTTAAGACATGCATGTCATTCAGAGCACAGAATGGGCTATTCAGTGTGGAAAGGAGAAGTGCAGTCTTTCTCAAACACAATGACATGCAAGATAGCACGGATGGAGAGAAACGCGGTCATTCTATTCCGCACTGTAATCCACTCAATAGACACACTGAGCACAACACACCCCATGGGTTGGCACGGAAGCAGCATTCATTGCCTTGCAAGCAGTCTCTGGAGCCCATGGCAGAGGAAGAGCCAAGCTGGTATTCGCTCTATTCGGTTCTAGTAATATCAAAAGCGAGAGGTGATGCATAGTACGACCTGAAGGCTTCAAGCGCATTGGTGAAGGAGATGTCTTCAGACAAGCCAATCAGCGCAATCAGCCAACCGATTGTTGGTTTTTGTAAGGCGTTTGCGTTTTCCGTCTAATGTCAAGTGGACAACGTGGAGCAGTGCTTTTTGTTCGGACTGTTGGATGAAGGTGAAGATACACTATTCCAACTCTTTCAATCGCTCTCAGCCACGAATGACGTGGTTGCCGCGGCCATCAAGGATTCTACCGAAGCGAACGGTGCAAAAGTGCACGAGAGCTTGATAGGGATGCTGTGCGCATTCCTCAACCGCCATTCCCTTTCTTCAGTTGTGATTGTCTTCTGTTTCATCCCTCACATCATGCATAGGCACTGTCCAAGATGGAAAATGTGGGCCAGTATTACGGATACTCCTTCTTCCGCGATTCGCAGTGCCTGTCTCTTCTTGTAATTCCATTTCTGTTGGGGTAATTCAACTAGATGCCTATTCTCCAATTCCTGGAAACGATTCCTTTTTCGCTTCCCATTCAGATTCCCCCCACAGAAGAGTCTCCCTCCTCTGAAACGGCCTTCTCGCTGTGGTCGTACCCTTGTGTAGAACGACTAAGGGAGTAGGACGGTCTTTGGAGGTTTCATTTCTTCCCTCGAAAGCAGTGTCGATTACATCGACAGCGTGTTTGACGAGGCGCTTGCCGAGTCCGCCCTGCGAAGTGCCTCCAACGACGATGGCATCCGCATTCCAGACGTGATCGCGCCCGATTCTGGAATCGAGCCTCTTTTGTGCGTTCCTCGCATTCTCACGCTCCTTCTCTCCTCGCTCGAAGAAAACTGGTGCTTTGACCCGTCTATGACCCTCTCCTATGATCTGAATCAGGTGCTGCCCGTGATTGACTTCTTCCGCCAGAACAACCGTCTCCCCGCGGGGATCCAGACGCCTCTCGGACTGAGCATTCTGTACTACATTCTATCGAACCTGAAGGTCTCCTTCATTCCGGCACAGCATTACAATGCTTGCCTCCACACCGCCCTCCTGTTTGACGCATCGCTCCAAGTCCACCTGCTCCAAACGATTCTGCGCGACCTGTCCTTATTCGAGAAGATTGTGCTGGATCGCATCATCACGCTCTTCTCTCAACGCTTCATGGCTTGTGGCTCCCCCCGTTTTCCATGACGTGTAGACCCTCCGGAGGAAGTGTCGTCCATTCGCCACGCCATTCTCCATTTCTTGCTTCCATCCGCGATTCACGTCAATCGTCCTCAAACCGAAGGCGAAGCGGCTGCTTGCGAGGAGTTGCTCGCACTGATGGTGACGCGCCCTGCGGAGGTGCTGCAGGAGGCCCGAAGAGAAATCGAAGCCTCCAACGCCGTGCTGTCGGACAAAAAACAGAGGGTTTCTGGAATTGTCCAGTTGGTGGGCGTTTCGGTGGACATTGCCGACGCCCAGGGCATGTCGTTGCGGCTGCTGAAGCAACTGTGGTCGAAGACCGTGGCTTTGTACTGTCAAGCCCACGACCAGCCCATTCCAGAATTCAGCCCGATTTCGCCCTACTGGAAACTGCTCGGATTCCAGCGCGAAACGCCCCTCACAGACTTCAGAGGCGGGGGTGTGCTGTCCCTAATTCAATTGGAGGCATTTGTGTCGCAGTGTCCCGAATTCATGTTGGAGGTGATGGACTGCGAGGACAAAGCCAAGCAAATCCCCGTTGCGATCGCGTGCATCAACCTGTCCATCATGCTCACCAAGCACCTCGGACTCTTCAACTGCGACGAGGGTTCCGACGTGGCGAAGCTGTCGCAGCTGCCCGCGTGGAAGTTCGCCAGCGCGCCCGATTTCTTGAATCAAGTGGCTTCACGCGGTGCGTCTGACGGGTAGTTGTTCTTCGGCCTGGCCACCTACACCTTCTCGCTGTTCGCGCCGGGAGAGGCCTACTTCCTCCAGTTCACCGCGCTCCTGCAGCGCGTCTCCACCGAGCTGCGCCGCGCCCTGGCCGTCGCGCACTCTCTGGCGGACTTCGCCGCCTGTCTGCGCGGCAACACGCCCCTCCTGCCCTCGCTCTGCGCCCGCCCCAGCGCGTGGATCAGTGATCATTGCCAGCCTGAGGGTGGGAGTGAGGTGACTGAGCAGGTGGAGGGAACGGAGCCGGCACAACCAACCACAACTCCAACACCTCAAACCACTCCAACACCTCAATCCACCTCTCTTCTCACACCCTCGCCATGTGTGCCGAAGACGCTGCTGCACCAGCTAACCGCCACCTTCCTCCCCTCAAAACCCGATCAGGCGCCGAGACTCCTGTTCCGCTCGATAGCGCAGACGACGCTGACGCAGCTGTTGGACGCGGCGCGCGGTCGCTCCAACACGCTGTTGGTGGTCGTGACGGCGGAGGGCGAGGTGCTGGGCTGCTGCCAGGAGGAGCCCTGGAGGTACGCCGCCTCCTTCTACGGGTCGGGGAAGAGTGTTGTGTTCAGAGTGTGCGAGGATGAGAGGATTGAGAGCTTTGAGTGGAGCAAGGTGAATTCCTTCTTCCAACTCTCCACGGAGACGAAGCTGGTGGTGGGAGGCGGGAACCGCCATGCGATCTTCCTGGATGCGACGCTGAAGCACGGGGCGAGCGGAGAGTGTTTGACATACAAATCGCCTCCCCTCGCGGGATGCAGCGAGTTTGAGTGCGCGGTGGTGGAGCTGTGGTGTTCTTCTTAAAAGTGTGCTTTTCGGCTGTGTTTGTTCCATTCTTCTCTTTTCCCCGTCGTTCTTTGCCTCGTGTTCGCGCAACCCGTGAACGAAAACCGAAATCCGATTCGTACTCCCCGTTGCTCTTCTGTGATGGGATGTAGATGGCAACGACCCAACTGGCTTCACTCTCCAAGCTGATCGACATTCCGATTGACAGTCACTACGATGAGTCCTATATCATTCGTCTTGGTTTGCTCCGTTTCGCTTCTCTGAAGGATAGCGTCTATGAGTCTGCGCGAATTGCTGGATGAACCGTCCAGACTTGAGATGAAGGCCAACTCGCTGGAAAGGGAGATCCAAACCAAGGCGATTGAACAGAACGAGGTTTTCGAAAAGGCCCAAAAGTGCTTTTCGGATGTGCTGGAAAAGGTATTATTAAGCGGTTTCGCTGACGAACTAGATCAACTCGCTCCAGCTCACCGTATCGACGGCCTGCGAATACATTCCGACGGTGAAATACTCCTGCAGCTCCTTCTCGAAGGAAGTGGAGGATACCTACACCAAATACAACCAAAGCAAGAAGGCGCTCAAGTATCACACCCAGGTTTGCCTTTGCAGTCGGGCTGAAGCGTAGCTCCTCGAGCTGCTGGAGATGCCGCAATTGATGGACACGTGCATCCGCAACAACCTGCATGAAGAGGGATTGGTCCTCCTGCGCCACGCAAACGCTCTCTTCTGCGAGCACTTGTCGCTGCATTCCATCTCCGTCACCTCTAGCCCCAATGCCACGCCCTCCACAATTCAGGCCGATTCGCTCCGCTCAGGAAACAGCATCATTCTCAGCATCTTCAGGGAGATGGTCGCCGTGGCCGAGCAGCAGGAAACGCTGCTCATCCGCGAGTTGGAGACGGACATCTCCACATCGCGATGTGTGCAGATCGTGAACTATCTCGCCCAGAACTACGCGCTCCGATTCAACACGCAGCAGAAGGACGCTCTGACGCTGGATTCGCTTTCCCAGGAGCAGGTGACGGAAATCAAGACGAATTTCCTCAAAGCCAGAGACCGTTTTTTCCTCGTCGTTTGAGCGGAGGGCGTTTCACTGGTAGAAAAAAACCGCGGTTCTGACAGAGTACGACCAGGGCGAGTACCTGAAGGGGTACATTGCAGTCTTCAAGGATAAGTGCATGAGTGTGGTTACCCAATATCAGGCCGTTTTCGGGAATACCATGGAAGGTTCGAGAAGAAGCGTGGAATGAGGTGTAGGCTTCTTCCACAACTACCTGATGCAAGAAGTGACCAATTTCGTGGATGTTTTTGGCAAGCACATAAAGAAGGTGATTTCCGGCTCGCTGCTGGCTTCTCTGTTCCGCGACGTGGTGTATTTGTGTGACGGTCTCAGCATCCTCCACTGCAACATCTATTTCCTTCTTCACCCCGTGATGGTGTCGGCAGTGGAGGAGTTGATGCAACAGTACTGGAGTGTGGTGCGCGACGAGTTCGTGGGGCAGGTGAACTCCTCCTTGTTTTGGATGAAATCCGTGTACACTCAGAATGTGTTCAAACTGAAGAGTCGAGACACGTTCCTGCTGTACTGCAATGAGAAGAAGGAGGAGCTGCTGCCGGGGTATCTGTTGGAGGTGCCGGTGCTGGCGAAGCTGGTGAACGATTTCATCGCGACGTTTAATGAGTTACGATTCGTGGCGATCAAGGGCGAGGCCAAAACCATCGTGAAGGGGTTGAACGGCTGCTTGGTGGAGATGGCGAAGGGCGTGGTGAAGGCGCGTGATCTCGTCTCGCAGGTGGGGAAGAGAGTGGAGAATGAGGAGTAGATTATGGTGCCGAAGACGCGGAACGAGACGATCCTGTCGAATCAGGACCATTTCGACATCATCGTGATTCAGTTCGTGAACACGATCCTGCCGCTGGTGGAAGCGTACTTGCAGAAGCTGTTCGACACGAAGGAGGAGCTGGTCGATACGGTGAGCATGGTTTGGTTTGGTTATGGATAGGATGCCGTGACCAAGGTGTTTGTGGAGGCGGGTGTGTATTGTTGCGTTTGTTCCAAACACGTCATTTCACACACTCGTTCAAATGGCTCATCAACTCCTCCTTCTTCACGTACATCACCTCCTTGCACTCCGGACAGCACCACCGCACCGTCACGCCCGCGCTGATCAGGTCGGGGTATCGCTCCATCGTCGCGCTCTGCATCTCGCCCACCAGCGACCCGAACCACACCCACGGCGACAGTCGCACGCCCCGCCGCTCAAAGTGCTCCAGCGACTCCAGCCCGTCCGCCACGCCGAGGCGAACGGAGTAGTCGAAGGCGTTTGCTGTGCTTGCTGTGCTTGCTGTGCTTGGTGCTTGCTGTGCTGTTTGTGTTGGTTGTGTTGATTGTGTTGGTTGCACTGGCAGACGGAGCACTCTCGGAGTCCACTGTTCCCTCCAACGCCTTCATGGCATTGGCGTGCTGTCGCTTGTCTCGCCGGATCTGCTCGATCAGCTCCTCACACGACGGAATAAGCCCCTATTTCTGACACCTCTCCTCCACACGCACAAACAGAGCCTTGGCTTTGCTGGCGCTGGCCTCCTCCACCGTGTACGACAGCGACTGCTTCAAAAAGGCCGTAATTCCGGAAGTCAGCTCAACCACGTCGGAATCTCGGTAACTCTCCTTCACGCACGCGAACACCTCTCTCGCCTCTGCCGGAAGCTTGCAGTTTGGCGGGAGTTCCATCGCACGGCAGAACTCCTCCACGTCACTTGGCGGGAAATCCTCGACGGCGGTGCGCGGCAGGCCCTTCATGCGGTGGTCCACGAAACAGGAGAGCCGGACGCGAAGACGCTGCGATTCCTTCACGAACTCCAACACTTGCGCAAGGGTCACATTGCCGTAGAAGCGAAGATACAACCACTTGTCAATCAGAATCGACCCGTTTTCCGCCACGTCGATTTCTCTAATCATTCACACAGCAGTCCAAGTTCACTTCGCCAGAAGGAGGAGCGCGGGCAGAAGAGGCAGCACCGTAGCGTTCGTCAGGTACATCTTCTTGGTGTGCAGAAGCTACTCGTTCAATGGATACTCCCATACACACCTTCTCGTACACCAGTACGCTGAACTGCAAAGGGTACTCGCACTTCTGCACATCACACGCAACTCACACGCTCACCTCCTCCACGTTGTTCCCATAATACCCCAGAATCCCGCTACTCCATAAAACCTCCTTATTTCGGCCACCTCGTGGGATATAGGAACACGTCCATCACGCCCTCGCCCCGCTCGCCGTTCACCAGAAACGTCCACTCGTTCGCCGGTCGGATGCCATTGCTATTCTTCACTTCTCTCCACTCTGCCCACGTCCGGTTGGCGATTGCCACGTTCGGGTAGTACACTATCCCCAGCAGGAAGGCCAGC
This sequence comes from Blastocystis sp. subtype 1, assembly GCA_027406405.1. Lineage (NCBI taxonomy): Eukaryota > Bigyra > Opalinata > Blastocystidae > Blastocystis > Blastocystis sp. subtype 1. The sequence goes on from JANPWL010000011.1 coordinate 385,283, forward strand.
AGCAGCTCGCAGTCCGGAGTGGAACTCGCCTCCAGCAGGCGAGCGAGGTCGTGGATGTCGATTCTACGGTTGCTGCCCGTGACGGCGTCGTCCTCTTCCTCCGACTCGATCGTGTCCAACTCGCCGCCCTCCGCACTCGACAGCGAGGGCGTGAACGCCTTCGTCTCCGCTTCGCGCTGCACCTTCTCGTTGTAGTTCGTGTCCAGGATCTCCACCCTTCTTCTCTTCATCACGTCATGCCTGGAAACCACACGCCTCCTCCGCTCTTCCACGCTCTCTCTACCTCTCATTCCCACCCTATTCGCGCACGAATGCACCAATTTGGAGGAGGCGAGCGTGGTGAGATGGAGCGTGTCCAGCATCACGAGCAGCTGCGAGAGAATGTGCAAGCAATTCGCGCAGTTGGGATAGGACAGCATGCGGTTACGACACCACTTGGAGGAAGTATCGGCCTTCTTTTTGGACCGCACATAATCGACCATGATGTTGAGGTTTTCAATCAGATCGCCGAACTTATTGTCGTACTTGTGCCGGTTGTTCACCTCGATCGACGACTGTGCTGAGCGGTTCAAAAACAGGGACTATTTGTGGAGAAAGAGGAAGGGTCTCACTTGAAAGGACATTGTGGCACAGAGAAGGGAGCCGAGATAGGGCTGTTTCAAGAAGGAGACGAGAATGAGGAAATAGCCCTGGGGCAGGGATAGGGGCAGGGATGAGAGAATACACCCTAATGAGGTGATGGAATAGGGACCAGATCCCCCAATGGCCCTGTAGTTCAAGAGTCGCTGCGTGGAGCGACGAATGGTCAGATCCGACGGCGTGTCCAGCAGCGGGTACTCGGCGAGAGAGTGGATCGAAGGAGGAATGATGTGGAGAGAGGCTAACAAGAACACCAGCAGAACCGAGTCGTCCACGCACCCGCGCAGCATCTCGGGCAGCTGATACTCCGTCATCTCGTAGTAGTCGTCCTCCGTGTACAACCTGTAACACACGCCCGGACCCGTTCGTCCCGCCCGCCCGGCGCGCTGGCGAGCGTTGGCTTGCGCAATGTAGCACTCGTGTAACTGAAGCATGGCGCTGTTCGCCAGCGAGGGCTCGCTCAGCTCCTTGCTCTGCAGGTCAGTGTCGCAGACTGCCCTCACCTTGCCACTGTCGATCACGTACCGCACGTTCGGGATGGTGATCGACGTCTCCGCGATGTTCGTGGAGATGATGCACTTCCTCACGCCCTTCGATTAATCGTACCGCGTGACCCTACCGGCGGCGTGGGGTTGAAGATGAGTTGCTGTTCTGAAGCCTGCAGTGTGGAATGAAGACGGAGCAGCACCCAGCGACCGGACGAGGAGGCGAACTATGCGTCATGCCGCGGGGAATCGCCCACTCCTGCAAGGGCGTTGATCAGCGTGTTGATCTCGTGCAGACCGCTCACGAAGATGAGGACGTCTCCGCGCTCATTCACGTCTGTTCAGTGATTCGCAGTGATTCTTGAGTACCAAGGGTGTTGTCGATTTCGCGAAGGATCTGGATGTAGGGCGCAGGGTCGAATTCTTGGGATCCCACGATCAGCGGATTCTCTCGCTCCTCGCGCGGACCCCTGTGTCGTCTCCCACTCTCACTCTCTTCCACAGGCACATAGTTGACTAAAATCGGACCGAATTCGGGAACGCTCACTTGTGACAGGATAGGTTCTGCCGGGAACCTGAATCACGTTGATTCGCATGGGTTGCGTGGGCTCGTCGCCCAGCGGCTTCTCGAAGAAGTCGATGAACTGCTGCGGGTCCATGGTGGCGGACATGATCACAATTCTGAAGTCGCTGCGCTGTGCGGCGATGATCCGCAACATGCCCAGCAGCATGTCTGTGGAGATGTGACGCTCGTGCACCTCGTCCATGATCACACAGGAGTACTGCTTGAGTCTAGACGTCAATGCACGCGGGCGCAGCAACAGGGCGTCGGACTGAAGCTGTTTGATCAAAATGCCCTCCGTGACGAACTTCAGCTTCGTGCCGCGGCCGCTGGAGTCGAAGCGAATCTGGTACCCAATCTGCTGTGAACGAGCACTTTGTGAATTACGTCGTCCGTGCCCTCGCAGTACATCTCCTTCGCCACGCGCTCGCTCAGACTGATGGTGGCCAGTCGGCGCGGCTGTGTGCACACGATGTGCCTCCATCCCGCGGAAATCAGGTATTGAGGGACTTGAGTGCTCTTGCCGCAGCCCGTGTCTCCGATGATGATCGTCACCGGGTTGCTCCTCACGGACTGGATGATGCGCTCCTTCTCCCGGAAAATGGGGAGATTCCGCTTGTCCTGATTCATCTACCGTCACAGTCCAGCATCGAACATTACTTGAAATACTTCATTCAATTCCTGTGTTGTTTTGTAGTTGATGAAGGTGTAGAGGCCGAGTCGGAATCCCTGAATGAAATCAGGAGGAAACCGTACGTTCTCCTTCTGCATCGCATCTACAACGGGAAGAGTGAAATTGTAGCTGCGAATCCTCTCCTCAATCTGGAATGTGAGCCAGCCCACGTGTCTTATGCATACTTTTGTACTACCCATCTTGATATATCCCTTGATGAACTTCTTTAGATAGTCTAGAAGGTGAAGGCCAGCCGTATTCCAAACCCTCGAATTGGGATTCACAATGGCTGGATGCATATTGGAAACGACGATTTTCGCGAAAACAACCACATGTCTTCAACAACCACTCCTTGTGCTCCTCCCACAAATCCCAGAATGCATCTTCCTTTAGCATTCCCACAAGCCAGTGAAAAGAACGGGAAAGGTGGTTTATGGTGGACCCCACGACTCCCAACAATTCCAATCCACGACTCCCTAACATCAACGCCTCGTAGAAGCCTCAAAGAATGAATCCAAAGCCAGTATGAACCTCTTTTCTCTACTTACTATCAGATTGCCAAGAAGAAGAAGCCGATTCCCTGCCGCTTCTGGTTGCAAGGCAATTGCAGATACGGCGACGATTGCGAATATCTTCACTCTATGACTGCGCCGAATGTAGCACATCTGCTGTGGAATCATTCGCGTAGGAGTCATCAAACGCGAAATCGCCCGTTGCAAGAAAGCAGGAGGAAATATCCCAACCCACAGTCGTGACTATCGATCACGCGATTAATCCACTTCTTTTCGGCAATGGAGTCGTCTCCTACAATACAACCCACGGTCTCCTCTTCGGTGCTGTGCTTCCGGAGGACTTCTTCGTCCAGTGTGTGTGCTTGCTGCCGATTACAAGTAGGGAAGAGACCCATTTCATCAAATACCTGTGCCGCGATCTGCAAATCCTCCTCAAGATGCCATTCAACCACTTCCTCAGCCATCTTCTCTGTGACGCGCACTTGAAGGACACGATCCAAACCTTCTTCCTCTATGCGCCTCGTGTCTACGACAAAAAACGTTCCCATTTCTGGTTCCTCTTACCATTCAGTTCCCACTTCTCCCTCCATTCCTATCTACGCCCTTCTCCTCCGCGTGTACTATCGACTCATCACCGACGAGGAGGGCCAGGCGGACTTCGCCAAGGCAATTCCGCCCTTTGGAGGTCTGGGTGACAATTATTGGGATATTGTGTTTAAAAACCACTTGCTGAGTATGGAGGCCATGGCAGACTGGTGCACGCTGCTCGGCGTGAAGAATCGCGGAATTGTCGATCTGATGCTGGACAAGATGGAGGAGAAGCACCCCGTCTTCCACGACGAAACGATCGGTTTTTTCATGCGCGCGTCGAAGAAACTGGAAGAAATGGCGAAGATGCTCATGAACGAGGAAGAAGCCAAACCGCGGGAATCCGAGTATATCGCCTTCGTGGACGACATTGTGTGGAACTTTACGCTCCTTCTGCAGTGTGTTCCCAGACTGGTTTACAGAATGGTGGATTCCGTCCAGTCTCTTCTGTTCCACTCCGATCTAAAGCACATCCTCATCGGCATCTTTGCGGCTTGCAAGAAGCACCCCGACACACAACAATGCACGTTCAGGGGTCGTTGTTCATCCATAGTGATTGCGCAGTGCTACGATCTGATGTGCGAAAAGATGATCTTCTGTTACGCAGATCCTTCTCTTCAGCCCACCACTCCTTCCCTGCACGATGGTGAGAATTGCCTCGAATTCCGTCATCACCAGATTCGCTCCAATCTACCTTCTTTAGCTATCTTCGTGCTGTGCTGGACGACGAGGACTCGCTCGACGCGTATTATCTCCATCACTTCGTCGTCAATCGATTGGAGCGTCTTCCCGGCTGGGACGAGACGCAGCGCGCCTACTTCGTGGAAATCCTCTCCGTTGGCATGGGACGTGACTCTGACGCGTAGCAGAAGGACACCGATTTCGATCAGACGCTCGAGAAGCTGACGATTCAGAAGGAGCGTGCCAAGGCGCAGAACCAGCCGATTTCTCAGCAGAAGTTCGCCGTTGACGTGGTAGGAGCGAAGAAAAGGCATTGAGTGCTAGCTGACCGAAATGTTCCCGAATTATGGAAAGGCGTTCCTTGAGGCCGTTTGCCAGTACTACCACCTGCAGACTGTCCAGGACTCCGAGTTGCAGTCGGAACTGCAGCGTGTCGTTGGAATCGTGCTAAATAACCAACTGCCGCGCGATTTGGCGATTCTGAACAAGAATGCCAAGACGATGCGAGACCTCTATGTGGGTGATTTCAAGGCGAGTGAGAAGCAGAAATCCGCGCAGCAGAACGACGAGGAGGAAAAGAAGAATGTGCTGCAATCTCTCTTCGACGGCGACGAGCTGAAGCGAGTTGTTATTCTTCATGAATTTGAGCGTAGCTGAATATTCTTCAGGAGAAGGAAAAGGAAGACAACGACCTGGAAGACGCGAATCTCGATCCTTCGGTGAAGAAATCGATCATTAACCAGTACAACCGCTCCATGTATGAAGACGACGGAGACGACGACGACTACTTTGCTGTAAGGATGCATCATTCCATTCACCTTAGACTATCAAGAACACGAACCACGAATTGGAATCGGAGGAGGAAGACAAGGAAGACGCTCCTTCTCAGCCCGTATCCACTCCAAAACCTGTGTCCTCTGCAAAACCCGAGCAGCCGATCAAGACGAAGGAGGGAAAGATAGGCCAGCAAAACAAGAAGGAAACACCTGCCCCTAAGACGTCTAACGCGAAGAAGGCCAAGCCGGCCCCTGCGAAAGCGACTCCTGCTGTGAATGAGGAGAAGAAGCCGACGAGTGCGAAGCCAGCAAATCCCTACAAGAAGAATATTGAGCGTAACAAGCTGAATCACAACAGAAGAGTGAGGTCGGATAAGAAGAGAGGGCTTGTGTAATTCCTTTCATGAGTGGTTATTCCTTTTCTTTCCTTCTGTTTGTTTGTCCTTTGTATCGGTCAATCAAATGAAGAGACAGTTTGGCTCATCTGAAAAGGATAGACACGTGATAAACTGGCCGCTAAACACGTGACCGAGCTAGTTTATAATCAAGCATAAAAGGAAATATCGATGTTGGTGCACATCCGTCGCGTTTTTCACAAGAAGCCACAAAAGCAGCCCTTAACGCGTGACAGGTACACGTTCAGTGGTCCATGATTATGCACCAAGACCATTCATTCTCTTTTCTACCGTCTCATCCACGTTTCCACAATTCTTTTATCCCAATGATGAAGACCCTCACCGTGACCCTTCTTTTATGTAATCTCTAATGCGGTGAGAATGAAACTCTAGTGGCTGTTGTCTTTTCTCTTGATTGTACCGAAACCGAGAATTACGTCAAGATCATCAAGAAGAGCGAGAGATATGCAGACGAGGAGGCTTTCGCTGTCAAGTATGGCACCACGACTCTGATTCAGAGTATCACGCTGACTTCCCAAACGACTCAGACCTTTGAGTACTGCATTGCTAAGAATCCGAAGAACCTCTATACCCTTGAATTGATCGATACGGCGAACGATTCTTGGACCAACGGTGCTTGGATTGAAATCCGTGGTATCTACGACAACGTCGTCTTCAAGAACATGATGATTGCTTCTGGGAAGGAAACCTACGACCTTTCTCTGAACTACCCCATCATGAAGAACGCGGAGTGGAAGATGACCGCCTCGGCTTCCGGCACCTGGACTCAATACTCCTACGACGACAGCACCTGGACCTCCGTCACGCTGGGTTCGGTGACTGCTCCTGCTTCGAGCACCCAGTACTACCGCAAGACCTTCACCGGTGTTGCCGACATGGCTGCCTACGACGCGCGCTTCTTCTACCACTGCGGTATCGTCGCCTACATCAACGGTGTGCAGATCTTCGCGGATAACATGCCCGACACTCCCGTCACTGCCACCACTCCCGCCGCTGGCTGCTACTCCACCGCTGCCTACCGCGCCGTGATGCGTCCCGGCTCGGAGATCCAGAACGCGGAGACGGTGCTGGCCGTGGAGATTCACTTCACGGAGGAGGCCTCCCCCGACGTGGACTTCAACGCCTTCCTGGCGGCGCTCGCGCCCTCCGTCACCGGCACTTCCTGCACCATCGTGTCTGACGGTGTGGAGATGTCCTCCTCCGTCGAGAACATCGCCATGGCCTTCGACTTCGACAAGTCGACGGCTGCCGCCATGATGCCCACGCCCACCGAGCCCATCAACATCGATTACGTGTTCACCAACATGGTTCCTTACATCGCTGGTCTGCGCGTCTGGCCCTTCTATTCTGGCTACAGCGCGGCGAAGTCTCTCATTTGGAGCGGCAAGAACTCGGGCACCACCTACAACACCATCATCACTGCCACTGGCATTGAGTACACCAACAACGCCGACACCTTCCTCTACGGCTACTTCGACTCGGCTCTCTACAAGGAGTACAGACTCCAGATCACGGAGGGCTACTCGGCTGCCGTCAACCTCTACGAGGTTCACCCGATGGTGTGCGCCGCTGGTGTTCCCACGGGCATCACCTTCAACCCCTCCTCCTACAACTACAACGCCATCTACGACTCCGTGAGCATTTCCCCCACCATCAAGGAGTTCACGGGCTGCACCATCAGCCCTGAACTGCCCGAGGGTCTGACGCTCAACGCGGCTACCTGCACCGTGACCGGCTCGCACAACGCCGAGATGGCGCCCACCGTGTTCACGATGAGCTCTGTGCGTGGAAGCAACACCTTCACCGGCACCTTCACTCTCCAGTTCAGCGTCTGCCAGGGCAACATGGTCTTGCTGCGCCGCAAATACACGTACAACTCCGGCAACGAGTACTTCTCCGTCAAGAACGCTGCCAACGAGGTGGTGTACAGCATTGCCGCGATGACGACGCAAGTGGACAATTCTGAATCCAAGGTGTACCTGTGCCTGCCCCAGGGCGAGTACGACATCTTCCTGGTGGGTCTCGAACCCTACTGGGCTAGCGACTCCTACCTGTACGTCGAGACCATGATCAGCAGCACCGAGTTCGAGACCCTGACGCGTGTGCGTTACGACAGCTTCCTGGGCTTCGAGACGGGCCACTTCTCCACCGTCTATCCCATCGGCTTCCAGGCCCAGTGGCACTACCACATGAACGACGTGCCGCAGAACTGGTTCGGCTCGGACCTCTCCGGCTGGACGCAGGGGTCCTTCGGCGCCTATCCCGAAGCGACCAACACCATCCAGCTCTACAAGAAGAACTTCAACGTGGCCAGCGTGCAGGGCTTCGCCGGCATTGTTCTGTCGCTCCGCTACAAGTTCGGCTGCATCGTGTACCTGAACAACCACGAGGTGTTCCGCAACGGCGTGGTGGGCGCTCTGAGCACCTCCTCCACCACCGAGAACATCTACGACTCGGTGTCCTACCACATCGTCTCCCTGCCCATCAAGACGTTCGCCGAGGGCGCGAATCCTCCCGTGAACTACCTGCAGCAGGGCCAGAACACCATCGCCATCGCCATCGTGTCCACCGCCTCCACGAAGACCTCCTTCTTCGACTGCGCTCTCCGTCTCATGGGCCACGAGTCCGAGTCCCGCGTGCTGAGTCTGGACCAACTGGAGGTGGTGGCTGAGGGCCCATTCATGAACGACCCCAGAAACCTCTTCCGCGACTACTTCTTCAACCAGTTCCAGATGGCGATGTGCATGGACCACTTCATCTCCGTCTCCTTCAACAACGACAGACGCGAGTGGGCGGGCGCCGTTGCCGTCCAACTGAACGTCATGCAGAATAACAACCAGCCTCTCGGCTTCACGCTGAAGGCGCGGAACCGAAACGACGAGGAGTGGACGACGCTGAAGGAGGTGAGCGGTCTGACCTGGTCGCTCGCCGGTCAGAGAAAGATCGTCTATGTCCAGCAGAACAAGCCCTACAACCAGTACCGCTTCGAGAACTTCATCGGCACGGGACAGAACTGCCTGTGGAACATCAACCGTCTGGACTTGCTCAGCGTGTCTCTGAACATGGAGATCCCCGATCTGCAGTACACGGGTAGTCAGACGCTGGAGATTTACAAGGACATCGAGATGGCTGAGGCGTACCCCAACAGCGAGCTCTTCTACAACTTCGTCGTCACGCCCGCTCTCCCCAGCGGACTGGTCATCGATGTGAACACCGGTGTGATCTCCGGCACGGCCCACGAGACCGCCACTGGCACTGTGCACACCATCAGTGCCTACAAGATGAGCGGTGAGCAGACCACCACCACTCTCACGCTGACCGTTGCTATTTGCCACAACACCAAGTCGCTGATCACCCTCGTGGCGCGTCTGGATAACTGGCCGTCGGAGGGCTCCTACAAGCTGTTCAGAGGCAAGACTACCACTGGCGAGCCGGTCGCGAGCATTGAGGAGTTCAAGGTGAAGAGCGATCTGAACTACGCCGACTGGTGTCTGCCTCACGACATCTACACGCTCGAGCTCCGCGAGTCCGGTACGGACGGCTGGCTGCAGCCCGCCGGTTACTACATGACCATCGACGTGGGCGCTCTCCGCTTCGAGCTGGGCCAGATGTCCCCCGGCGTGCACTCCTCCACCGTCCTCTTCTCCTCCTACCTGCCCTTCCAGATCGAGTACGACGACTGGGTCTTCCTCAAGAACGCTCGCGCGCCCGCCGACTGGAACACCGTGGCCTTCGCCGCGGCCGACTGGACCACCGACAAGACCGCCAACATCGGCGTGAACAACGAGATCACCACCTACATCCGCCGCGAGTTCCCCATCCCCAACACCGAGGACTACGCCGTGCTGAACGTCCAGCTCACCTACAGAGGCGGTGTGGTGGCCTACTTCAACGGCCACAAGGTGGCGCGCTTCAACCTGGCGGCGACCTTCACCCACGACACCGAGTCGCTCGTGTCCATCGCCGACGTCACCACCTCCAAGTTCCACATCATCCTCAACACCGTGGGCGCCAACACCGAGAAGAACGTGATCGCCTTCGAGCTGCACCGCTCCAGAGGCGAGTCCTCCACCGAGCCCGTGCTCTTCGACGCGAGCGGCGTGTTCGGCGTGAGCGAGTGCTCCGTGCTGATCGACTCCTACAGCGCCATCGAGTCCAACATCCCCGACGCCACCACGCTCACCGAGCTGTTCGACCTCTCGCCCGTCACCTACCGAGACATCCCCAACCCCAGCGACGTGCACGTGACGTGGACCGTGGCCAACCTGGAGGGCACGCGCTTCAACGGCTACGCGTGGCAGACGGGCGTGGCGGTGAGCAACATCGGCTTCTCGCTGTACGGTCGGTCCGTGGCGGAGGACGACTACATGGCGATGCTGGAGGTGGTGGACCAGAGCACGGAGAACCAGAAGCGCAAGACGTGGGAGGTGAGTCCGGGCATCGTGGGCTTCCGCGAGTTCAAGTTCGAGGTGGACACGCCTCCTGCCTCCATGACGCTGAACGAGATGTTCTTCGTGTACTGCAAGGCGGCGGGCGCCGTGTGTCCCGGCATTGACGAGTACCTGCCCGTGAGCGAGGGTCAGATCTCTCCCGCTTCTTGCGCCGAGGGCTTCAGCGGCTACGCGTACAGAGAGTGCCACGACGGCGTGCTGGGCGACGTGAAGACGGACAAGTGCGTGTACAAGAGCCCGAGCGATCTGGTGTACGACGTGACGACCATCGTGTTCGTGCTGGGCGTGGAGGGCACGTCGGGCAAGCCCACGTTCAAGAACATCATCACGGAGTTCTTCCTGGAGGAGGGCGTGACGCTCCCTGAGGGTCTGACACTGGATGCGCAGACCGGTGAGATTTCCGGCATTCCCACCGCCCTCCTCGCCTCCACGCCGTTCACCATCCACGGCAAGAACCCGCGCGCCGCGACGTTCGCCGAGATTGCGATCACTGTGCGCAAGGGCTACTGCCAGCCCGAGGGTGTGTTCGAGAGAACGGACGTGGGCGAGACGGCGGTGTACCAGTGCTCGAAGCAGGGCGGTTACGTGGGTACGCAGAAGAGAGCGTGTGTGCTGGGCGAGAAGGACGGTGTGTGGGAGAAGGCGTCGGGCTTCTGCGTGTCCATCGTGCTGGTCGTCGTCATTGCCGTAGTTGTCATTGTCATCATCGTGATTGTCGTGTTCCTGATTGTCAGATCCTCGCGTAAGGCGAAGTCTGTTGGTGGTGTGAAGGGAAAGAAGGTGGCGAAGGTGTCCACCAAGCCCACTCAGGCCAAGAAGGTAGTTAAGGTTTAATACTTTAGCCTTGTTTGGTTTTGTTGAACAAACAGAGGAAATGTATCGGGTGATGACGGGCAGGTGGGTACTGGAGTTCATCAACAGCATGGGAGGCAAGTCCTTCACCAACGCTCGCAACGCCTTCATGTACTCTCCCGCCTTTCCTTCCTCGGGATTCGGCAGCTTCATCAGAATCATCTCACTCGCCGGACACAGCTCCTTCAGCAGCGGGTTCACCACCGCCGCCAACACGTCGAATGGCAACACGTGCACCGCTACGCTCACACCCACGCCCTCGTCCTACAGAAGTCCTCACGCTCGCGGTACGCATCGAACACATGTTGCGGCACGCCACACACCACCGTCGTCGCCTCCACACGCACCTCCTCCAACAGCTCCTCCAGCTTCTTCTTCTCCTCCTCCAGATCTGCGCCTCACGCCCACACGCCACGCCCACTCTCGCCCTCCTCGCGGTCCGGCAGGATCTGCAGCAGTCGCAGCGTGAAGCCCTGCCAGTTCTTGTTGCGGTGGATGATGTACCCGTACTGCAGGATCACCGACAGATAGTCTATTGCTCACCGCCGCGCCCCACGCCCACTCGAGAACTCCACGTTCCAGTCCCAGTGGCCCACGATCACCATGTCGATCGTGTGCAGCTCGGGGTGCGCGCGCACCTCGCCCATCGCCGCCCACGTCAGCTCCGTCCCGTGCGGCTGGATCTTCTCGTAGTTCGCCGCCACCACGATGTTCTTCTGCAGCACCAGCACGTCGTTCACCATGCGGCAGAACTCCTCGTCGCTCAGCATCGACGGCAGCGGCTACGCCTCACGCCCGCGCCTCACGCCCACCACCGACACCAACGGCAGCTCCGCCTCCGCCATGCCGCGTAGCCGGTGCAGAATCTCCACCGACGAACTCACCTCACGCCCACTACGCTTCACGCCCACAACCTCCACCCACCGCGCTCTCTCCAGTGGCAACACGATGGTGTTGGGTCGCAGCGCGCCCAGTCCGCACGTCGCCACCATGTCGTGGAGACCCTCCATCGAGGAGGGCGCGAAGCTCACCATCGGGAACGCCTTCACGTTGCACTACGCCTCACGCGCGCCGCCCAGCCGAACGTGCCCGATGAAGTACGCCCAGAAGTTCTCGAGGGTGTAGAACTCGTCGCAGTCGCCGCGCAGATCGTTCTCGTACACCGTGCCCACCACGTACAGCCCGCCCTTCTTCAGCACGTTGCAGAAGTCCACCAGCGGGTACGTGTCGGGCGTCGGCGCGTACAGCAGCACGGAGGGCCGCCAGTACTTCGGGTGGTTCTTGTCCGTGTCCAGCTTCAGCAGCAGCTTCCGCACCTGGTGGTACAGCAGCGACTGCGAGATGTCGCCCCACTCCTGCCGCGGCGTCGTGTACAGCAGGTACAGGAAGATCACGCCCATCACCGCCAGCGAGATCACCGCCTTGCTGCGCCTCACGCTTTCTAAACGCACCTACACCCAGTCGATGTAGAACATGATCAGGCAGCACAGCGCCGCGCCCGTCAGCGACACCTGCCACGTGCACGCCTTGAACCGCGGCCGGTAGTTCGGCGCGCCCGTGATGCGCAGCACGAACGCCGACAGGTTCACCAGCGCGTACGACAGGCAGAAGAAGTTCGTCATGATCGGCGCGATCACCTACGCTCCACGCTCCCGCCCGCGCCTACGCTCAGTCCGCCGATGAACAGACAGCCCTGGCACAGCGCGTACATAAGCAGGATCGCCAGCCGCGGCTCGTCGCCCTTCCCGAACCCGCGTCCGAAGCAGCCCAGGAACGGGAACACGCGATCGCGGGCCAGCGCCTGCAGCACGCGCGCGCCGCCGATGAACGAGCCCAGCGCCGAGGAGAAGCCCACGATCACGATGCCCACCAGCGCCACGTACGGCGTGTGCGCGATGTCCTGGAACACCGTGAAGTGCGTCGCCAGCGTCTCGTGCGGGAACGCCAGCGCCGCCAGCGTGAACAGCACCGTGTAGTGCGACAGCGATGCCACCACCGCCATGATCGTCCCGCGGCCCAGGTCGCGGCCTCCGCTTTATACTCCATGCCCACGCCTACCCGGGTTCTCCAGATCGCCCGACAGGTTCGCGCCCTCCATGATGCCCGTCATCGCGGGGAAGATCACCGAGAACACCTGCTTCACCGACGCCGCCGACAGCGTGCTACGGGTGACTGTGTTTCGGGTCGCTACGATGGCACCAGATTCGCCTTGAACGTCGCCCACGAGATGCCCGTGAACTCGCCGCCATGCGCCAGCTTCTACGCCTCACGCCTTTCTATTCCTCCCACGTAACCGCCCTTCGTGAAGAGAATGAAACCGAACGTGATCCAGATGGTCAGCAGTTGGCCTCCCCACAAGAACCGGTTGATCTTGCCGTAGCTCTCCGCGCCGATCATCGCCACGCCCGTTACCACCAGCAGGATGCCCGTGCCTATGATTATGCTCCACTTCGAGTCGTCGTGGAAGAATGTGCCCACCACCAACTCCACCACACCTATACGCCGTTAGCTTGTGCTGTTCATCCCACATACTTACCCGATATGTGGAACGTGCTTCCCACCACGTACGCGGTAAAGAACAGCACGGCCATCGTTCCGCCGAATTCCGGTCCCAGCGAGCGACTGATCATGTAGTACGCACCGCCCGCCCGCATCTTGCCGTTTGTGCACAGAGCGCTCAGCGACATTGCCGTGAACAGGGCCATCGATTCACCCACGATGAACATACTACACGGTAAATACACAAAAGAAGTCTCACCCGAGAGTGCTCACCCAACCCGTCACTCCCACGGCCCACGTGATTCGGAGGAAAAACAGAATACCCATCATGTGTAGCATGCATGGGACGATGACTCCGTTCACGAGGTGGAGTTGGTTGTGATTCTGGGGTGCGTCGTCCGCCTCGAAGTTGGTGATTGTTTTGCGAAATCCGGGGTTGATAGGCTCTTCGAGCTCGCTGTGGTGTAGAGTCATTTTGTGAGGAAAGATCAGTCCAAAAAGTCCATGGATATCGCATGTGCAAATCGATTTGGAACACAAACTGTATTGTCTGTTTGCATCCCTGCCACTTTGCAACAAACAGGAAGGGACTACACGAACTTCTTCGGCATCTGCTTGTCCGAGAGGAGGAGCATCGCCTGGAGCTCTTCTCTCTTCTTCTCGCGCGCCTCGCCACGACCCCATCGCTCCACCACCACCTCCTGGTTCTCGCTCCAGTCTGCCCTTCACTCCCGCCCCAGCGCCTACAAGCCACGCGATCTCCGGGCAGCGACAACGCCACGGCCTCCAGCCGCTGCATGCCCGCGCAGTACGCGTTGAACCACGCGTCCTCGTCCTGCTGTGCTTGCTGCGCCTGCTGCGCCTGCTTACCCTTCTGCGTCTGTCGCACGGCGATGGCTACGCCTCACACGCCCCTCGCAGCCTCACCGCCGAACGTCACGTCCACCACCGACAGCTGCAGCGTGCTCGCCAGCCCCACCACGTACCGGTCCAGCCCCGCGCGGCCCACCACCACGTCGCCCATCAGCTCCAGCTCCGCCGAGCGGTGCACCACCCAGAAGTCCTACGGCTCACACGGACCGCCCGAGCCCACCGACGCCTCGCGCGCGCCCGCCCGCCGCTTGTGCTGCGCGCGGTTCACGAACTTCGCGTAAGCCGTCACGGACGCCACGGGCACTGCCTTCACCGGCGCCTCGAACGCCACGCCCGCCACCAGGAACTACGGCTCACGACTCACACCCACGCTCACGCCGTCCGTCAGTCGCTTGCGCGCATGTTGCGTCTCCAGCGCGTCCAGCAGGGGCACCAGCGCCGGCGAGAGCAGCACCTCGCTGTCCACGAACCCGTAGAACGGCGCCGTGTGCAGACGCTGTGCCGCTGCCAGCATCTCGCGCAGCAGCGGCAGGCCCGCGAAGTTCGACCTGCGCCTCACGCCACGCCCTCACCGCCACGGGTACGACGGCACCACGTCCAGCCCCAGCGCCAGACACGCCGACACCACGGGCTGCGCCCATGCGAACACCACCACGCGCGTGTTCAGGAACTGCTGGAACACCCACAGCGACTGCAGCGTGTTCGCCACGGCCGCCGACAGCTACGCCTCACGGCTCGTGTCCGCGTCCACCTCCTTCTCGCCCACCCACGTCGTCAGCACCAGGCGGTACTTGTGGCTCTTCTACGCCTCACAACGCCCACCACCGCCCACCGACAGGAACGCGCGGGGCAGCGCCGACCGGTTGCGGCGCACCACGCTCTCCACCACGAAGTCGCTGCGGCGCTTCAGCGGTACGACCTCTACTCCTCAGATTACGCAGCCACGCCCACTCTTCCCGTTGAAGAGGCCCGGATGCAGTCTACAGGGAACGATGGACGGAGAGTCGTTCATCGCCTTGGCGGGGAGGCTGTTTACGGAAAAACCCTCCGCCTGTGTCTTTTCCGGGACTGACACATCGTAGTGCACGAGATAAACGGGGGCCTGGCCCCACACTCCGCCCAGAGGGTAGGCGGAGAGAATACGGAGAGAACGATAGAAGACTAGGGTGGGAATGAAGGGCGGAAGGTGTTACAAAACAGAGTGATGGTGTAGAAGAGCAGTTTTGTCCCTCTACTGAATTGGGGGATTCTATGCGTGAGGGGCTATGGACGTGGGCACTTGAGGGTATCCATGATGGGGGTGTGGGAAAAGGGGAGTTGTGGGGATTAATTGTGGGGGTTTGAATCTTTACAGTGAAACGCGTGTAGTTATGGATTCGGATAGAGGGACGCTGTTGTTGCTGTACGGAAGAGTGACTGGGATCAATCGAAAAGCCTCAACGGGTTTGTTTTCCTCGTTGTGTATTTAAGCGATTTCCTTGTCCATGAGTCCAAATTCCTCTTCTCTCTCCATCCCTTACCTTCCCACAATGTCGAATCGTCGTGATTCTTCGTCTTTTTCATTCTTTCATGGTGAATTCTGACTCTATTGGAGAACCGCTTATGAATCCTGATACACCGTGAGTTCTCGTTTCTATCCTGATGGGATAGGCCTGAGTACGCCCATGATTCGGCTGTTGTTGTTCAAGAAATCGGAAATGCGACATTTCTGCAGTTCGACGGCAACCTGCTAAACTTGGATGACTTGGCGAAGTACAGAAAGGTGTTCATCGCGAACAACAAGTACGTGTATCAGTCCGATCTTGTACAACCAAATTCTCGCATTGACCGTAGGGTCTCTCATGCATTATGCTGTTGACATCCTTTTTTACGAAGAGTTGGGTGATTATTCTATCGGCGGTGCTTGCTGTGACTGCAGCCATTCTCTTCTACTATTCCCTTTCCATTATTTCCAAATCGTATAATACCATCGTTTTCGTGGCCGTCAGTAGTGACGAATAGGTGATCATTGGCTTGTTTTTGAGTATGGCGTGCTGTACCCTTCTCGTTTATGTGACACTCTCCAGTGATACAAACAGTGCGTTCGTTTTCATCATCATTGAGACCTTCATCTACTTTATTCTCCTAGTCACTCTTTATTTGCTGTGTGATGCGTAGTCAAGTCTTCTCTACTACGCAACTCGGTTGCAGACGATCCTGCGCCTTGTTCCTCCTTACCGTTGTTGTTTTTGTGGACTGTGATGTGTAGTGTATCCTAGACTTGCTTAATTCCTTGTTTGTGGAATAAAGAGAATAGTGCTTCTTGCTGTTCAAATAGTGATGGAAGCGATCGCTCACATCTTCGTTAATGCGAATGGTCTTCAGCTGGCCGAGGATGGGGTTACTGCCGGGATGCTCTTCAATTGTGTTCAGTGACGGAACGGCTACTCCTTATCCCGATTGCATGTGGCAACAAGTGACATCAATTTGCAGACAGCAGAATAGACACGATCCGTATAGAATCCACTTCTTCAGCGAATCCAGGTCTACGGTGAAATCGATTCACGATTTCCACCTCTCATTGTCAACAGGGTGCAGAACGCCAAGCTCTCATCTCCAGTAATTAGTTCCTTCAGAGAGGGTAGATCTTCGCAGTTAATCCCACGAACAAAACAAACCATCAAAGGTGATCATCTTGGAATAGCAGAAACAATTGCTACCAATTACACACATCTTCAGAGAGGAGAGAGCTACGAATGAGGGATGCGAGGAAAGGGAACAGGAAAGATCCAGACTGTCTGCTCCGAGGAAGTTATATCCGGGCGCATTCTGATCGATGGATTCGGGACTGAACTGCAAGGATTCAAGAAGAGGCAAATCTGCAATTCAGTATCAATCATCAATACTACTTCGTAACGTGCACGTTTTATACTCAAAGAAGGACCCACTCCCAATCGTAATGGACTTCAACACGGGACAGAAGGAGATCTCGAATGAGCGGGCTTCTGTCGCAATGAGAGTGTCGACGTTCTCAGGGATGCGAGGAGCCTTTTGGAGCGTGAAGCTATTCTTTCCGATTACGACGGAAGTAAGATCGCGGAGATGCGACAGGCTGAAGAGAGTGACGTTCTTGCAGCAGTCATCACCAATCTGCAGCGTTCGGAGACGACGACACTCATACAAATTGAGCTCAGTGATCTCGCTGAGTGTATTATCAGCGATGATGATGGATTCCGTGAGAGTGCTGAGATCATCAATATCAGAGAAGCAGGTTATCGTCACGGTTGTTTCCACAGCAGCATCTTCGAGATACAGTCCCTCACGAACAAACTCGCCTAAGCGGTTGAGCATCTTTCCCTCTCCATGACGCATGTTGCGGCACCACAAGCCGTCGTACTCAGTCTTCGGCGGATTGGTGCCGGTGTAGTAGCTCACTCCATATCCCTCTCTAGCACCATCGATGTAGGATCCACAGTAAATGAGCTCGTTTTCACGGTTGTAGATGCAACCCTGACCACATGCTTCGCCATTCACAATGTCTCCCTCCCAGTGACTGCCGTCATTTGCGTCCACGATTCCAAAAGTGGCGTTATCCACGTCGATCAGTTCTTCATGAATGACCATGTTGTCCTCGAACTCCATTCTTCGCGTCACTCGCTTCGTATTCTTATCGTAGATGAATCCGCGCCCGTTCTTCATGCCGTTTTTCCACTGAGTCACAAGCACTTCATTACTGTGCTCTCCGTCATAAATCGCTCTTCCCATTCCTTCCTTCTTGAAGTTCACGAGTCTCGTTTGATATCTCTCAATCTCATAGGCCGATGGATAGGCCACTGTCTGGCTTCGAAATAGGTTGCACTCGTCTAAACCATCATCGTTCAATCCCATGCATACCCATTTCTGCTTATTCTTATTGTCGTTTGGACTGAAAAAGATACAGATAATCCCTTTCTTGATAACGAATACCCTTCCATCACTGTACGCGCCCGTTAATTCAGTAAAGCCGTTGTGAAAGCGGATGCTCTTTGGTGAATGGGAAGGTGCTACCATTGCTATTGACACCATTAGTAATGAAGAGAGAGTGTGAAGGAAACACCATCAGAATACGCCAATACAGACAGTGAATGCAGTTTCTGAAAAGCCGGATGAAGAGATACCGATTGTGAAGGAGGACGAGATAGTCATGCTTCCTTCCCTCTCCCTGCACCCCCCTCCAACTCATCAAACTCGCTAAATACCGTGCCGATGTACGTGTATCCATCGATCGGAGCAGTCTCTCCCTCCATCTTGAGCCCATTCAGTTTCTCAAGCGGGAACTCGGTGTACTTGCTGAGGAAGTAGTGAGTGTCCGTGTCAGAGTCGAAGTGCAGCTTCAGCGGCGGCTCGATCTCCCCTCGCTCCAACTTGTACCAATCAATTCCCTACACATCACGAACGGCTCTTCACACGACCTTGAAGAACGGGTGCTTCTTCAGCTTCGCCACGCCTCCCACTTGCGTGAAGGTGGACGGCTCCGCTCCTAGACGCTTCATCGCATTTCTCTCCAGCAGACCCTTCAGCAGCGAATGCAGCTCCGGTGACAGGAACGGCGGCATTTTCGGCTTGCTCTTCATGATCATGTCGAGCAGCTTCGCCTTCTCTCGCGCCATGAACGGCGGGTTGCCGCTCGTCATCTCGTACAGCAGACATCCCACGGACCACCAGTCGACTGCTCGTCCGTAGGGAACGGAGGTGCAGAGCACCTCGGGAGCCATGTAGTGGTAGGTTCCGCACACGCGGTTGTCGCAGATGTCATCATCATCAAGAATCGCCGGAGAGTTTTGATGCGGGTATGGCGCTTGCTGTTGGCGGTCGAAGCAGATGCCAAAGTCGCAGAGAACCACGTGGCCAGATGCGGAGAGGAGAATGTTCTCTGGCTTGATGTCTCGGTGGATGATACCGTTGGCATGGAGGTGCTCGACGGCCAGAATGACTTCTGCGATGTAGAAACGCGCTTCATCCTGCTGATGAGATTCTGCGATTACTCCTCACTTCAGTAAAGAAGCCCTTGTCGAGAATGTGCCCGAAGAGTTCTCCTCCTTGGCAGAAGTCCATCACGAGATAGAGCTATCGATGAGATGACGAGATTATTGTGACATGCGAAGCTGTTTGGAACGAGCAGAACAGGGTGATAAGGAAACGGTTCTTCAGCTAGTGATGATTCGGCAATACAACCAGTACTCTTGACAGCACGCGTCTCTCATGAATAACGTAGTCTCTGTCTCTCGCTGATTTGAATTTTGTCTTTTCCATCACCTGCTTATCACGACACTTCAAATCCCCCACTTTCATCGCGTAAACACGGTTGTTCCTTGTACAGCGCACTAAAAACACTCTGGCCGTTGCGCCCTTGCCGATCATTTTCAGAATCACAAAGAGACTCGGGCGAATCCCCTGTGCGGACTCTTCATTGGATTCATTTAGAAAAACGCTTGCATTTTTACCGTAGGCATCAATTTGGATGGGAGTACTCTCGCCATCCTGAACACGAATGAAGTCTTCCACCGTGTTATCTACGAGCATTATCCCTACAAGAATGTTTTGCGTACGTCGCACTTGGTTCTCCTGAGGCGACTTTCCCTTCTTGTTCTACACACTAAACCGAAACACCGATCATACGCTCCTTTTCGCCTGTTTCTTTGTCGGTCCTCGCTGCTGTTGCTTCTTCAACTGTTCTGTGTATGAGATGGGATCAACGACACTACCGGAGAATGCCTTCAGATCAAAGGCTTTTTCATTTCTCTTGTCACTCACTGCGCATCAGATAGGACTGGCATGGACATACTATTCCTGTGCGTTGCTTCCTTAAACAACTGTGTGCACATAGGAGTATTGGATTAAATGGTGATCCATTATCTCTTCTGAGTAGTTGTGAACATCGCCTGATATCAGATTAATGCAAAAGACAACAGCCTCGCCTGTTCAGAATGAGAAATCTCGTTCACCAATCAGAGTCGGACGCACGATTATTCTGTCATGGAGCTATTTCGTATCCCAGAGTTGCAATCGTGTTAAACGTAACCAATATGGTATGACTGTTTGTCAAGCCTATCCTCATACCTAGTTTAATAGCGCATTCAATTCGCAGAGCAGTTCCTTTGGGGGTAGCAATAGGTTTTCACAAGGGAACTCGTCTTTCTCCAATTCAGCAATGTCCATATGTTTTGCTGCTATATTTGCCTAATTCAATAGCTGGTGGTCCTTCGACGAATACTGGATTTGGAATGAATAGCGGAAATCAAGGAAATGGTGGTCCACGAGGAACCTTCAAGCCATTTGCTCCCACCACCGTTCTTGTTGTGGGGTCTTCTAATCGATAGTTTACTAAGAACGGTGCAACGATCAAGAACTACAACATCTGCATGATGAAGGAATACGCCGGTTACACTCCCTTCATGTTGCGTTGTGAGGATTATATGCGAGGAGTGAATCTCGTTATTGCTGAAAAGTGGAATGATGTTTAGACCTCCACATCGACGCCAAATCAGGGAAACAACGGGAATCAAATGGGCTTTGGAATGAACGCGAATAGCGGCTTTGGAGGCAATAAGCCAGCCTTTGGATCCACAACAAGCAATACAGGATTCGGAGGAAGTGGGGGTTTTGGCAGTAACAGCAATTCGTCTTCTGGTGGTGTATTTGGAGGAGGAAACAATGCCTTTGGAGGGGGGAATAATGCCTTTGGTGGAAACAAGAGTGCATTCGGATCGAGTGGTAATTCCGGTTTTGGAGGGAACAATGCCTTCGGAAGCAGCAGCGGATTTGGAGGGAATTCAGGAAACACGGGCTTCGGAGCGACAAGCAATAACGCCTTTGGAGGGAATAAGTCCGGATTTGGGAATAGTGGTTTTGGAGGGAATTCGAGTAACACGGGTTTCGGAACGTCAGGCAACAATGCGTTTGGCGGGAACAGTGGCTTTGGCGGGGCCAATAGCGGCAGTGGTTTTGGCGGCTTTGGAGGGAACAAGAGTGGATTTGGAACAAGTGGCAACAACGCGTTTGGCGGGAACAGTGGCTTTGGCGGGACCAATAGTGGCAGTGGTTTTGGCGGTTTTGGCGGGAACAAGAGTGGATTTGGAACAAGTGGCAACAACGCGTTTGGAGGGAATAGTACTGGCTTTGGTGGTAACAATAGCGGTACTGGTTTTGGGACTGTCAATAACAGTACTGGTTTTGGTGGTAACAATAATAGCAGTGGCTTTGGTGGTAACAGCGGTTTTGGAGGGAACAAAACGGGATTCGGAACAACAAACAACAGTACTGGCTTTGGCGGTTTTGGAGGGAACAAGACTGGCTTCGGAACAACAAACAACAGCACCGGCTTTGGCAGCAACAATACTGGTTTTGGAAGTAACAGCACCGGGTTTGGTACGAACAACACGGGCTTTGGCGGCACCAATACTGGCTTTGGAGGGAATAAGACTGGCTTCGGCGCGAACAACACGGGTTTCGGTACGAACAACACTGGTTTTGGCAGCACGAGCAACACGGGCTTCGGAAATGCGAATACTGGTTTTGGAGGTACCAATACTGGCTTTGGAGGGAATAAGACTGGTTTCGGTACCAACACGGGCTTTGGTAGTAATACCGGCTTTGGCAGTAACAACACCGGCTTTGGTGGTAATACCGGCTTTGGTATGAACAACACCGGCTTTGGTGGTAATACCGGCTTTGGCAGTAACAACACCGGTTTCGGCAGTAACAACACGGGCTTTGGTAGTAACAACACTGGCTTCGGCTTCAACAACGGCAACACCCAACAGACCGCGGGCCTGTGCGCGGGGGGCTTCAACCAGGTGACGGAGTACGTGCGAGCGACGCCCTCCGGGCACTTTGACACGCTGAACGGCTCTGTGGCGGCGCTGGAGAGCAAACTGCAGGCCAAGTGTCCCTACTATGGCAAGAGCGAGGGTTGGGATGCCCCCCGTTTCTGGTCTCCTCAGCAAGGGGTGGTTGAGAAGAAGGAGAAGGAAGAGGAGGAGAAGGGCGAGGTGTGGCAAGGAGCCCACGGCGCGGTGGACAAGATGGTGGGCGTGATGGTGGAGTGGCAAGGCTGCAGCCAGCCCGTGAGCGTCAACGCACGAGCCACGGTCAAAGAGCTGAAGCAAGTCGTGCAGAAGACCTTCGGGCTGACCGAGGCCATTTCGCTCCTCCACGGCGATCGCGCGCTGACGGACTCCGAGTGCGTCGGCTTCCTTTTCCGTGACTTACCGTACGTTACTGCCGTGCTGGGCGAAACGCCCGCTCCCGAACCGCAGGAAGGCTACCACGCGCAAGTGCCGTCGCTGACAGACCCATCCTACATTCTCACGCCGAGCATCGAGTCGCTGAAGGGCCTGCTGAATAGCGAGCTGGCATGCGTGAAGGACGTGGTGATCGAGAAGCCGGGCGTGGGCAAGATCGCTTGGCTGGAGGGCGTGGATCTGCGCGGCGTGAACCTCTCGGACGTGGTGGAGATCACGACGGACGAGCACGGTGCCTCGTCCATTGCGGTGAGTGCTGAGGTGGTGAGTGAGGAATAGGTGTACTTCCGAGAGGATTTGTTTTATCCTCGTCCAGGCACGGGGCTGAACCACCCGGCGGTGCTGACCTTCTACAACATCCGGCCGAAGCACCTGAAGGACGAGGGGGCCTTCATTGAGTTCCTGAAGGGCGAGGCGCGCAAGATGGACGCGGAGTTCGTGTCGTATGACGAAGCCACCGCCGAGTGGCAGATTCGCGTGAAGCACTTCTCGCGCTATGGCCTCGATGTCGACGACGCCAAGCGGCCGCGCGAGGGCGACGATACTGTGCACTCCAAGCGTGTGAGAGAGGCGACAACAACGCCTATGACAACGTCCATGACAACAACGTCCATGACAACGACGTCCGTGACAACAACACAGCCATCCTTCCAGGAAGACACACGCAACCTGGCGAGGGTGGCGGCGGCCACGCACGCCTCCTTCTCCGTGCTGTCACTGCTGGCTTCACTCCCGCAACAGGCGGCACTCCTCTTCCAGCAGATGCCTGACGTCGACGCGGCAGGCTCCTTCGCCGGCACGCTCACGGCGGAATCCCTCATCACCATGTCACCCGCCGTGTCCATCGCCCCGCGCGCGCGAGCCACCCACCCCCACTCGCTGGACACCCTGCGTGCTGCGGCGGTGTACGTGGAGTCCCCCACCGCCCTGCCCGTGCCCCAGCTGCAGCTGCCCCAGGGAGCCGAGCTGCAGCTGCTGGTGGATCAGATGGCGCAGACCGCGCCGGAGGCGAAATCGGGACTTCTTTGGGAGCTGGTGCGCATCCTGTTCGTGAACGGAGAGTGAGAGAGCGTGCTTCTCTTCATGGGTAGAAGCAACGACTTTTTCGGTCAGTACGCGTGGGACAAAAACGCCCCGTTTTCCGCCACGACTCTCTCCGCGGCGGAGCAGGCGCGTCTGCAGCACAAGCGCACGGCGCTGGGGCGGTGGTTCGAGCACGCCCTGCAGAGCGGCGTGTGTGCAGCGACGCCGTGTGAGGACGACTGCTTCGGGAAGGCCGTGGCGTTGCTGTTCCGTCACGAGGTGCGCGAGGCCTGCGCGGTGCTGCGCGACGGGGGATACGACCGCCTGGCTGTGCTGGCGGCGCAGATCAGTAGACGCAGTGAATGGGGTGAAGCGTAGATTGCAGCCAGGAGTTCCGCGTGACGATGAGCTTTCAGGTGCGTCAGTGGCTGCGCGACGACGTGCTGAAGGACACGTCCGTGGCCCAGCGCCAGCTCCTCTTCCTTCTCGGCGGGCTGGAGACGGAGTTCTACGCCGTCACGCCCTCGCCCGCCTGGCTGACTGTTCTGTCTCTCTCCTTCTGGTACTTCGTGCCCACCGCCTCGCCCGTGGAAACGGTCCTGGACTGCTTCTTGAAGCACACGGCGGAATGTGTCGTGGATTCCGCCGTGCTGGCCGTCATTCGACTCTTCATGCGTCTGCGAAGCCGCGAACCCGTCGATTTCGCAGCCATCTTCGATCCGCGGAGTACGACGCACACTGGCAAGATCTTATGCATAGACTTCAGCGACGACATACAGGACAACACGCTGGCATGGGAGCTGTGCGCCGTGCTGCGTGCCAGCCAGCCGGCGTTCATCCAGCCTTCGTGCTTTGCCTATCTCACAACAGCGTTCATCGAGCAACTCGTGGAGGAACGCCGCTGGGAGCGGGCCGTCTTCGTGATGCTGTTCAATCCGTACGATGTGGTGCGCACCAAACTGGTTCGCGATCTGATCCACTGCCACATTCCGGAGGTGTTTCCATCCTCGTCGCCTCTAGCGGAAATGAAGGAATCGCAACACCTTCTCTCCACCGTCATGGCGACGCCCGCCGTCGCCTTCCTCGTGGACGAGCTGGGCATCAGTCCCGCGGTTATCTACTCCTGTCTGGCGGACCACGCGCGGTACGTGGGCGACGTGCTGCTGGAGGTGGTGTGTCGTGTGGCGATCCAGGAATGGGACGCCTCCTTCGAGCTGCTGCTGAAGCACATTCTTCCTGAGGCGGTGATTGGCAACAACGTGGAGCTGGTGGCGACGTGCCTGTCGCTATTGGAGCGAGAGGGCGTGAAGAAGTGGAGAAGGGTGTTTGATGTGTTGAGCGTGTATGTGAGGAGCGTGTCGAGTGAAGGAGGACTGAGCTATGAGGGAAGCGTGGTACTGTTTCAGGAGATTGAGGAATTGGAGACGGCGCAGACGGTGGTGGGGAGGAAGGAGTGGGTGAAGATGCTGGAAGAGATGAAATGGAGAGTGGCGGCACTGATTGTGGATGCGTTGTTGAAGGAGAGTGATGTGGACGAGAAGAAGGTGGAGGCCTGTGCATTGCAGGTGGGGTCGCTGCGCTGTAGTTATGACATTCAAAAGCAGCTGTTGGATTCATTGCAGGGAATTCAAGTCAAGCCCCTCTGTCGTTGTTAGTCTAATTCCTTTGCACTGTTTGTTACACTCTCCATTTGATGTTATATGAATGATGGCGAGTTTAACGGCACTGCATTTTTCTTTTCGCATTTAAACGATAATATGGCAAGAGCGCGCAGATCAAATTCGAACGGTTTAGTCTGGACGGTGGAGCAGGTAGGGAGAGCTATTTCGGTGTTGACTCGCAGATTGTCTCTGCAGTGTACATTGTGGTCGCCATTCTGGCCATGATCGGCACATCCACGGCGTCAACCTTTGGCGTGGCTATCTTCTTCCTCATGCTGTGGAACGTTATTATCCTGATCGGCCTGTTCGTTTGGTATTTCCTGAATACCAGTTATGTTGGATCCTTCTGCTGCATCTAAGGAGTAGTTCAAAGACTCGGATTTGTTCCATGGAATGTATTGCGGCGTTACGTTGATCGAGGGTCTCAATATTCTTGTGGAAGCGGTGCTTTTGATCGCTGAAAGCTCGGCGATCTCTGGAATCCAGGGGACGTCCTTTACCAAGGCGATGTATATTCTCTTGGCCATTGTGTCCGTTTTCGTATCTGTGATGCAGGTAGTGTTTCTCCTCCCGAATGAGCTGTAGTTTGTCTACGTGAAGACTGCATTCTACTCAAAGAGAAAGTAAAGGGGGGAATAATGTCTTGGGTGTCTCCTTGTTTTCCGTTATTCCTTCTTGTCGTGTTTGTTCCACATCGCCCTTCATCATCCCTCGAAGTCTGCAATCCCCCATTTGAACGCAGAATCGATAAAGCATGAAGAAGGAAGAGGGAGTTTAGAAAAAGAGAAACCTAACACTAAACAACTTCCATACGAGGAATGCAATGGTGAAAGGAGATGTGACCAGTGAAATGGAGCCAACGATGGTGGATGTAGTGCTGGGAATCGACAAAGACGCTATTTCGGCTCAACACTATTCTTTACTGCGAATTGGTTCTCCGCATCGTATAGCATTTGAGGGTATTATTAGTCTCAACAAGGAGGGGGATATGATGACGATCTTGGAAAAGGAGGTTGTTCACTTCAATTTTTCCACAAAGTGCATCAAGCATGTGAATGATGCGGAGATCCAAGGTGTTTCCCACAACCAGACTCTGGATTTGACTGATGATGGAGAGCGGTGGGAAGGAGATGTGCTAAACGACGAGCCCTATGGTTGGGGTGTGCTATACGATAGAGAAGGAGAAAAGGTGTACGAGGGATTCCGAATGGGAGAAGTGAGTGTGTGCTATGGAAGAAGCTACTACTCGGATATTCGGAAATTACAGTATGAAGGGGAGTGGCTCAACGGAATGCGTTGGGGAAGAGGAATCCAGTATGACCGGAATGGCGGGGTGGTGTTATGATGGAGAGTGGATGGATGATGTTCCCGCGACCTTAAATGTGATTGAGACCATTCAGCCTGATTCGGGTGTGATGCACAGTCAAATCGAAGAACTCACTTTCACGAACAAGTGCTGCAACGACCCCGTCTGGAGCGACCTGGACCTGCGGCCCTTGGCAAGGCTCCGCTCCCTGCGGATCGGCGACAAATGCTTTCTGGAGACAAAGAGAGTGGTTCTGCAGGACCTAAGCCGTTTGGAGGAGGTGTCCGTCGGCTATGGAAGCTTCTCGAAGCACGCCTTCAACCCAAATAGAGAGGACGCCACCTTCGTCTGCTACGCGAACCCGTCCCTTCGCTCCCTGGAGATCGACCGCTGTTGCTTCACTTCCTTCAGTCGCTTCCTTCTCGCCGGTTGAGTCTTCATACTCTTGTCACGCGCAGATTTGCCTTCTCTCCAGACTCTCTCTGTGGGAACGGTGGGCAGCATCTCCTACTGCTTCTACTACGCGGACCTGGATGTGGAGGGTTGATATGGTGCGATGCGGTCATTCCTAGATCTGCCGTCTCTTCACACGCTCATCATTGGAAACGAATGCTTCCACACGTCGCTTTACACTTCCATCTCCGGTAACTCCATTCATGCCCTCTGAGTGTAGATCTTCCTCTGCTGAAAACGGCTGTTTTCGGATACAACGCAGTGCACGGAATGCCGGGGAAGGGCACTTCGCTGAAGCTGGCGCGTATTCGAGAAGTGGGATGTGTGAATCGTAGAGCTGCCCTCTCTGGAAAGCATTCAGAACCCGAAAGGCGGGTGCTTTGAGATTGCGGAGAGTGTTGTTATCGACAGTGGAGCACCTGAATCGGAAGTAACGATTAGCCCTTCCAAAGTTGACTGAAGTCGTGCTGCCCACCTCCTTCAGAAAGATGAAACGCTGCCAGCTGAATAGTAGGTGTGTGGTTTGATGATGACGTGGAGATATTGGTAGTGTGCTTCCAGGGCTGGATCGACTGAAGCGATTCTTGTAGTTCAGACCATTCCCCTTTTCATCTCGACTGTTTGATCCACATACAATTGCCCTTCCACGCCCCATCATGCCCCGTTCAAAGAAGAATCGTGTTGGTACATTGTTCCTCCTCTCCGCCTCATTCCCTAGTGAGTCTGACGCAAACCAAGGAGAAGGGGAGAGAGCACAAGGACGTGGTGGTGAACAAGATCAGAGAGGCGGTGGACAACTACAAATACATCTACGTGCTGCAGTTCGACAACATGCGGACAAACGCCTTCAAGGAGCTCCGGTCCCAGCTGGCGGATAGCCGGTACAGTGCAAAATCAAGCAGTATTATCAAATAGCTTTTTCCTTGGCAAGAACCGCGTGATGCAGGTGGCGCTGGGAAGAACGCCCGAGGAGGAGTACAGAGACAATCTGAGCAAGCTGGGCGAGGCACTGGGAGGCAACTGCACGCTGTTCTTCACCAACAAGCCGAAGGAGGAGGTGCTGCAGTTCTTCAAGGAGTACAAGTCGCTGGACTTCGCGCGCGCCGGCTTCAAGGCGACGGAGAACTTCGTGATTCCCAAGGGCGAGATGCCCTTCCCCCACAGCATGATGGAGGAGTTCAAGAAGCTGCGCCTGCCCGTGGAGCTGCGGAACGGCATCATCCACATGCGCGAGGACTACACGGTGTGCAAGACGGGCAAGGTGCTGACCCCCGAGCAGTGCCGCATTCTGGTGGGAAAGACGAGAGTGTGTGAGGGATAGAAGCTGTACAACAAGCCGCTGACCTTCTTCACGCTGACGCCGCTGGCCTGCTGGAGCGAGGGACAGGTGGAAACGCTCTCGTCGATTTGGAGTGTTTGTAGCAAACAGAGCACGGGTATTGAAAAACACCAGTTATTGAGAGGCCTCGCCGCGGAACTTGGTCACGGCCTTGGTTCCCTCGGAGATGGCGTGCTTGCTCAGCTCGCCGGGCAGGATCAGACGCACAGCGGTCTGGATCTCCCGGGTGCCCACAGTGCTCTTGTGGTTCACGCGCGCCAGGTGACCCGCCTCCGTCACGATTCTCTCGAAGATATCGGTCACGAAGGAGTTCATGACGGCCATGCCCTTCTTGGAGATGCCGCGGTCGGGGTGCACCTGCTTCAGCACCTTGTAGATGTAGGTGGCGTAGGAGTCCACCTTGGCGGTCTTTCTCTTCTTCTTGTCGTCGGTGGTGGCGGCGGCAACGGCTTCGGGCTTCTTTTCAGTATCGCTCATCTTCAATGGTCTAAGTTTTTGTGAATTCAAATCGTCCCTGCCGCCCGATTTTTGGTCGCGAAGGAGAGGAGGAAATGGGAGATGGATTGGTGCAGCAAAAGTCGAGAGGATTTGAAAGAGCCAATCAGCTGTGA
Source organism: Blastocystis sp. subtype 1 (assembly GCA_027406405.1). Classification (NCBI taxonomy): domain Eukaryota; class Bigyra; order Opalinata; family Blastocystidae; genus Blastocystis; species Blastocystis sp. subtype 1. The sequence continues at coordinate 413,944 of JANPWL010000011.1, forward strand.
GAATTCTGCTTCGAGACAGAGGATTGGCTTAGCAACATCCGCAATTCAAAACAGCGTGGTTTCTCCCGCGTTTTCCGCAGTTCACATTATCTTTAACATCAAAACAATGGCTGGAAAAGGAAAGGGTGGACGTGGCAAGAGCGAAGTGAAGGCCCAGAGCCGCAGCTCGAGAGCGGGCATTACCTTCCCCGTGGGTCGTATGGCTCGTTACATGAGAGACATGAAGGTGGCTGACCGTATCGGTGCTGGCGCTCCCGTGTACCTGGCTGCCGTGATTGAGTACCTGACGGCTGAGATTCTGGAGCTGGCGGGCAACGTGGCGCAGGAAGGCAAGAAGAACCGTGTGATTCCCCGCCACATTCAGCTGGCCGTGCGCAACGATGAGGAGCTGAACGCGCTGCTGGGCAACGTGACGATCGCCTCCGGTGGTGTGATGCCGTTCGTGCACTCGGAGCTGCTCCCCGAGAAGAAGGAGGGCGAGGAGGAGGAGGAGAGCGAGAAGGAGGAGAAGGAGGACGCCGAGTAACTAGTTTTTCTGAAAACTATGTGTGTGTTTGTTCCAGTTCCAATCCTAATACCAACCGTGAAGTGAACAGCAATCATTGACGTGAAGCAATCGCTTGAAATAGAAAACACCCGCAAATAAAAAGAACTACTTGTTTCCATCATAATACTCCTGCATGCACTTGATCTTCAGGAACTCGGGGCCCTGCTTGGTGTACTTCTCGAAGGCGCGCACGAACTCCAGCGCGCACTTGATGTTGACGATGAGCGGGACGTTGAAGTCCACCGCCATGCGGCGGATCTTGTATCCCTCGGTGATGGCCTGGTCGGTGTTGTTGTTGGGCACGATGATGGCCAGGTGGACGGTCTGCCGACGGATGTAGTCCACGGCCAGGTCCTCGTTGCCCTCGTTGGACTTGTACACGCGGTGCAGGCGCGCGGGGTCGATGTCGCAGGACTGCAGACGCGCGAAGGTGCCCTTGGTAGCGTAGAAGTCGATGTTCATGGTCTTCAGGATCTCGATGCCCTCGCGGAACTGGTTGAAGTCGTCCTCGGGGATGGAGATGAGGAAGTTACGCACCGACTGGTCCTCGGGCGTAAAGAACTTGAAGTGGAAGTTCGTCGACAGCACCGCCTTCAGGAACGCCTCGCTCACGCTCTCGCCGTAGCACGCCACCTCGCCCGTGGAGGCCATCTCCACGCCCGTAGTGGGGTCCGCGCCGCTCAGCCGCGTGAACGAGAACATGGGCGCCTTGCAGCCCACGTAGTTCAGGTCCTTCAGCACGATGTTGCCGCGACGGTAGGGCAGCCCCACCATCACGCGCGTGGCCAGCTCGATGAAGTTGAAGTCGAAGGTCTTACTGATGAACGGGAAGGTGCGCGACGCGCGCAGGTTGCACTCGATCACCTTCACGTCGTTGTTCTTCGCCAGCAGCTGGATGTTGAACGGGCCCGTGATGTGCAGCTCCTTCGCGATCGCGCGCGCGATGGAGCGGATGCGCCGCTCCGTCTCCGTGTACAGCTTCATCGACGGCAGCAGCAGCGTCGCGTCGCCCGAGTGCACGCCCGCGTTCTCCACGTGCTCGGAGATGGCGTAGTTGATGATCTCGCCGTGGTCCGCCACTGCGTCGAACTCGATCTCCTTCGCGCCCAGCACGAACTTGCTCACCACCACGGGGTACTCGCTGCTGATCATCGCCGCGCGGCCCAGACACTGGCGCAGGTGCTCCTCGTTCATGCACACGCTCATCGCCGCGCCGCTCAGCACGAAGGACGGGCGCACCAGCACGGGGAAGTCCACGCGCTCCACGAACTCGTACGCCTTCTCCACGGAGGTGACGGGCACCCACTCGGGCTGGTCGATGCCCAGGCGGTCGCACATGTCGCTGAACTTCGAGCGGTCCTCCGCGCACTCGATGTCCGTCGGCGCCGTGCCGAAGATGCGCACCTGGTTGTGCGCCAGGGGCAGCGACAGGTTGTTCGGGATCTGCCCGCCCACGCTGATGATCACGCCCTCGCTCTGCTCCGCCTCGTAGATGTCCAGGATGCGCTCCAGCGACAGCTCCTCGAAGTACAGCCGGTCGCTCTCGTCGTAGTCCGTCGACACCGTCTCGGGGTTGAAGTTCACCACGATCGTCTTCTTCCCGCTCTCCTTCAGCGCGCGGATGCACGACACCGCCGCCCAGTCGAACTCCACCGACGAGCCGATCGCGTACGGGCCGCAGCCCAGCACCATCACGCCGTGGTCGTCGAACGCCACGTCGTGCTCGCACCCGCTGTACGTCACGTACAGGTAGTTCGTCATCGCGGGGAACTCCGCCGCCAGCGTGTCCACCTGCTTCACCACCGGCACCACGCCCTCCGCCTTGCGCTGCGCGCGCACCAGACTCTCCTTCTCGCGCTTGCTCAGGCCCGCCTGCTCCGCGGAGAACGCCAGCGCGTTGGCGATCTGCAGGTCGCTGAAGCCCAGGCACTTGAGCACCTTCATGCGCTCCTTGCCCAGCTCCGCCAGCGCGCGGCCCTTCAGCCAGGCGCGCGCCCGGTGGATGTGGTCCAGCTTGTTCAGGAACCACTTGTCGATCTTCGTCACCGCGTGGATGTCCGCCACGCTCATGCCGCGCTCCATGGCCAGCGCGATCGCGTGGATGCGCCGGTCGTCGGGGTGCTTCAGCAGGCTCAACACCTCCGCCTCGCTCCACTCCACCGCCGGCAGGTCGAAGCCCTGCACCAGCGGGTTCACCATGCGCACCGCCTTCTGCAGCGCCTCCTCGAAGCGGCGGCCGATGCTCATCACCTCGCCCACCGACTTCATGCAGGAGCCCAGCAGCGGGCTCACGCGGTGGAACTTCTTCAGGTCCCAGCGCGGCACCTTCACCACGCAGTAGTCCAGCGACGGCTCGAAGCACGCCGTCGTCGTGCCCGTCACGCGGTTGCTGATCTGGATCAGGTTGTTGCCCAGCGCCAGCTTCGCCGCCACGTACGCCAGCGGGTAGCCCGTCGCCTTGGAGGCCAGCGCCGACGACCGCGACAGGCGCGCGTTCACCTCGATGATGCAGTACTCCTCGCTCTCGGGGTTCAGCGCGTACTGGATGTTGCACTCGCCGATCACGCCCAGGTGGCGCACCACCTTGATCGCCGTGTCGCGCAGCATCATGTACTCGCGGTTCGTCAGCGTCTGCGACGGCGCCACCACGATCGAGTCGCCCGTGTGGATGCCCAGCGGGTCGAAGTTCTCCATGTTGCACACCGTCACGCAGTTGTCGTAGCAGTCACGCACCACCTCGTACTCGATCTCCTTCCACCCGCGCAGGTCCTTGTCGATCAGCAGCTGCTCCGAGCACGTGAAGCTGCGCGACACCAGCTCCACCAGCTCCTCGCGGCTCTCCGCAAACCCGCTGCCCAGGCCGCCCAGCGCGAACGCGCTCCGCACCAGCACCGGGTACCCGATGCGCTCCGCCACCTCGATCGCCTCCTCCACCGTCGTCGCGGGGTACGACAGCGCCAGCTTCTCGTGGATCTCGTCCAGTCGCTCCTTGAACAGCTCGCGGTCCTCCGTGTCGATCACCGTCTGGATCGGCGTGCCCAGCACGTGCACGCCGCGCCGCGCCAGGTCCCCGCTCTCGTACAGCGCGATGCCCACGTTCAGCGCCGTCTGCCCGCCCATCGACACCAGCAGGCAGTCCGGCTGCTCCTTGTCCAGCACGCGCTTCACGAACTCCGTCGTCACCGGCAAGAAGTACACCTTGTTCGCCAGGTTCTTCGACGTCTGCACCGTCGCGATGTTCGGGTTCATCAGCACCACCTCCAGCCCCTCCTCCTTCAGCGCCTTGATCGCCTGCGAACCGCTGTAGTCGAACTCGCCCGCCTGCCCGATGCTCAGGCCGCCCGAGCCCAGGATCAGCACCTTGCGGAACTTCTGCAGCCGGAAGAAGTGCGTGTTCAGCGGCGCGCGCAGCGGCGTCTCCACGCCCCGCACGTTGTCGATGAAGCGCTTGAACAGGAAGCGCGTGTCCAGCGGGCCCGCCGAGGCCTCGGGGTGGAACTGCGACGAGAAGATCTTCTTCGTGCGGTGGATGATGCCCTCGTTCGAGTAGTCGTTCGCGTTGAAGAACAGCGGCTGCCACTCCGCCGGCAGCGACGCCTCGTCCACCGCGAACCCGTGGTTCTGCGACGTGATGTAGCACTGTCCCGACAGCAGGTCCACGCACGGCACGTTCGCGCCGCGGTTGCCGAACTTCATCTTGTACGTGCGCCCGCCCGCCGCCAGCGCCAGCAGCTGGTTGCCCAGGCAGATGCCGAAGATCGGGATGTCCGTCGTGATCGCCCACTTCAGCTGCTCGATCGTCGCCTGCGCCATCTCGGGGTTGCCCGGGCCGTTGCTGATGAAGATGCCGTCGTACTCCGCCGCGTGCGCCTTCAGGTCGTAGTCGAACGGCACCACCGTCACCTGCACTTCCTGCTGGCACAGGCACCGGATGATGTTGTTCTTGATGCCGCAGTCCACCGCCACGATGCGCGGACTCTTGCCCGCGTTGAACACGCGCGGCACCTTCAGCGACACCTCCGCCACCAGGTTCCGCAGGTTCGGGTCCTCGATCGCCACCGGCTGGCCCGCGAACTCGATCTTGCCCAGCAGCGAGCCCTTCTCGCGGATCTTCTTTGTGAGCATACGCGTGTCGATGCCGTACAGCGCGGGGATGTTGTGTTCCTACGCAAGGTGAGTGTCGGACCGTTAACTACGAGGACGCCCGAGCGGCGACGTCCCCAACTCTAAACAGCCCTCCAGGGCAGACTCGCCCAAAACGGGCGAGGAAATTGCCCCCGGCTCCCTCTACCACTCCTGTAACAGACAACGCAGGTTAAGAATACGTCATCCTGACTGAGGTGTGGATTGCGTTCATCACGAGACTCACCTTCAACCATTCGCTGAGCGACTTCTTGGCAGCCCAGTGGCTATATTCCCAGGAGTAGTCCGCCACGATCACGCCCGCCACGTGGATGTCGCTCGACTCGAAGTACTTCGGAAGGCCCCACTCGTCCAGCTCGTCTCCGGGGACACCGTAGTTGCCCATCATCGGGAAGGTGAACACCAGGATCTGGCCGCGATACGACGGATCGGTCAGCGACTCGGGATAGCCCACCATACCCGTGTTGAACACGACTTCTCCCGACTTGGACACCGGCGCGCCGAAAGAAAGGCTACGCCTCACCGAAAACAGCCGTGCCCCACCCCTCAAACACGGTTCCATCGGCAAGCACCAGCTTTCCCTTTTCGACATCTCTGTCAATGCATGTATCTCCAAAGTTCTCGATTACCTTCGATTCTACGACTGGTTAGTCTTGGCGCCCTCCCGTCACTCCAGCACCGAGCACCCACCTGCAGATGAGGTCATGTCAACTTAAGAGATAGAGAAATGAAGCTATGGAAGAACGTTTTGGTCGAAAAGCCACGGCGCCAATTCGCGAGGCGATTTTGTTTGAGGCAGTACGACGCAGAAGACCCTTATTCCTTTCCCCGTGATTACAGAAATTGGGACGCTCCGGGGAAGAAGCCCTTATGGGGGCGTTTCATTGGGCAGAAAGCCACAAGAAGGAGCTGCGATTTGGATGATTTCTTTGAGTAGACTGTTTCATTTGTGTCGTTTGCTTTGAGAGGACTGCTGTCGATGGAATGCCATAGATAGAATGTGTTTTGGGGGATAATGGAGGGGATTTGGAAGGGGAGGGAGGGGAGATGTGGAGAGTGACAGAACAGTGGTTAGAAGCGATGAGTCGATGGAAAAGTAGACTTTGCGGAGAATGGTCCGAGTCGTCGATTTTTCACAATGCATGGCGGTATAGGGCAGAGGAGGGGACGTGGTCACTGAGTTGACACATAGCCAGACAATGAGTGTCCAACGGGGTGTGTTCATTTCAGAACGCAAGGAACGATATGACTTCCTTTTCCCCTCACAAAGGGAGGGGAGCACGGTTGATGCAGTAGAGCATTGTGCATATAGAGAGTTGGTACATTTGTGATACTTCCCCTTGCAATTGATGTCATAGAAGATTGGTTGGAGACTCTTGTTTCTTGGAAGAACGGATAACCACGCAGATCGAGTTTGCGGACGAGATTGTTTGTTTGGTTCATCGCAGTGAGTCGTAGGGACGGTACTATGCGATTTCGTCGTCCTCTGGTATTCCCAAGAATGTGAGGAGGTGGGTGTTCCAGATGCGTGAAGGCAGCATTCTCCCCTCCGAGTTCTCCGTTCCAGATTCCGTTTTACTGGAGAACAGTCTGTTTTCCATCGATGAGGAGGCAGATTCCATCGAGATGCCGGAAGAAGCCGAGGATGACATCGATACAACGCTCAATCTGTCCTCCTTTCCCATGGACGCGCAAGACTCGCTACTCCACTCTGCGCCAGTCAGTGTTCTGGACCACTGAATTTTCGCCTTTTATTGTTTTAGAACGTGCCACGCAGTGTGTTTGTTTGAGCTGAATCCATCATTCTCACTTGCAATGGACTACCTGAAAGCGTCCTATACATCCCTGCTTGGAGAAACAACCGATTTTGTGTTTCCCGCACCGTCTGGCTCCGTAAAGGTGGGAGATGTGATCAAAGCGGCTTTCCATCAACTTTGCTTGCTGTAGTGTTGTTCTCATTGTATTCATTCAATAGCCATCGTTTCGATGGAGAGGTCGGCAATGTGGAGGATATCGCCGTTTCTGTACAACTGATGAATGATGGGGTACTAGTGGGATGCAATTCTTTATGAGTAGGACCGCAAGTATATGATATCGTCTGAAATGATCGTGCCTCCCCAAGTTGTTCATTTCTATTTCAGTCACTTCCATTCCACTTCGTTCGGTTGCTAGTTGTCGTTTGTGTATCATTTGTAGTGAGTACGGGTGAAAACGCCTCGCGATTGTCTGTGAAGAGAGCGGAAAACGATTCTGTGGTTGATAATTCAAGCAAGGTGTTTCTACCTTCCATTATTGATGGTCTAGAGCAAAAAGGTGGAACAGGTGGAATCGATGGAAGTGGAGAAGAAGGTGATCGAGGAATCTCCCAAGAAGGAAGCAGTGCGTGCGCCAAAACTGCCTTCTCCTACGGAGTCTCCCATTAAGGAGATTGAGGAGGAAGTGGTTGTTCCTGCCCTTCCCACTCCCACTGAGTCTCCTATGGAAGAGGAGTTGCCGAAAGAAGAGAAGGAGTCACCTAAGAAGGAAGAGGAGAAGGAGTCACCGAAGAAAGAGTCTCCCAAGAAGGAAGAGGAGAAGGAGTCACCGAAGAAGGAGTCTCCCAAGAAGGAAGAGGAGAAGGAGTCTCCCAAGAAGGAAGAGAAGGAGTCACCGAAGAAGGAAGAGAAGAAGAGAAAGCTGCTCTCCTCGTTCTTCGACTCCAGCGACTCGGACAGCTCCAGCTCAGACTCCAGCAGCTCTGAAGAGGAGAAGCCCAAGGACGAGGAAGTGCCCGAGCCCAAGCCCGTGGAGAAGAAGCCCCTGCCCAAGTTCTCCTTCATGGACTCTTCCGACGAGTCTGACTCCAGCTCCAGCTCCAGCTCTGACTCCAGCTCCGATGTGCCGCCCGCCGCAGCGCCCCAGCCCACTGCTTCTCAACCCACTGTTTCTCAGCCTGCTTCTCAACCCGCTCAGAAGAAGCTGTCCTTCAGCGACTCCAGCTCTGATTCCAGTTCTGACTCCAGTGACTCGGGCAGCTCAGACTCGGAGGACTCGGAAAAGGAGAAGGAGAAGGTGGAAGATAAGAAGCCTGCCCCTACGCCGGCAGAGAAGGAAACCAGCACGGCTGCCTCTGTGAAGAAGCCTGCGGAGAAGGACTCCAGCTCAGACTCCAGCTCAGACTCCAGCTCAGAGGAAGAGGAAGAGGAGAAGAAGCTGGCGCCAACTGGCCTGTCGTCGCTACTGAAGAGTGGTAGGAGAGACGACGAGGGCTGAGGGCGTAGTGGCGAAGACGCTGCCGCCGCAGGAGGAGGTAAAGCAGGCGCCCAAGCCGGTGCTGAGGACGCGCGCGTCGAAGAGCGGGAATGGGCCGTCGCGATCGTTCAAGAACATCTTCAAGGAGTGGGGATGAGGGGAGCGGATGATGCACAGTGGCACGAAGAAGGAGGAGGTGGAAGTGCCGACCCCGACACTGCCCGAAGGGAAGCCCGGAAGCAGATCGCAGAGAGGAAAGAAGAAGCCCGTTGTCAAGAAAACGAAATAGTGTCTGTTTCTTAAACAAACAGCTCCCGCTCATTTCAAAAACAGCTTCCAGATGATGACGAAGGCTAGAACGATAACAAGGACAATTACAATCAAAGTGGGCTGATCGGCGTTGGACAGCAGCTTCCCCACTTTGTTCAGCGTCTTTGACAGCCCGCTATTCGCGCGGGACATTTGGGAATCCTATCCGTGAGGAATAGCAACTCAAACAAAACCATTTCGTCCAAATAACGATTGGAGCTGTCCACCTCGGAGTGGATGTCGATGGCGATCTAAGCGTAAAAGGGAAGAGGCGGAACGACATCCTTGAGAGATGACAGTTTGCTGTGTAATTCTGATAAGTGGGAGTCATTCTCCTGCTCCAGAAGCAATCGCGAACGCTCCAAACTCGATCGATCGGGATCGGTCTGCGTGTAATCAACCCACTTGGCATCCCACTCCAATGAGCTCCTTCTTTGCATTCATTCTGGATCTCCCCGCGTTCATCCTTTCTTTGTCGCTTCGATTCGGTTCCAATAAAACGGCCCATTTTGGTAGGAAAGAACAGTAACTCAAGTTCGATGAGTTTGCGTGTGTATGATTGTGCTTACAGAATGGTAGCACTCTTGGGGTGAGGGATTGGGTGAGTACCGTTACGATTAGTGTACTCTGTGTATTCGGGCTATCATTCGTGATAAGCATGTTCGACGTTTGTTTTCTGTGAGAGTGTGATGGCTAGGCACGCTGTCGGTGGTTTGATGCGTTTCACTCACGCGGCCAGGGAAGCGGTACGGTGTATCTGCTTTCTCAAGGGGTGAATACGCAGATTCCAGTGAGTATGGGCACGCCGAGTTGGATTCCTCTTCCGCTACTCACAGAATAGGCAGTCCTTTTAGCAGGAAGGTTGTTGACTCTGTGCTGGATAAAATGCGGAATCAACAGAGCGGTGGTTTGGAATTGCTGGAGCAGTCTTCAGACCACACCCGTGTGGAGCACTCTGCTTCCTCTGCGATGGAAGCAAGGAGGGAGCGGGAAGGACAGACAAAAGGGTTGGTGTCGAGACGAACGAAGTCCGTTCCTCGAAAGGAATGGGAGGTTGGCACCCTGATCTACAAGTATGACGATTGCAACAGCTACCACGCAATTCCGAAGAATCATTGTGCGGTCCTCTGTTTATCTTCATCTATAGCAGAGCCTGTGGACGACTCGCACTACAACATAACGGTTGTGACCGTGGGAAGCTTCAATCGCCTGTTTGAGTACTCCATCTTCGCGTCGCGTTGGAACGGGCATTTTTTTAATTTATTTCGTCACTTCTAGTCCCATCGTGTTTGTGACCTATCTCAAGGAGGAGGAGATGTCCGCATTCAACGATTTCCTTCACAACGCCACCTCCACTCTTCTCTGCTCTCCACGCATCCAGCACGTTACATATGTGGCGCTTCCCGGCTCCTTCTTCCACTCCAACTACCCGATCAACATTCTCCGCAATCTCGGCATCCGCCAGGTTCGCACCTCCCACTTCCTCCTCCTCGACATGGACATGTGGCTCAGCGGTATCCCTCCATCCATTCCCTCATCCGCAGACCAGTCCTACGAAGTCCTCCTGGCTTTGCCTCCTGTGATCTGGCAGGACCCCAAGGCTGCCGTGGTAATTCCGGCGTGGTTCCACACGGGCTGGACCATCGCCAACGGCACGCTGCCGGAGCAGGTGAACTCGTGGGGCTGAGGCGCTGCGCTGAGAAGTAGAGTGATCCATCGCATTCCCTTCACCATCAAAGACCTGAAGAAGTGCGCGAAGATCCATAAGTGCGCGCCGCAGAAGAAGAATCTGTTCACGCACTACTATGTTCCCTATCACTGGCGGCTGGATCTGATGACATCGCACTTCCCGGCCGCGTACAAGTACGCGTGTTGGAAGAACATCTACCAGGAACCCTATCTGCTGGTGAGGCGAAACGACTCCATCGCCCACTTCCACGAGTCGTTTATCAACTACGGGTTCAACAAGATCTCGTACGTCGAATCGATCCGCAGACACGGTGGGAGGTGTGGGGCGTGCTAACGCGCAGGGTACACGTTCTATCTTGCGAGCAAGATGTACGCCTTCGACTTGCCGCATTTGCCGTAGGGGCGTGGCGGGCGTGTGACCGTAGTTCGCGTTTCCAGAAGTCGCACGTGCAGAGCACGCGTTCTGGGAACTATGTAACAAACTACTACTACATGAAGAATATGTACAAGGCCACAGCGAACATCGAGTCGCTGCGCATGTGCAAGAGCGAGCGTCGCTCCGTGGAACGAATTGAATGGCGTGTTTGTGACAAACAGACGCAACAACAACCAATGAAGACAGAGAATGAATAGGCGACTCAGTGCAGGAGAGGGACGAGGAGTCGCGCGGCGTGGGTGGTTTCCTCCAGCGACTTTTCGTTCACGCGCTGGAACAGGAACACCAGCCAGAGTTTCCCTGGAAGGACTGTGCGTTTGCGGGTGCCAGCCTTCCGCGCTGCGGGAGAAATCACTTCAACGGGTGTAAGCACATAGCAATGGCGATCTCTCGAGTTCTGGATCTGGCAGGACAGGCAGCGTGTGCCAGACTCAGACACAATCATACGAAAGAGAGGCTTTCGAAGCTTCGAAAAAACGCTCTGTTCGATGGGAGCATAGTACGAACCATCGGCGAAAATCGAACGATCCGTTGCACTCCCAGAGGGAGTGCTTCTCGGCATGCTTGAAAATGGGTGCTTTGGTAAAGCAATACATGGAACCGACGTTTGACGATGCGCAGCACTAGATGGAGTTGAATCGCTGCGAGAAGCGTCAGAAGGACTAGCGGAGCAAGATGTTGACGAAAACGACAAGGTACGCAAATCTCCAACATCGGGAGAACTGTTGGTACAGGAGGAGTTGGCTTTAGTGTCAGCGGATGGATAAAAAACGCTGTCTATGGAAGGGAAGGTCGACTCTTCGTTACGATACGGAGAAGAGTCTGTAGGCGGCGCATTCGACAATGCTGTTTCAACCTCATTCAGAGAGTTAGGGTCACAATTCTGGGAACTAGGACTACGCGTTATACGGGATTCCAAATGAGCGGACGGAATACTAGGATTTGTAATAAGAGAGAATAGGTCATCCGTTGCGTCAAAGGGTCCATTTGTGTCAAACTACAGGATACCAGCCATGCCAAAGCACGTACAGATGAAAAGGGCAAATTGGAAAACAACGTGTCGGTTGCATTGGAGATTCCCAGTGAATCGGTTTCAAAGGGATCATCAGTCGTGCTCATATCGGATTGATACCTATCGTCAAGGGAGAGAAAAGGGGCTACAAGAACAGCGACAAACCGAGCAGAGATACAATAAGAATGATTCTCCGCGGCCCTAAAGCGTTCTGCATGGGGGCATATTTTGACAAGTGCCCATATAATTATCGACTCACGGGGAATGCTGGCTCCATTTGCGAGAGTGACTTCGCCTTTCTTCCCTCAGACATAGTGCTCACTGAATCGAGTGGTTCGAGAGGCTGCTCACTACACTGGGAGAAGTTGCTATATTCCAGCGGGATGAGCTGTAGTTACCGGCTGCACTCTGTTCCGATCATTTGCGAGTGAGGGTACGTCCGATTGGCGCTTTTGAGGAATAGCCGAGGACAACGTCATTCCCGTGCGCGATGTCAACATGTACAACACGTACAAGGCTGTACGCGTCGCGTTTTACGGCATGACCGGTAGAACAAGAAGCCGACGCTGGTGTCGTTCGTTCAGGAGGGAAATGCGTCCTGCAAATATATTTCTCCTCTATTTTCTCATTTTAGGTTGGGACGTGTGTATGGACTGATCTGTAGTACCGTCGTTCCTGAAGCGACGTTTCTCTCCGTCGACACGAAGGGAAAGGAGGAAATCGCGAAGATGGAGCAGGTTACGGTGATTCCCTCCTACAAGCTGTTCAAGGAAAACAAGATGCTGTTCGATGTACCGAATGCAGGGGCGGCTCACGGGTAGTTTAGCGGAGCCGATGGCAAGAAGCTGATGGAAATGGTCGAGTTGGCGCTTGAGCACAAGGACTACCGTGTTTGTTGAGGAAACAGAGGAGTATGATATTACCCGTCAGTTCATGTACTTGTCGCAATTGTCGATAACAAACTGCACATGCTCCTTCCACTGCTGCACCTTCTCCAGCATGTTCTTCCACTCGCCGTCCACCACGATGCAGTGCGTGCGCCTACGCCTCACTCCCCTCCTGCTCTCCCACGTCACCACAAACTCCTCCTTGATCTGGTTCATCTTGCCCTCCACGAGGTGCGCCTTCACCGCCGCCACGATGCACGCCTCCACCTCCGCCTGGGGGATCGCCAGCGCCTTCGCGATGTCCTCGTAGCTCATCTGCTGGTGCGCGCTGCACAGCTTCGCCAGGGCCATGATCCGGCAGTGATCGCGGATCACCTTCTCATTCAGCTCTGAGGGTGATAGGTGTCGAGCAGCCTTACGGTACTTGGCCAGCACGTCCGTAGAACTGATAAGAGCTTCCAGAGCCTTCAGATCGCCACTGTTCACGATCGCCAGCAATTCGGCGAGGTCCTTCGCCTTCTCCGTCAGCCCCTGCAGCACCACCTGCTCCTGGCAGTGCAGCGACTCGTCGAATACCAGGCGGTTCAGCAGCGAGAGGGCTAAGCATCACACGCATTCACGATGCCAACCGCACTCGGTGGCGTACTTGACGTAGTCGTCTTCATTTGATTTGTAGGTGCTCAGGAGCTTGATGAGGCAGTTGTACGCCTCGTTCCTAGGAATGAGGCGAATCGCGGAGACGGAACTCTCTCTTGACCTCCAGCAGCAGCTCTCTGAAGGTGATCAGTACCTGGCGGTACTCCGTCATGACATTCTCCCAATCATCGTTGTTCTGCTTCATCAGGAATATGTAGAAGAACTCGAGGGATTCTAGCGCTCATCTGTGAGAGGGGCAGCCCACTGGATTCCTGAGCGAAGGAAATGGTCTTCTTCAGCAGAGCAACTCTACAAGCCTTGAAGGAGGGCATCGCATTCAGAATCATCGACAGACTATGAATAAGCAATGCGAACAGCAAAGCACAGTCTCGCCTTGAGAGTCGTGGGGAAGGAGGCGGCGAAGAGGATATCGCAGATCTGGAGGCAGATGTCCTTGCACTCGTCGCAGTTGCCCAGCTTCTTCACCATTTCCATCAGGAGGAAGTAAACGCTCTCCACATCTAGGCAAACCGTTAGCCGTGCCAACCATTGCGCGCACTCCACTCACCTTTATCGGTATTTGCAACGTAGTGGCTGGAGAGCTCCTTGCAGCAGAAGATGACGAACTCGCCATATTTCTTCTTGTTCAGAGAATCCTCCAGGGTCTCCTTGATCTTTGGTGCGTCCTCCTCAGTCTACATTGTCACCATCTCCCATGACGGCTGTACATGAAAACTGCAAATGTACGACACAATGACACTGCTGAGTTCTTCGTCCGACTTTGCGCTGTAGAAAAGAGCAGAAGACATGACACTGTTACTGTTTCCTGCGGAGTTTAAGGACAGGACAAAATAGGTCCGAAAAGTGGCGTCTGAAAGGATGTGCAACAAAGCCAGTAGCAATTAATAGTTTGACTCCAGAATGTGCTTCAGCGAGTTGAGCTGGTTGCAAAGGAGGGGGCTGTTCTTCACATAGGCCGTGAATGTGTTCTAACCATGAAAACAGTCTACAGAACGAACATTCTGAGGCGCCAGCATGCTCTGCATGGAGTCGATGATGCCAATGCATGTGTTCAGATCAGCCGGAGAAAGGTACTTCCCATTCCCATCTACACATCACTCCTCTTCCTCACAGCAACGCGTGCTCGTTAGAACAGACACAGCGGGAGTGGCATACGGGTTGTCTATGCATCACCTCTCGTCCAAACCCTCACGGGGCACGGAAGGCAGCACCGTCGTGGTGCAATAGGGCGACACAGTCACCACCGGCGTGTTCGTCACAGGCACAGCTGGTGTGCTGTAGGAGAGGATGGGTGGCTGAGGCAACTGCGGCACCTGCGGCACTTGCGGCACCAGTGGGGCTTGTGATACCTGATGCACTTGCATGACTTGCGGCACCAACGGCGCTTGCGAGGGTCGGGGGTTGTATGGGTTGGTGGCCATGGAGCCTGTGGCGGGCGATTTGGCGGGCTGGGGCTTGTCGATGTCCTGCACCGTTGGAAGGGACGGGATGGCGAAGGAGCCGTTGAGAGAAAGCGGCTCGGTGGGAGAGGGGTCTGCCGGCAACGGCTGGCGTGACTCCTCGTCTGGTTGTGGAGCGTTGCTTGATGTGTCGTTTGGGCCAAGAGGGGGAAGGGGATCCATCGGCAGGTTACCACGGGCAGTGTCCGGCATAAAGAGCAGCAAGTGCACGGCCATTACAACAGGAGCGGCAAGTTGTCAATCGGCAAGTCACTTACAACAGGAGCAGGCAAGTTGTCAATCGGCAAGTCACTTACAACAGGAGCAGGCAAGTTGTCAATCGGCAAGTCACTTACAACAGGAGCAGGCAAGTTGTCAATCGGCAAGTCATTTACAACAGGAGCAGGCAAGTTGTCAATCGGCAAGTCACTTACAACAGGAGCAGGCAAGTTGTCAACGGGAAGGTCACTTACAACAGGAGGAGGATTGTTAATGGGCTGTTGAATGACAGATGACACTGGAGCATCCACCTTTTCAGCAGGATGATTATTGCTATTTGCCGGATTCTCACAAGCTGCCTCTTCCTTTTCCCTCACCTACGCATCACAAACCCAATTCAGTTAAACAAAGACATCGAATTCTCTGACACCCCTCGGAGACGGAGAGTCACACTCATTCAATAGCTCCTTCACCCACTCGAGCTGGAGCTCTTCCTACAATTCACACTGACTCAGGATCCTCACCTCATAATCAAGTCCATGAATACTCTCTAGGATGCACATATACAGGTAGCAGCGTCGAATGTTGCGCTTGCAACTACAGTGAGAATACGCACAAAGACGAGTACGCTTCTTCAATAGCATGACCCGACGTCACTTGCAGCTGCTGAAAACAGAAATTCTTCATGCAAACGACCTTCTCCTACTGATTACGAAGGAAACGAAAGATTACGAGTAGCTGTTGCGGATCGATATTGCACTTGTAGTACGCATTCAGATCCCTTTCGTACTTTTCGCGTTCCTGTATATCGCGCTCCATCCGCTTCTTATCTTCATCACTCGCGCATTGCAGCCAGTCTCTCATCATTTCCACTGCATGCGAAATGAACTTTCGTCCGACATGGGAATAGGAAGGATCCGTTCGGCACTGATCAATGATGAACAGGCCCTCCTCGAAGAACCACAGTCCCTCTTGATACTGATTCATCGTAATAGAGAACAGTGAGTCGGTTTCTTATCCGGACCCTATTGTTTACCCGCTATAATAGGGAATCTGTCCCTACAATTGTGGACAAGACATCGAGAAACACTGTTTTCCTTTTACTTCATTCTCAAATCTCTTCTGGTGAGTCTGATTTGAAGGCAAACGTATCGGAAGAGTAATGAGTGCCCCCTTGCCGGATGACGAGAAAAGCAAACGCAATGCATATGCAAACACCGAAAGAGTCGGTTGGAGCGAAAACATTCCTGGTGTGCAGCGAATTCAGCTCAATTCCCTCCCTCAACACTTTAACTCCAATTCCTCCTTGCAGTTCTTGTCATCTTCCTATGTATGAACAGCGAAAGAGAATAATCAAGCAGATGAATGAAAAGAGGCAGAAGAAGAGTACGGAACCCTCCGGAAATACAACAGTGCTGGTTGAGAGTAGTGGTAATGAATAGAAGAAACAGCGCTTCCATTGGAGCGAATCTCTTCATGGCCAGTTCCTTCGTCAGATTTACAGATATGGGTTGGAGAGTGCTTCATTACTGTGCGACATGATGGGTAGATATTCCGACAAGACTTGTGTTTGACACGATGCGTCAGTACTGCAATGATATCACTTACACTTTTATGGATGACATGCTTGCCGTATACACGTTGCTACGGTGTCATCTGTAGTCCTTCCGGGATCACTTGGAGGAGTCGCTCAACAACTTCTCCATGTACTACAAACAAGCGTTGCACTATCAGGAAAGCTACTCGGGCGTACGAATTCTTCCTCCACTTCATGATAGAGCGATGCGGTAACTGGAAGGTTTTCGATGTACCCATTTGCTCCACAAACGGTTAGTCAACTTGTCGTATGAACAGATACGATGTGGTTCTCTGTAGACGGAATGTCAGCTGTTGCATCAAATTGCCGACCAGAAAGTCATCCCTGAACAAAAGAAGCCTGACACGGACACATCCCAAAGCAAGGAAACGGTGAATAAGCCCTCCGTAGAGAATCAGTTCCGAATCGCTGTTCCCCGAACCTCCTTTGCGGATTTATCGGTGATTGCTGGGACGAATGAGAATTCGGCGTCAACACGGGAATGCGCCATGGATTCGCAATTCCAGCTGCATCAGGACATGGTGTTTCAAAACAACTATCTCCTACAACGGAACGTTGCTGTGGAGAACACCATGGGGAAGAGTCTGGGCGACAACCTGCTTAAGCCGGGATCGGAGGTCTTCTTGATCACGAGCTCGGAGGACGATATTGAGCGGATAAAGAACCTTCAGAAGAAGAAGTCGAGTCGGAAACGCGTGTTTTCGGAACAATCACCCACCTTGCTTATTTCAAGCGTTCTTTCAGCTCAAAACGTCGTAGTTTCAAGAGAGCGTGATGTATAGGACCGCTATGTGGAGCAGGTGGATCGATTGCTGGCAGAGTACCCCTCTCCTCAACGTGGTTCGTGAAACGAGAGGCGATGATGTGTAGAGGGGAGCAGTGGAAACAACTCGTTCGATTTAGGCTTCGACCAGCCCTATTCTGGTCTGCAATTCGCTGATCCCTATTACCCCTCAAATACCGAAGATGTATTTGATTTTTTGAAACCTTAGTCCGCGCTTGTTGCAAGAAACGCCATATGAAACCGTCTTTTCAAACACGTCCAGATCATAGCCGCGAAAGTGATCCTTCCGCTTCAGCGCAAACCCCTTCTTCAAGTAGAAAGATTCCGCCACGTCCAGCAGGGACAGCGTGGATAAGCAAATGCGCAAAGGCCCTATTGGTGAACTCGCCTGAATGAGGAAACGCAGCGGGCATAGCTCCATCCCCTTCGCTTCCAGACACGCCCATAGCCTGTTGGAGATGGAGTGGCGACGGTAGTTGCGAGCAACGACCAGCTTCTGCACCTCGAATGACGCATCATCGATAATCCTCATGCCGATCATTCTAGCAATGATCTGTAGGCCACAGATTCACCCCACAACATCGTCATCGCTGTTCACCGCAATCCACAGACGATTCTTGTCTTCGTTCTTCAACACTACGCATGTCAACAGCCATCCATTCCTACCTCCGGAATGAACATCGAAACTCCGTTTGATGCTGCTCACGACGTACTTCCGGATGGCAGAGCACTTTACGGCCAACTCCCTGTATGACGCCATGTACAACTGCTTTACTTGCTGGAAGAAGCGCGATTCATAGGGAATGATGCGAATGGAGTCCACGTTGTCCTTGAATGGCGTCTATGCATAATGTCCCTTTCCTTTCAATGGATTACGTCGATGCAGGTGGAAAAATCAAACTTCGAGACAGCATCAGTCATTGTGTGAAACAAACAACGGATAAAGGGACTACGTTCCGCTCTTCTTCTTGTACAGGTCCGATAGTACATCGTGCGCCATGTTGATGTAATCCATCCGACTGCTCTCTCCCGCCTTTTGCGGAAGAGACATTTTGTTGTATTGGTCGCTCTCGTTGGAGACGGGGGCCGGCAGCGAGGCGTAGAACGCGCGGACATGGTCTCCCCACTTGTCTTCGGACGTCGTCGCCCTCTCCTTCACGAGTGTGTCTATATTCGGTGGCGCCTCCAGCCACTTTTCCATGGCCAGCTAGAAACGTGAGGAACAGAAAACGAACCTACGGATTTCCTTTTGGGAATAATCTTTTTGACGTTTATCGCGACGGGCCCGTTATCGTCGAAGTAGCAGTCGAAATCCACCCTGTTGCTAGGAAGAAGCAGCTTGACCTCGTCGTCGATATCAGAATAATGTACAAAAACTAGGCGATCAAACCGCTTTCGCTAATCTTACCGTCCTTCCAACTTCCATAGCGCTCAATAATCTCGTTCTGCAACTGGAACTCTGGATGGATGAACCCGAATCCTTTCTTGTTGTTGAAGGACTTGACGTGCCCAGTATAGAACCGCGATTGCTACTCGTTACCACCCGTCACCAGCAGCAACGAGCAGAAGGCGGAGGTGGCTCTCTATCCGCACTACTGCATGACGAATCATGAAGGCAGTGGATTGTCAAGTGTGAGAATAGCAAACAGGAGTACAGCACCATGCATACATATGAATACTACTAGTTGTCTACAGGTATTGACCCATTCAATAGCTTCACACGGACCCCAAGAGCATTCATCTCCAGGAAGGAAGACATTTCAAAGTCCGTGTTGAGGGCGTAACACAGAGTCTTGCGACGCCCGACCCCTCCCGCCCTCTCCCCGTGAAGCAATCGCCGGTACGCAGACACATACAGGCATGCATTAATCGCCACGTTCCTGGCACATCCGCCGACTGCAGACAGCAGCACCCAAGGCATCATATGATACGATAACACCCACTTCATTGGGCGTGCAAATGGAGGAGGCAGCACAGCGGTTCCACAAGGGACCGTAGTTGGGGTTGAAGAGGGAGGCGTTGCGGATAAAAAGAGGAAGCGACGGCACGGCGGCGAGCAGCGACGTCAGCTGGAGGGGGTGCAGGCGGCGGCCGACAAAGAGCGCGTCGCTGACGATCATGTGCAGACGAATGCCCTGCGCGTGAGTCGGAGGAGCCACCGCCACCTCGATGAAGACGTCGCCGTACTGCGGGGTGAAGAAGGCGGCGAAGTTCAGCGCGATGCGCGCGTGCTGCGGGCTGAAGTAGGAGCACGTGGGGTCCAAAAAGATGCGCGCCCCCTCGCACCAGACTTCGCCCGACTTCGCCACGTAGCGGAGGGCCAGGCGGAAGAAGCGCATCGCCGCGTCGCCGCCGAACACCCTGTGCGTGAGAGAGACGGGAAAGCCGGACTCGTGCGCGAGGTGGATCAGACAGGTCCACAGCCGCCCGGCGCCTTGCTGCCGCTGGATCACCTCGAAGCAGAGCTCGAATGCAAGCAGCGACTTGCCCTGCGCCGCCTGTGCGTGAGTGCCGCCCGCCGCGCCCACGAGGTGTTTGATGCGCTCCAGCGCCATGCGCCACTCCTCCGGGAAAAACAGGATGGCTTTGTACAGGATTGCGCTGCTGCGCGCCGCGTGGCCCGTGAAAAACTCGATCTTCGCGTAGTCCAGTAGAATGAAGTGGCGGCACTTGGCGGGGCAGCAGGCGTAGCCTCGCTTCATCAGCTACGTGTCAGGCTCGCACGACACTCCCACGGCGCGGGCAGTGATCGGCTGGCCCAGCATCGCCGCGGCACGGCCCAGAGTCAGGAACACCTTCCAGCGCAACGCAGCAGGGCACGAGGAGATGGCGCTGTGCGCGTCCGTCATCAGCAGAGCGGCCGTCTCCGCCAGGGCGCGGTCGCAGCGCGCGGCCTCGGGCGCGTTCCACACGGCGGAATCGATGATGCGGAGCAGCGTGAGAATGCGCGTGCCCCTGAGCACGCGGATCTGGTACACCTTCCACACGGAGTCGCTGCTGAGCGCGGCGAAGGCCTGTAGGCACAGCGCGTCGTACTGGGGGTCGGCGGGTAGCGTGGGCGCGCTGTGCAGGGGAGAGCGCAGCGCGGTGATGTGTTCCTGCAGGTCGAGGCAGAGGGCCCAAAGCGGGCTGTGCTTGAGCGCGAAGCCGGCGATGCGCGGGAGCAGGTCGAGCTGCGCGGCGACGGAGAAGGTGGGGACCACGAACACGATCAGCTCGCAGAGGAACCAGCTGGTGAAGAAGGCGGGGTACTTCATCGCCTCCTGCACGTACGCCATGGCGCTGCCGAAGCGGCCGAGGCGCGCCAGCGAGCTGACGGCCTCCACCAGCACGCGGATGGCCTTCTGGCGGTCGGAGGCGAAGAGCGAGTCGAGGATGGCTTCGATGGCGTCGGCGTCGCCCTGCTTGTCGGCGATCTTCAGCTTCTTGGTGAGGAGGAAGATGTTGTTAGGCGCCAGGCGCAGCCCCGTGTCCACCACCAGCCGCGCGTTGGCATAGCAGCCCGTCTCCATCTCCATGCGCGTGAACTCGATCCAGTATTGCGTCACGCTGGGGTTGTGCACCACCATCTCCAGGAAGAGCAGGCGCGCCTTGGACAGCTGGCAGCGCTTCTTGAAGACGATGCAGCGGCGAATCAGCTGCTGCGTGGGGTTCGGGTCGTTGCGCACCTGCTCCAGGCTCTCCTGGTACAGCTGCCCGCGGTCCACCGTCCACAGCTGGCGGTAGACGGGCACGGACAGGAGGCGGCGCAGGCTCCACGAGTGCTCCGCCACCTCCTCCACGCCGTCGCTGAAGGCCCGCCGCTCCGCTCCCTCGTTGAAGCTCTTTCTCTCCTTGAGGGAAGGGTCGCGCGGCCCGCGTCTTCTCCCACACCTGGCGTTGTCACTGCACACGTATGTGGGCGACGCGTGCATGGGCGACGGGCGCACCGCGCACTGTCTGGGTTCTCTGAAAAACTCCCCGTTGGGCTCTCTGCAGGGCTCCCTCGAGGGAACCCTGAAGGGTTCCCTCATTGGCTCCCTGTAGCGTTCCCTCATTGGCTCCCTCATTGGCTCCCTGTAGGGTTTCCTCATTGGTTCCCTCATTGGTTCCCGCAAGGACTCTCTCAAAGGCTGTCTGAAAGAAGGAGAGAAGGACTCTTCGGGCGGTCCTGCGAAGGGAAGCAAGGGGGTCGGGCGGATGCCGACGCGGCGTGCGGCACTCTCCGGAGAAAAGGGCGAAGAAAGGGAAGCCGGCGAGGCGGGAAGTGAATCCTCCGAGAAGAATGGGTGCGAGTACAGTGGAAGGTGAGCATTCTCCGAGCGCGTGGGGCAGGTGAAGCCGGGATGCGGGGCGTCCTCGTACAACGAGTCAGCCATCGGATCAAAACCGCTGTAGAATCCCTGGCGGGAGCGAGGCAGGCACGGCATGCTGGAGTGGGACTGACTACGCATCAGCGGGAGGGTCGGAATGCACGGAGAGAGCGGGACAAAACGACGGGGGTAGGGGTACATGGGTGGCTCACTCTCCATATCATCAGCCGCAGTGGGAAAAAAGGGCTGGGGGTAGTCCTCCGCCCCATAGGAAGAACTAGGCGTCACGAGGAGGGGAGGAAGCAACCATGGGGTGGGATAGTACCCGTTTGGAGCAGTGGGCGGGCAATCGACACGATGAGACTGAACGTAACAGCGAGAAATGAAGTCGTCGTTGAGCCGAGAAGCTCGATATCGTCTAAATTGATTATTGTCATTGCTTCCAGTAAAGGAACTTGAGACGGGACGATATCTACAGATAAGAGACGACGAAGAAGAGCCTGCAAGTCATTGGGACGTATTTCAACAGAGTTGGCATTTGGTGCGGATGGAATAGACTCGGGTCTAGATGGCATTTTACTGTCATACCGGTTCACGGGCATGAAGAATTCGTACAGTAGCGGATGAAGACCACAAACCAAATACAAATGGTACAAACGTTAAGAGACAAGGTCGCTCCAAAGAGGGAATTGCTACTAATGCACTTTGGAAGAACGGGGAGCAAGGAGAAGCCAGAGAAAACGTCTTATACTTGCGTGACAACAGTACAACGGAACATGTTTGGTTCTTCCTTATCAACGATTACTGTACGGCAGTGATTCTCTTCTTACCCTTTTTCGATCCTTAGCAGTTCGGCAAGTAGCACCTCCGCATTCGCATGAAAAGGCTTCTTTCGACCCCCTGGCGGTGTATGTTCCCTCCTATGTCTCCTTTTCTATGACACACGGAATCCCGATTCTTCGATGGTTCTTCGTCCTCAAATGGGTTTGGGACCTCCCATCCCGCACGGTAACGATGATAAAACGATATGCGTCCTATTCGCTCAATTCTGAAAGCGCTGATGAACTGCGGCTGCTCCAGTCATTTCAGCAAAAAACGCGCTCATTCCTGATCAATCATCAGCAATCCTCCGCCTTTATCGTTTTCAATGCCTTTTCTCTCTCCACATAATGATGACGCTGCTGATTGTGACATCCACTCCGCTTTTCTCTGGAGGGAGTTCTCCGCTTTTCTGGCCGATTTTATGCGAAGCTCATCCCTCTTCGCTGCGTTGATAAGGAATGCGGGGCAGTAAATGGAAACGATATATGAAGACAGAGAAGAACTTTCGGGCTCCTCCGTTTGGGCGCGCTTGATGAGCTTCTTCCGCCCCCTGAAGGCGGCTACTCTCCCCGTTTCCGGCTGTATATCCATCGTGCTGGTGGTCCTCTCCACCGTTCTGTTCACATACGCTGTCCTGGATGAGAACATCCTCGATGCCTTTTTCAACATTGCCTTTCAATCGGAATCCATCGCGTCCGCATACGTCTCGCTTCACCGTCGCTTCAATTCTAGGCACAGATCCTCCGCGACCTGAAGTATGCCTTTGTCATCATCGGCGGCTTGCTCAGCGACTGCGTGTACGGCCGCATCCCCCTGCTCTCCTCCTCCTTCCTCGTGTACACTGTCACCCTCTCGCTGTCGCTCCTCATCACCGCCTTTTTCTACCCCAGTTGCTACCTACTCTTTGCCCTCATGTCCTTCTCTTCTCCCTCCATTCCCTCTAGCATCCTCTCCAGTTTCGCCTTCGGGCTCGTCTTCGTCAGTGCCCTCACGCTCCTCCTCAACTACGCCTCTCTCAAGCCCACCCCCAAACCCCTCCAGCTTCTCTTCATCACAATGCAGTTTCTCTCCTCCCTCGTCACTCGTAGCATGATCGTCGCAGCGTCCCTTTCCTCCTTCCTCGTGCGAGCCGTCATGCACGCCTTCCCCTTCCTCTTCGCCTTCCGGCTTCTCTCTCTCTCCGCCATTCTCCTTCTCCTCGGCATTGTATCGCTCCTTCTCGTCCTTACCCGTAGTCCCGTCTCCTCTTCTCCTCCAGACATCACTTCATCAACATCCCCCTCCAAGGCAATCCCGTCAAGGACTACTCCAAAGCCGCTCGCGTCCTCTCCCGCGAGTACCACTTCTCCCTCCTCAGCAAGGACAAGGACGGCCGCAGCTCCGACGTCCTCTGCCGCGCCTCCAACGACTTCTACAACCGCAGCATCTCGCACGACTCCGTCGACGCCACCGACGGCTCGCCCACCATCCTCCGCTCCTCCTCGCGTACCTTCCCCACGCCCCTCCCACCTAGTGGACTGCTACTATCTGGAGCAGGAGGTGTACGTACCCTCCACCGCCTCCCTGCCCTCCGCCATCTCCGGCGCCAGCGACGTCAATGCGCTCATGTTCTCCAACTGCGACGAGCCGCCCTCTGCGCAGACCGGCACGTGCATCCGCGTGCTGCGCCCGCTGCCCGCGAACACTCTCACGCAGAAGTTCATCCAGTCGCGGAAGGAGGAGGAGTCGCTGCGCGAGATGGCGACGCTCTTCCGCAACGGCATCCGAACCAACCTGACCGGCCGTGGGCTCACCCGCCACGCCTCACCCCTAGAGATCTACCGCGTGTCACAGGCGCTGCTCTGCGCCGGCATGCAGGTCGTGGTCTGGGCCATCTTCGAGTACTCTCAGAGCGTGTTGCTCTCCCAGCTGGACGTGATCGAGGCCATCACCGAGCCCTCGCCCCTCCGCTTCGCCCTCACGGACTGCACCGCGCCGCTCGCGCGTCTCCTCCTCGCTCTCCTCTTCTTCTTCGGCATCCAGCACACGCGCCACCACCACGCCGACCGCTGCACGCCCCTCCAACTGCTGGGCGGCGGCTATGCCCTCCTCGTTGTGCAGCTGCTGCTGGCCGCCTTCGCCAACCACGCGCTGCTCCTCGCGCAGTCCTCACGCCTCTCGCTCGGCCTCCTGCTGCTTCCCTCGCTCTTCCTCGCAGCCGCGGAGACGCTCATCTTCATTGGCTCTCTCCTCTTCTTCTACCAGGAGTCCCCGCGGCGCTCGCAGGCCATTCTCCTCTCTCTGCCCTTCGCCGCGCGCTACTGCGGCTCTCTCGTCTTCTACGCGACGCTGCCCATCCTGAACGCCATCTGCAACATCGGCTCGCAGACGGGGTCGATCCTGCGCTACGAAATCGGACTCGTGGTGCAATGCGTGTTCACCATCGTCCTGCTGGCGCTGCACACGCTCTTCGCGCTGCGCTATGACTACGTCACGGAGGCGGAGCTGGACCAGGAGTGCGAGAGCCTCAAGGCTGAGCGCATTCTCCATCCCTACCTTATGAAGGTCGATCCGGCAAAGAAGTCGCAACTCCGCACTCGTGTCAGCTGTAGGAACCGATCCAAGAGCTGCGAGTCGAGTCGCTCCTCCTCCACCGCCTCCAGGTCGCCGCGCTCCATTTCGGATGAGATCGTGTTGATGAACAAGCTGTGATGTCTGCTTTGTTGAACAAACACGCCATTGCTTCCGTCGTCGCTTGTCCACTGCCGCCTGGAACGGGTTGCTCTTCCCCGCCCGCCGGTTTGCCACCTTGTTCCGGTGCGTCTTCTTCGTCTTTCCCTGGTCCAGCGCCACGTCCCACTCGTCCGGCTTGCGCAGCTCCTCCCACTCCTTCAGCGCCTCCCGCTTCGTCGACTCGATCTGGTGCTCGAAGCCCTGCTTGTTCTCGCTCCAGTCGAACACGTCGCCACTCACCTCCGGCTCCGCCTCCACCGGCTGGCTCTTCGCCTTCTTCTTTATGCTACTCCTGATCGATTGAAAAGGCGGCGACTCGCTCAGCACGCCGAGATCTTCCTTGGGTTGCGCTTCCACCTCCTCCTGGGAGGGGAGCGGCTTCGACAGCACGCGCGGCTTCTTCTCGACCGCTGCGGGCTTGGGGAAGGAGCCTGCGGGTCACATCCACAACCCATCCCAACGCTTGGGCAGATTCAACCAGTCTCGGGCAGCGTTGGACACCGTGCTGTTCCCGAAGGACGTGGACTCGGGTTCTGTCGCGGGGGTTTTGTCATCGCTCTGTCCGAACCGTTTCTTCGGTTCCGATTTCGATTTTGGCTTCTTGAACAGTGTGAAACCTTCGCCGGCGTCCTCTTCCTTCTTGACTTCCTTCCGTTCCAGGCGAGTGTATTCTACGGAGTGAGCAACCGCATGAACAACAAACTCTCTTCTCCCACAGAGCGGACCTTTGCTCCTTCTGCCGTTTTGGCGAGGACAAACTCAATTCTAGTGGACTCACGCGCTCTCTCCTTTCCTACCTTCTGGGAAGCAGCTTTTGCACATTTCGTTTCAAGGACTCACTATGGGCATAACACGACCAGAACAGACAATTCCTACTCTATGTTGACTTTCGCTTCACTTTCCACATTGGACGACTCTGACTTCTTCGTTTTGGCCATTTCAACGCGGAACGCAGGAGAATGAGTGCTCTCCACACGAGAGAGAAATCTTTTGCTCTCTGCCTTCTATTCAGTGCAGAGAAGTGATTCACAAAGTGTCATACTCGCATTGTGCAACAGTGAGAAGGGAGTCAATGCCACAGCGAATCCACATCAATTTAAAATAGTTCACGTAGCCCAAACACACATGCCAAAATCCATGCTTTGCTACTCCAAATGGACGGGATTACACTGCTAATACCTCTCCGTTCACCATCACCTCCCAATCGCTGTTGCACACAATGACATTCACAACCACACATGCTACTCGACATCCATCGATGCAACCAAAATCGGGAGTTCTTATGGAAGCATGAGCCAAACAGGATAGATAAACCTTCGGCAGCAGATTGCTACGTTGCCGAGCATCTCTTCGCCTCGCCCATCAGGAGATCTAGCAATCCGCTCACGTAGGTGTGTGCTCGCCGCGATTTGGTAATTCAAACGGCTAACACTCGCGTAGTGGCACACTAGGCTGCATTTTACCCGAATGAACACGACCTCTCGTTTAGACACCCCCGGGGGCTCGCCTCCCGCTTTGAGATCTTATGTGCGTCTGTGCCTCCCGCCTCACCCCTAGTTGTCCCAGGATGCAACGCCGTTTGTAATGCACAACAAGTTACACCCGGATCCAAGTCCTAGCTTGACACCTCGACTGCCCGGGACGGATAGCACCCCCATGAACCCGCCGATGCAGCGTCAGCGGAACGTTTTCACTTTTGATACTCCTTCCCTAACGCCTGGGTTCGGCATGACGCCCCCTCCTCCGGGCGGCGCCGTCCGGATGCATTTTTCTCAAGAGGGGGATCGGTCGCCCTATTCCCTCATGGAGCCATCTCTCTACCCGCTCGATCAGCCCTCTTCCATCGATCCGTACTATACGCCCGATTTTCGCAACCAGTCGCTCTCCGACTCGTTTCACCCGCACGACAACTTCTCCTCCTTGCGCTCCCGCTCGCTCCTCTCCGAACTGTCTCCCCTGCGCGCCAACTCCTCCTCTTCCCTCCTTTCGCCCTCGCAGCCGCCGCTCGGCGGACTCTCCCTCCTCCCCGGCGACTACTACCACCAGGAGGACTTCCTCCCCCACCGCCCCTTCTCCGTCTCCACCTCGCCCTCCTTCGCGCGCTCGCCCGTCCTCGCCGACCCCTCTCATTTTGACTGTCGGACAGATCCTTCTCACTTCGACTGCCGGGACGCCTCTCACTTCGACTGCCGGGCCGCGTCGCCCACGCTGAAACCGCCCGCGCCGTACAGCGAGCCGCGCGCCAGTCCCTCGCGGCCCAAGCGGTCGGTGCGCAGTCGCGGCGGGTCGCCGGGCGCGCCGGAGCCGATCAACGAGCTGAAGATCGAGGAGGTGCGCAGCGGGAAGGACAAACGAACGACGCTGATGATCAAGAACATCCCGAACGCGTGGCGGTATGGCGGCGGCGTGAGGCGTAGGTTCTCGCGCGAGACGGTGCTGGGCATTATTGACAAGTCGTGCAAGGACAAGTACGACTTCTTCTACCTGCCCATCGACCAGAAGACGGGCTGCAACCTGGGCTACGGCTACATCAACATGACCAGCACCGACAGCGTGGTGACGCTCTACGAAGAGGTGCGCGCGTGGGCACGGAGTGAGGCGTAGCTGAACGGGAAGCGGTGGGCGAACACGCGCAGCGTGAAGGTCTGCTCGATTTGCTACGGGCGTTTGCAGAGCGGGGATGTGGGCGCGGCGACGGGGCGTGAGACGTAGGAGGACCTGGTACAGTACTGCAGCGACTGGTCGGTGATGACGTCCGACGAGAAGTACCACCCGCTATTTTTCACGCCGAAGAAGCGAACAGTGGATGGGAAGGAAGTGATTGTGATGGAACGTTACACTCCGTCGATTAACCTTTCTATGAAGAGCACATCCTAATTTTCTCGTTTTCTTGTATCCCTTTCACTTTTGTTGTCTTCTTTGTATGTCACTATTGTTTTGTTTCTTGCACAGATCCCATGGTAGCCACGGGGGAGCGGCTCTCATCCTTAGCAGAAGCCCGTGTCCACGAATCCGGTTGTCGTCGTCCCGTTTGGCGATTCTTTACAGATAGAAAGAGGTGTTCAGCAGCGCCACCGACAAGCAGAAGAGCTTGTGCGTCGTGCTGTCCAATCTGTATAGTATCGTCCTCGTAATCCTCTTCTCCTCCGTTTAGCGTAGACGCTCGATGCCGTCGAATCCGCCTTCGCCCAGGGAAGATTGACGGACGAATTTGTCGCCTATCGACTCCTGCCTCATCGCTAGTGTTCCCAAAAGAAGAAGACGCTCGTGGACCAGTTCAAGAGCAGCATGAAGGCGGCCAACGGATTGGTGTCAGAGGACCAGTTTTTCAAAGAGTCCGTTTTCATGAGGGCATTGACGGCTAGTTTCTTCCCGAATGGAGAGTACAGCGCTGGAGTGAACATTCTGCAGGACGTGGACGGCAGGATCCAGAAGCTCCGTGACGATGTTGTGGGAGGCGCTTCTCTCTGCCGAACTGTAGATCAAATCCTTCAACGACCTGAACGCGATCATCCAGAAGATCAAGACCAAGAAGCGCATTGCCGACTCGATCAACGACTTGGAGGCCAAGTCGTGCTGAATCTTCCTTCTCAAGTGTAGGATCACGGAGTGTATAAATTACGCGCATAAGCAGTTCGATTACGCCGGCACGCTGGAGGAGATGCGGGAGGAGCTGAACGACTACGACTGCGACGACGACTCCAACATCACCGACCAGAGCGTGCTGGCGCGACTCACCAACGCGTTGGATGATCTGCTCCTCGCCTTTCAGGAAATCAAGTTCTCCCCTGTTTCTCACAAACACAAGCCATGCTAAAAACTACGACTTGGGCGCCTCCGCCTTCTTCCCCTTTCCATTCAAGAACCCCTTCTTCTTCCCCTCGAACCCGGGTCGGTTCTTGTTCTCCTTCTTCTCTTTATTCTTCTACGCGTCACCGCCGCGCCTCGCCACCACCTTCTCCGCATACTTCCGGTTCTTCCACTCCTCCTGACTCTTCTTCTTCTTCGCTTCTTGCCTCTTGATCGTCTATCCCTCACAGCGCTCTTCTTCCCTCACCTTCTTCAGCAGCGCGGGGTTGTCCTTCTTTCGGAAGCCCGCCGCCTTCTTCAGCGCCGCCTCCATCTCGATGTTCTCCGCCTCCTTGCGGCCCGCCTCCGTTGTCTTCAGGTTCTTCAGGTAGTCCTGCTTCTTCTGCGCCTGCTTCAGCAGCTTGTGGATGTCCTTCCGCGCCTTCGGGCGGTTCTGCGTGTCCACCTCCTGCGTCGCCTTCACCTTGCCGAACTGGATGCTGATCGTCATCACGCGCCCACGAATCTCACTTCGAGATCACGTCGGAGACTGTCGGGGCCAGGCGCGGCGACGGCGACTCCTTCGGCGTGCTCTCCTCCGCCGGCTCGGACTTCTCGGGAGAGGCTTCCTTCTTGGCGGGCTCCTTCTTCCCCTTCTTGGCGGTGCGGTTGGCGTCCTGCTTCTGCTTCCGTTTCTTCTCGTTCTCGATGCGGTTCTTCGCCAGCACCTCGATTTTCTGCTTCAACCGACTGCGAAGCTCGTCCAGGTCCTTAGCGCCTAGCCATGACGGGGACGCAATGATCCGTACGCTCCGTCTTGACCATGGGGACAGCGGTGGCAATTTCCTGCTCGGCCTCCTTTTCCATCTGTATTCTTCTCTCTTCGATCTTCTCCGTCATTGTGGTCTCCTTTTCGGGATCGAACTTCTCCCGTCTCCGCTTCTGTGACTGTTCCTTCATTTCCTGTATCTTTTGTGAGTTGCCATTTCTCTACGCCGTCAGTTGGTGACTCTCTCGCGAATACCTTAAAATTGAATCGCGCATTCTGGCTGTATTCGTCATTGGGCTGCAGGTACACCGATTCGGGAATGAATTCAACGCATTCGTCAAAGAATGACGTCAACTCATGAATTACGGACGCTTCTTCAGCCATGATCTCCCGATTGATCGAGCGCCTTCCTTGACCATCTCTCGTTCAAAGGCGGCAACCGCGGGAATTTCTCTTCTCCTCGGAACAGCGCGGAGTCCGCTTCGGATGCGCGTTTCCAGCACGACAATGCATAGGGTTCTCTCACAATACCCATTTCCACCCCTATCTCCCGATCACATCCATTCTCTGCTGTTTGAAAGAGTGCGGTTCTGCGCTAGATGAGCAACTACAAGGCCGTTCTGACCATCCACAAGCGTGAGGATACGACGGTGGAGAAGAATGGACTCAGGGTGAAGGAGGACAATGC
The DNA here is from genome assembly GCA_027406405.1 of Blastocystis sp. subtype 1. NCBI lineage: Eukaryota > Bigyra > Opalinata > Blastocystidae > Blastocystis > Blastocystis sp. subtype 1. The sequence goes on from JANPWL010000011.1 coordinate 443,966, forward strand.
CACTGTGGATTACGTCGAGAATGATCAAATCAACACCGAATTTACGTGGAGGAAAGCGGCTTTCGTGATTCCTAGATTCAACTCCGTGTTCAGCGATCCAAAGGACAGGAAACAGTCGCTCGACGACCTGGTGACAGAGTGGGTGAATGATCTCCTGCGCGGGGAGAGCCAGCTGATTGCTGTCGTCGGGAAGGAGGAGTCCGGGAGTCAGTATCTCCTGAAGGGGACGAGTTTGAATCCTGGAATCGTTCCGCTCATCGAGAAGCGGATCGCGTCCCTGTGTGCCGATTCGACCCTGACCGCCAAGTTTTCCTATCTGCGCTACACCAACGGTATCTCACTCTACTCTGCTCAATTTTAGATTCCTTTTGGGACATTCTGAGCGCGAATCGCACTGCCGTTTCTCTGGGAAAGCCGGAGGGATCCGACTCCTTCGGCTCGTACAAGTCCGTGCGTCTTTGCCTTCGGCCTCACCCCGCAGATCTCCATACTCAGTCCACAAAGCATCGGCTCGATCCAAAGCACGATCAACGCGTCCCTGCACCAGACCTACAATGAATTCTTCTCCACTCCCTACCACTCCCTGTGGCTATTCACCAGCCACCTGCGTTCCTCCCCCAAGGCGGCCTCCATTCACCTGGCCATCGTGAACTTCTCCATCGACAGTGAATTACACCCCGTCTCTCCACACTAGACGAATCCGATGCATCACTCCTCTCCTTCCTCGCCTCCCTGCGCGGCGCCCCCTCCACAGGCGTCTTCGCTCCGCTCCTTCCCTCCTTCCCCGCCCGCTCCCTCCTTCTCTGCACCGACTCCCAACCCTCTCCCGCCAAGCTCGCGCTGCTCCAGGCCGCTGCGCTGACCACCACGCAAGCCACGCAAGCCACGCAAGCCACGCAAGTCACCACACAACCTACATCATTGGCCACTGACAAGGTCAGCGTCAAGCGCGAGGCGGCGCGGCGGCGTAAGGTGGCGGAGGAAAGCGCGCGCCTGCCGATCCCGGTGCTGGACGAGGTGAACGACATCGCGATGGAGCTGATCTCCAGTGGCAGTGACAGCTACGTGGAGAGCAGCTCCGACGAGCCGGAGCCCGTGTTGGAGAGTACGCGACGGCGGGCGGTGTGAGGCGTAGCGCCGAAGAAGACGCACAAGCGCGTGGTGCAGCGGTCCACGCTGAGCGGGAAGGTGTACGGCAGCGCGGCGTTCTCGCCGGCCAGTCGCAACAAGATCTACCAGAACGAGTCGCGGCTGTCGCTGCTGCTGAACGGGTGAGGGCGCGGGCACGGGCTGAGGGGTAGGACGCCGGTGCTGTCGCCGTGCAGTCGGATCACGAAGGCGAAGCAGCTGATCGTGCAGGGGCGCGAGCGCGAGGCGGAGAGCAAGCTGGAGGAGGCGCTGCGGGAGTATGAGGAGGGTGCGGCAGAGGGGAGGAGGTGAGGCGTAGCGGCGGTGTACCTGCCCGACAATGAGCGACTGAAGGAGAAGATCGAGGATGTGAAGAACCGCGTGCAGGCCAACAGGGCGGTGGTGGAGGATGTGGGGGCGGACAGGAGCGAGAAGAAGGTGCTGCAGGTGCTGAACTACGCGGGGCTGAGCGGATTGGTGAAGCTGAAGAGGATCGGGGAGTCGAAGGCCACCAAGATCCTGCACGAGCGGGAGAACGGGCTGTTCACCTCTGTTGGCGTTATATCCATGTGTGATGGGTAGATCGAGGATCTGAGCCGAATCGGAATGAACCCCAACGCGATCCAGCGATTCAAAAGTGAAAACTGTGCATAGAAGGCATGTTTGTTGAGGAAACAGGATGGATCGCTCTAGCCTCCGTGCAGTGTAGATAAGAAGAGGACGTTGTCTCCGTCCTACGGTCACACGATAAGAAGAGAACTACGGCCAGTTCCGTGTCGCCTCCCTCCAGCACTTCCCAGTCTACGTCGTTCACCAGCACCAAGATGCCGGAGCGTCTACGTCGCACCCTGCGCAAGGCACTCACAACCGATCTCCATCCACGAAGAGCTCGGGCCGTTCGCTGAGCTCCTTTTCCTTCAGGTAGGCGATCAGCTCGTTTACCGTTTTCGGAATCGTGGCCAACTCGATCTTCTTGCGATTGTGGAACAGAATGTCCATTCCTCCCCTACTCCTGAGTCCCCTTCCGAGTGCACCACCCGAATTCAACCGTGATCATCTTCGCAATAGCCAAGGACTTGAATGGGCGCTCCATAAAAACGCCCCATTTTGGTTGAGTGCTCCATAAAATCAGCCCATTTTGGTTAAGGGCTCCACAATTACGCCCCATTTTGGTTGGGTTTTTGGCGAGGCAGAACTCCGTCTGCGACGAGTGGGAAAGCGGGATTGGGGCGTGATCGCGTAGAACACAAGCGCATATGAAGAAGACCTCCGCCTTTTCGCTCGTTGAAGTACATCCCCGTGGTTTGCGAGGATGATGGCTAGATCACCTTCGAAGCGTGCTTGCTTCCCGTCGACCTGCAGAATATAAGCAATGGCATCAAGCGCTGCCTGTTCAGCAAACTCCTACAGTGGGGGCGTTTGGCGTCCGCTGACGTGGTAGATACTCCGAGGAGGCAGAGGGAGTCATTGTCGCGTTTAAGAATATAAAACTGCTGAACCGGAAGTCGGAGATCGTTGACGAGTCTCCGTTCATCCGCTTCAACGTGAAGGCGGACTGCCTCGTCTTCAAGCCGCAGAGAGGCATGGAGATCAACGGCACGGTGAACATGGTGGGCTTGCACTACATCGGCCTCATCGTGTGCGGCCTGTTCAACGCCTCCATCCCCGAGGACCTGATGCCGAAGGGCAGCTCCTACGACACGGCCTCGCGCACCTGGACGATCAATGGTACTACCATGGAGATTGGAGCGACGCTGAAGGTGAAGGTGGATCGGTGAGAGCTCTTCCGCGTGGTCACCCCTAGCATCCACGACAACAACGGATTGTTGAGCATGCTGTGTTCTGTGAACTAGGCTCGTTTTGTGTGGTACATTTATAGTCGTTTTCCGCTGTTTGTTCAAGCAACACGCCTACATGTTGTTTATGTCCACACCGTCGCCAATGCTCCGATCGTACACCGCCTGCGCCGGCTGCCAGATCTGGAGCACGTTGTCGTCCCCCACGCTCGCCAGCGTCCACTCCTCCTGTCCCTCACTCGCCCCCTCATCCCCCACATTTGGATTCCACGAGATGTCGTTCACCTTCGCCGTGTGTCCCGCGTGCACGAAGATCAGCTCCGCCGGGCCCTCCGCCTTCTGCTCCTCGGGCAGCTCCACGCCGATCTACCCTTCACTTTCTCCTCTTCGCCTACGCGGCTGATGTCCCACAGGTTCACGCGCCGGTCCACGCCCGCCGAGGCGAGCACGCTGGCGCTGGACGGACTCCACGCCAGCGAGTACACCTCCGCCTTGTGGCCCAGCAGCGAGTGCAGGGGCCGTGTCGTGTTACGGTGGTCCCAGAGCGCCACCGTGGCGTCAGAGGAGCCCGTGGCGAAGAGGAACTGCTCCACGGGGTTGAACGCCACGGCGTTGACCTCCTTGGCGTGGGCGGTGAGCGAGGCCACGCTGGCGGCCTGCCGCACGTCGTAGAAGAGCACGCGGCAGTCGTCGCCGCAGGAGGCCAGCAGGTTGCGGTCGAAGGGGTGCCACGCCACGTCCTGCGGTTGAGGTTTGTGATCATTCTCACCTCCACCACGTCCTTCTGCTCGCAGTAGGTGCGGATGGGCGTGCAGCTGGCCGCGGAGGAGGCGCACACGTCCCACACGCACACGCGCGCATCGTCGCTTCCGGAGGCAAGCAGACCCTTGTGCAATGGCGACCAACTCAGGCCGTAGCCCTCCTTCTCGTGGCCTGTGAGCACCATGTTGGGGCGGCAGACGGAGTCGCGGGGGAAGGAGGAGTGCTTGCGCACGTCGAAGACATTCACGTTGCCGTTCACCGCCTTGGTGGCGATGACCATGGGCTCTTGCGGCATGTACCGCGCTCTACGGGTAACGCTGGTGGGCGAAGCGACTTGTTCACCTCCCCGTCATGATTGATGCGAACCGTTTCCGTCACGTGGGCGATCATTCCGTTATATCCGGCATTCTCTACGCGTTGCTGCCCACGAATAGCACGAACTGTTTCCATCGCTGTCATACTTCCTCATATCGATGACTGTATCCGGGAGCGGCATCTGCACCGTAGCTTGCATCAGATAGTTTTGCTCGCCCTCCGACGTGTGTGTTGACAAGTACAGCTTCTGCTCCGAATAATCCTTGTTGCTTCCGCTACGATCAATATATTTCTCAGTGACGCAAACATGGTGCAACCAGGAAGCCACTGGACGCTGAGGCTGGGCCATTCGAGCGCGTGAGAGAGAATCAAGTCATATCTAATGGGAACCGCCTCTACTCGTGGATACAGATAGGGGGCGTTCTTTTTCCAGGTCAGGTACTCCTCATCGATCTGCTTGTCAAACACGTCTTCCTCTTCCTCAATTATGGCTACAGGTGAAACGACGAAAAAACACCGTGCCGACATCAGGGTCCATGAGAAGAGGGTTGGTGAATTGTGGGCGCCAAGGCTTTTAAACAAACACGGATGATTACAAATCGAAAAACCAGGTAGGGTACTGGTCTTCCTGGCTGTTGTCGTTGAGCGGCTGCGACAGACCATCGATCAGATCGTCGTCGTACCCGTAGTCATCAATCGGTAGGATGGGAAAAACAGCGTCCTTGTTGTCGTAGGGCTGAAACTGCTTGAGGTACTCCACTTCGAGCTCCTCGCTTGTAAGAATGCGCGGAGGCTCGTACATAGGGACATTGGCAAATATAGGGTCGGCAAACACCTCAGTAGGGGAATTATCGTCGGCGAAACCCACAACTGGAAAATCACACTCTCCCCCAATCAGGGGAGAAACAGCAAGGGAATTGCAGTTCTCGAAGCCCGAACCAGAGTTGGTCTCGGGCTCATCGTACGTCTCATTGTCACTGTACGACTCGTCGGACAAGTAGTCATCGTTACGCACGCGGCGTGCCTGGGCGCTTCGGCGGCGGTGCTGGCACTTGCCGTTTCGCTTCTTCTTCTCGTTTTCCACCTTCTGGCGGAAGCGATTGGGCTTCAGCTTGTAGGACGCGTAGCCGAGCATGGTCATGATCTCTCCAGCCTGCTTCGCGTTCTCATTGCCGTTCTCCCATTGGCAGATATCGGCTAGCAGGAGGAAGATCTTCTTCTCCAGCTTGCCCGTAGAAAAGCGCTGCTTGGTGGAGGTACGCTTGTAGTCGTCCTCGCACTGAAGGTAGCATCCCTTCAGAAGAGTAATTAAAGACTCAGCGCAAGCTTCCCTCTTGTTTCGTCGTCCGAGAGTCGTAACCGCATCTCTGATAGCAACGGGGAGTTCCATTAATACAATCCAAAAGAATAAATGAAAGACCATTAACATATGGGCGTTTCATTTGATGCCGAGTGGCAACTCGCTAGTAGAATCGAGTGCGGACGGTTGCCTTCCACAAATGCCTTTCTATCCACAGCCACAATGCGTTTCCGGTTGAATTTCACATTCAGTTATTGCCATGAGGAAGGCACGCCTATCGCCCGATTCTTTGGTGCATTGAATCGATTCTCCATCCATTTGACAATAGCGTTAGCAGGGGAATCGCCAGCGCCAATCGTTTACCCCTTTCAGCCATGCCCCCCAATACTCGATGGATCTGCATTCCTTGCATATATCGATCCTACTGGTGTGCTCGTGGATTCCACCCCCTTCTTCCTCACCTATCCCCACAGCCACAAACACTGCCGTTACATCGCAACAGCCCTGTTTCCACCTTTCAATTCCCCGTTTCCCCGATCTTTCTCTGTCATGTGTTTTTCTTGTATGATTGTGGTCCTGCAGGCCCTTTGAAGTGGAGCGTTCTGGGCCATCCGTTTCCTCATTGGATGGATGGGTGATGATTGGTGCTTCTTTCCGCGTCCTCATGGTAGGCTCGACTCTGTAACTTCCAATAAAGAAGAAAAGAGTGCGAATCTCACATTCACTCATCATCACGAATTTGGCTTTTGTACAGCGCCCATGGAATGTCCAGACTTTGTGCAGCCACGCAATCGACGCAGTGTTAGCTGTTTCACAGAGTTTTCTCAAAAGCGATGGAGACGCGTCAGGATTGGAGTGGAATAGCTCAATGGAAGAGCAGCCGTCCTTTTCAATTACAGAATACCTAGGTTGACGTGAGTTCGATTCTCACATCTGCTCCTTTTTTCCAACAAACACACCACAGTACAACACTCTTTGCGTTTTCCGTCCAATTGGCGCTCCAGCGAATCTGCTGGAACTGCCCCACTCCCTTCTGGAGCGAACACAGGGATTGCGCGTGCTGCGGGAAGCCGCTCAGGAGGGAGTAGAGCTGCGTAGCGAGCTCCTCCTTCGTCTTGAAAACCATGCCATTCTCCCCGTCATGCACGAGTTCGCTGATGCAGCTGAAATCCATCGCGCACACAGGCAGGCCCGCGCCGAACATGTCGACAACCTTCATCGGCAGGTCTAGTCCGCTGCTGCTCGTGTGCAGCGACACGCCCAGATCGGCCGATCCGAGCAGCAACGGATAGTCGGCGTACTCCAACCAGCTACACACTCACAACAGCAAAAATGTGCTACATTGTTTTGATTATGATGTGCTTCAGCGGCAATTCCGAGATGCACTGCTCGTAGTAGGCCTTCAGCGGTCCGACGCCCGTGACGACGCACACAACGCGCAGCCCGTCGTTTTCGTCGAACCTGCCGCTGACCACTCCCTCCATCGCCCACTTGCAGTCGAGCAGCGTCAGCGCATCCAGCAGCACGTGGAAGTCCTCGTCCGCGGTCCAGCTACGATGCACACGACAGTGTAACACTACCTCGTGGAACTCACCAGCAGGGCGGGACGATTGTCCTTCGCGCGAATCTCGCCATTCACTCTCTCCGTGAATAGAGTCTCATCCTCGCTGCACTGGACATTAGAAAAGGTGAAAACAACAACCTGAAGACCGATGGAGGGAAGGATGCGCTGGAAGAGCGCATGACGCTCATCGAGGGAAGTGCGGTGGAAGAAGGAGGGCGCGCGGTCGTAGAGAACGGTGGCCTCGATGCCCCACTCCGTGTGGAGCCATTCCTGGGCATGAGCGAGTGGAGCGAAAACGACCTTCATGGCCTTTGTCACGCAGAGGTTTCCATCACTGCGTCTCCCGAAGCGACGCTCGATCCATTTGGCGATGCGAACGACTAGGATTGAAAAGAGGAGAGAGAAGATTACGTGGATGATTGGCGCCGAGAGACAGCGCCATGATGGTGTATCTGCGAATCAAGTCCACGGTAGCAGACAAACCCGAAGTTGTGCCAGTCGATCACAAAGCGCGCGCCCTGCAGACGAGCGGCCATCCACACGATGAAGAGCGTCGGAATGCTGGGAGGGTTCTGCACGAGGTAGAAGTCGGGTTTCGGCGTGCGGAAGAGCAGAAGGAAGAGGAGTTGGAACACCTAGGTGAAATGCCGCCCCTCATCCCACTTGGAAAAGCACCTTGAAGGGTGCGTACAAGAGAAATAGCTTCCGGGGAAGGCGGCTGAAGGGATTGCTGCTGATGAGATACTTGTGGATCTTATCATTGGATTCCACCTCTTCGCAACACCGCTTCCCGTCGTAGGCGACCACGTTCACCTAGGACTGACGACCGCCGAACGAAGCGACATCGACGCCTTCCGCTGCGAGAGAGAGACAGTGGTACTGCATTCGCGGACTTCTCCCAATATCGCCCAACACAACGACCGTTCCAGTTACCATTGGAATAGAATGAGTGGGAACAAAGGCCAGGAAAAGGAAACGCAAAAGAACACTAGTGTAGAGTAGATTGGTAGCCGCAGGCGGCGCAGGCGAAGACCAAGCCCTCATTCGGCACGAGCTCGCACCTCAGAGGCTTAGGACAGTGATGGTTTTGAAAAACGCAGGACAGCTGGCTCTGCAGCGCCTGCAGGGACTGACAGGCATGGAGACCGCACTTGCTGCAGACGACGTAGTTGGGCTGGACCTCTCGCAGCAGTCCCTCGCAGCAGCGGGGACAGGACAGCCAGTCGTCACTCCCCCTCTCCATTTCGTCGTTCAGAGACTCGTAGTAGGCCACCTCGTCCTCCAGGTCCTTTTCGTGCTCGTTGACTACAAAGTGAGAGCGTTTGCGAGATGCGCACCGAGAAGGGAGTACTGATAATCCAGCTCGTCCTCGAGGTAGTGGACAATTCCATCGTAGTCGTCCTGCGTCATGTCTGCGCGTGAGCGCATTTGAAAACCACTCACCCGCTTCCGACAGGAAACTGCCCTCCTGGATGAGGTCCTGGAGAATTTCACTGCAGCGTGAGAGGAACGGAAGAGCACGCACTTGGCGATGGAGTGATTCGACGGCTCTGGAGGCGGTGTGCGGTTGCGAAGCTCGCTCCATCGTCTCTACGGGGAACGGGAAGCGGAGGGAGTACGTCGCGTCGCTGCCGAGCCCGCTCCTTGCACGAGTCCTCCATGCGCTTCAGGAGTCGCTGATCGCCATACTTGTTCAGGAGGGTGGGTGAGCTACGGTGAAGCGTCTCGCTGGATGCTACTCGGTGGCGCTCCCCCTCCACACCTTCTTGATGGGGGTAAAGCAGTGCACGTGTTGCTGCATTATGCGAAGGCGAAGATGGGATAGCGGGAAAACGGCGCGAGGGGATTGGCGAACGAAAACCGGTGCGCACAATGGAGAGCTGCAGCGGTTTCTCCCTTTCAGAAATCCACATCTTTCTCGCATAAGGAGGTACAATGCTTAGCAGACTTTCTAGAATTGCTACCACTAAGTCCATGCTCGTCATGAACGCCGCTCGCTCTTTTGCCGCTGGTGGGCGTCTTCCGGACTGCTGAGCACGTAGAGGCCCAGGGAAAGCTCGTCTCTGTCAAGATCAACGGCAACGAGTACAAGGTGCCCGAGGGCATGACGGTTCTCGAGGCTTGCCAGGCGCAGGGCATCCACGTCCCCTTCGTTTGCCACCATCCCCGCCTGAAGCCTCTGGGTAGAGTTGGCGCTCCGGAATGAGGTCGTAGGCAAATGCAGAGTGTGCGTCGTTGAAATCAGAGGGTAGCGCTGATTCTAGTTGTCTGAGGCGTAGCGACGAGTTCCCCATCAAGACGTCCTGCAACACCAAGGTGGAGGAGGGTATGGACATCTGGACGAACAGCCCCAAGGCCCGCTCTGCCTCGAACGAGGCGCTGAAGACGCTGATGGCCGGCACCCCCATTGAGTGGTAGCGTGGGCGCTGCGTGATGCGTAGCACCAAGTTCAAGACGATGGAGATGGACGAGGTGCTGACGGAGTCCGCGGACGACTGCTACGCGCTCCACCGCGACATGAGCCGCTGCGTCGACTGCAAGCGCTGCGCGCGCGCGTGCAGCGAGCTGCAGGGCATGAACGTGCTGGAGAACAACCCGCAGGAGGGCGGCTTCCCCGTGGTGCCGACGGGCTACCACCTGCTGAAGGACACGGAGTGCATCAGCTGCGGCCAGTGCAACGTGGTGTGCCCCACGGGCGCCATCGTGGAGCAGAGCCACATTCCGCGCGTGAAGCAGGCGATGAAGGCGGGCAAGGTGATGGTGATGCAAACGGCCCCCGCGACGCGCGTGGCGTTCGGCGAGAACTTTGGGCGCGAGCCGGGCGAGATCACGACGGGCAAGATGATCGCGTGCGCGAAGGCGCTGGGCTTCCAGTACGTGTTCGACACGAACTTCGGCGCGGACATGACGATCATGGAGGAGGGCACGGAGCTGTTGGAGCGCATCAAGAACAACGGCCCGTTCCCGATGTTCACGTCGTGCTGCCCCGGCTGGGTCAACATGGCGGAGAAGTGCTACCCCGAGATCCTGCCGAACCTGTCGTCGTGCCGCTCGCCGCACATGATGGTGGGCTCCACGCTGAAGACCTACTGGGCGAAGAAGATGAACCTGAAGCCCGAGGACATCTACGTGGTGTCGCTGATGCCCTGCACCGCCAAGAAGGACGAGATCGAGCGCAAGAACATGTGGCTGGACGAGAAGACGCCCTTCGTGGACGCGGTGCTGACCACGAAGGAGCTGGGTGACTTCTGCAAGCAGGAGGGCATTACCAACTGGGACAACATGGCTGAGATGCCCTTCGACACGCCGCTGGGCACCTCCTCCGGCGCCGGTGACATCTTCGGCGTGTCGGGAGGCGTGATGGAGGCCGCGCTGCGCACGGCGTACCAGCTGCAGACGGGCAAGCCGCTGGAGAAGATCGTGGTGGACGAGGCGCGCGGGCTGGACGGCACGAAGCGCTTCTCCGTGGACATGAACGGCAAGAAGATCAACTGCGCGGTGGTGCACAGCAAGTTCGCGCGCGAGCTGGTGGAGAACGTGAAGGCGGGCAAGGAGGACCTGCAGTTCGTGGAGGTGATGGCCTGCCCTGGCGGCTGCATCAGCGGCGGCGGCCAGCCGCACAGCAACCGCGCGGATACGATCGAGAAGCGCATGAACGCGATCTACAAGATCGACGCGGGCAAGACGCTGCGCCGCTCGATGGACAACCCCGAAATCCAGACGCTGTACAAGGAGTTCTTCGAGAAGCCCAACTCGCACAAGGCCCACGAGCTGCTGCACACGACCTACGCGCCGCAGTACGTGCGCTCGAGAGAGGAGAAGGTGGAGGAGCCCGCGGAAGGCGGCGGTGAGGGCGGCGAGGGCAGCGATGTGGGCGAGGACGGCGTGACGATCCTGTACGGCTCGGAGACGGGCACGACGGCGAAGGCGGCGAAGGCGCTGCAGAGCAAGTTCAAGGCGGCGGGCATCAGCTCGGCGGTGATCCCGATGAACAAGATCGACGTGGAGAGCCTGCCCGAGAAGAAGAAGCTGGTGCTGATGACCTGCACGTACGGCGCGGGTGAGTTCCCCGCCATGGCGCAGGAGTTCTGGGAGAACCTGAGCGACGAGTCGCTGGACGACGACTTCCTGGAGGGCGTGGAGTTCGGTGTGTTCGGTCTCGGCTCCAAGGCCTTCAAGCAGTTCTGCGAGGCGGCCCACCAGCTGGACGAGCGCATGGAGGAGCTGGGTGCCGAGCGTGTGGTGGACTGCGGCGAGGGCAACGAGAAGGATCCCCAGCAGTACAAGACCGCCTTTGAGCCTTGGAGCAAGGAGGCTGTGGAGGCGTTCAAGTAATCCCGTAATCGGTGTTGTTTGTTCTCTCAAACGGTGTTCATAGCTCACTGATTTCTTTCCAAGTGGTGTTTGGTTTTCAACACTCCAATTGCTTTCACAACAGTGATTGCACATCAGTTTGCAACAAAAACAGCAAAAGAACTCACTCCAGCTTCGGGCGCTTGGACTCGCCCTCCTCGGCGCCGTCGCGCTTCAGCGTGGACTCCATCACGTGCATGTTCTGCAGGATGTACTCCACCAAGTACGTGTTCTGGATCATCCGGTCGGTGCGCTACGCCTCACTCCCCTCCCGCGCCCTCACCTCCAAGTGGCGCTTGTTGTACGCCATCAGCGCGTCCACCACCTCGCCCATCTGCTTCACCTGGCACAGCGTGTCGCTGTCGTACACGCGCAGCAGCACCTTCAGCACCACTTGCGCGGGGATGTACGTCCGCCCGATCAGGTTCCACTCCCGCACGTACCCGAACAGCTTGGTCAGGTCCTCCACCGACAGCCCCTGCAGCAGCTCGCCCAGCGTCGCCTCGTACGTCTCCGTCTCCACCTTCATGATCTTCTCCACCAGCAGCCGGAAGTTGTACGGCTTGTCCAGCACCAGCGCCAGCCGCAGCGCCGCCTTGTAGTCGCCGCCCTGCAGCGCCTTCTGGAACTCCTGCTCCTGCAGGAAGAGCTGCTCCTTCTTCTCCAGCTCCTCCTCCTCTCTCTCCCTCGTGCAGTCGCGCCAAATCTTGATCTGCCCGTCCGCCGCGCCCGTCGCGAAAGTGTCGAACTGGTTCGCCTTGTCCTGCGGCGTCGCCAGTGCCCAGATCTTGTCGTCGTGCGCGTCGATCGTCGTCACACACTACACCCCGTAAGTCGTGCGCACCACTCATCACGTCTTACCTCCTTGCTGGCCACGTTGTTCACCTTGACGATTCCCGCATTGTCACACGACACCACCTGCAGATTCGCGCTCAGGAACGCGCACTTCAGTAGCTACGACTCACTCTCTCTCGACTGGCCCACGCTGTGGTCGAAGCCCTCGATGGTGTACAGCGTGGAGCCGTCCTTCACGTTCCACACGCGCAGCGTCTCGTCGCCACTGCTGCTCAGCAACACGCTGTTGAGCGTGGAGAAGCTGATGTCCCACACTCCCTTCTTGTGGCCACTCAGCGTCGACACCAGCGCCATGTCCGGCACGCTCCAGATCTTGATGAGTTTGTCCATGCTGCAGGAAGCGACCAGCTTGTCGTTCGGACTCACGCACACGGCGTTGATGCTCTTGTCGTGCGCCTTCACCGTCACCTTCGCGCCCTTGATCACGCTCTTGCTCACCGCCGACACCTCCCATAGCTTCAGCGTCTTGTCTTCGCTGCCCGACACCCAGAACGCCGGCACCTCGCAGTTCGTCTCTTCCTTCAGCAGCTCCTCCGCCACCTGCGCCGCCTCGCGCGGGTCGTAGGCGTGGTTGCAGTCCGTCTTCACCGCGTCGGCGTACAGCATCTGCAGAAGATTCTTCGCCAGCATGCGCGGGCGCTGCGACAAGGAGCAGCAGGACACGTCCTGCAGATGGCCCTGACAGGTTACCAGACACATGTGCGAGGCCGTGTGCCAGAGTCGCACCGTCTTGTCGCGCGAGGTGGTGAGAAGGAAAGCACCGTTGAGGGTGGCCTTCACGGACAGGATGGTGTCGCGATGACCGTACAGCAGGTTCGAGGAGAAGGTGGGGATGCTGAACAGGCGTAGCTCGTAACTGTTGGTGGCGACCGCCAGGTGGTTCGTGTCCGTCGTGTAGCACAGGTCCACCACCTCGTCGTTGTTCGCGATCACCGTGTGCGTGTACCGCAGCGCGCCCTCCGCCGCCGCGTACACCTTGAAGTTGTTGCTGTTGGTCACGCCCACGAAGCGAAGGTGCTTTGCGTCCACCAGCACCGCCTTCAACACCAGCAGGGAAGCGTAGTACTCCGCGTTGTGCTGAGAGCGATCGCTCAGTTCCTTCTTGTAGAAGACCAGCTCCGTGTCCTGCTGGGAGGACGCCAGCTCCGTCAGCGCGTACTGCACCTTCGAACCCTCTTGTGAGGAGGCGAGGTGATATAGATGCAGCGCGCCCTTCTCGCCGGCGAGCAGGACGTAGGCGGAGAAGCCCTTGCCCTTCGCCTTGTCGCGCAGACCCAGCGCCTTGTAGAAGGAGGGAGGAACGATGCAGAGACTCTCGATCGATTCGTAGATCACGGAGGTCTTGAGCTGCTTGCCCGTGAGGATGTCCCAGAGGATCACCGTCTTGTCCCGCGAGGAGGAGAGCAGGAGGCCGTTGTCGAGGACGCAGAGACTCGTCACGCTGTTGAGATGGCCCTTCAGCTCCGCCACCAGCTGGTGCTCCTTGCTCTCGTACAAGTTCCAGATGCGGATGACGAGGTCGTCGCAGCAGGTGATGGCGTAGAGCGGGTTCTGCGTCTTGGTGAACACGGCCAGGTGGACGACGCCGAAGGAGTGGCGGAAGTTGTGTGTGCAGTATGTCTTTTCAATGTCCCACACCTTGGCGGTGTGGTCGGCGCTGCCAGTGATTAGCAGCGTGCCCGTGGAGTCGAAGGCCATGGTGGCCACGGGAAGGTCGTGCGCCTTCCACGTCCTCAGCATCGTCTTCTCGTGGAGATCCCACACGCGCAGCAGCTGATTCCGGCTGGCGGTGATGATTTGATTTCCGGACGGATGGATGGCGAAGCAAACAATCTCCTCGGCGCTTTCGGGCTACGAGTGAATCAAAGGAAGCAAGCCCCACGGCATTCTCCTCCACGAGGACTCCCGTCACTTCTCCCGTCTCCATGCTCAAGAAGGCGACGTTGCCGTCTCGCAAGCACGCTAGAGTATCGGAGTCCGGAATGAACTCCACATGTCCACCCGTATAGGAAGTCTCCTGTTTCTTCGCGACTTCCCAGTATTTGGAAAGCGGCTTGGCAGACTGCTTGTACTCCATTCTCTTTCTTACCGTGTGAGTGGTGAAAAGGGCGTTTCATTGGGAGGCGACTGCCTCTCCCTCTCTACGGCTACCGACTTCTTTGCTTCAGAGAATCGAATGAGCTGGACGGTGGAGGGAATAGACTCCCCATGAATCAACACCTCCTTCCTTTTCTGTGTGGTTGTGTTTGTCATCACTGTCTATGCACAATGGACGTTTATTTCGGATTCTTCGTTGTGATTCTGAACAAGCCAAAACGCCGTGTTGACGAAGAGTTCCCCAAAATGAGTGTTGTTCGTTGTATTACTCGATTGGAACCGTGCTATATTCAAGGAGCTGTGTTGCATGGGTTCAGGAGGGGGACGACTCTCCTCGATTGTCCCACTGCCAACCTTCCTACGGAAAACATCCAAAACCGCATCCAACACTTTAAGATGGGAGTCTACTTTGGCTGGGCCAGTTTACGGGGAGAAGTGTACAAGATGGTGGCGAACATCGGCAAGAACCCCAGTTTCGGAAACGCTTTTATGACGGTGGAGGTCCATTTGCTCCACACGTTCAACCATGACTTTTACGACGAAGAGCTGAGGGTGGTCATTCTGGGCAGCATTCGCACGGAGAACAAGTTCAACTCACTGGAAGAGTTGAAGACGGCAATCCACGAAGACTGCCGCATTGCGGAGTCTCTTCTAGAGGAAGAGGCCTATTCGGGCTTCAAGCACGACGCCTTTCTTTTATAGATGACAGGGTTACGGCGGCTTTGTTTCACACACGTTTTCCTAACAATCACAAACTGAGTTGCTATTCTCCTTCACAAGTACGGGAGTTTCACCGGTCATGAAGTCTGTAATCTCATATAAAAACTATGAATTCGACCGATCTATTCAAGAAGGACTTCAAGGAGGCGTCCACCATCATCCGCAACATGTCGGAGGAGGAAGTGAGCGCTCTTCAAGAGGCGGTTTTCCACATGACCCCTTCCTTCCAGTCTCGCTATGCGCGCCTCCTGGTCTTCCGCAAGGACTCCCTCCGCCTTCTTTCCCTTCTGAATGACGGCGAGCCGGAGCTGTGCCACAACTGCGTGAAGTACCTGAAGATCCGTGCCATCCGCAAGGACCTCATGTCCAAGCTCACGGACGAGGCCGCGTTCATCGAGCTCTTCAACAAATCGTGCGATCTGGGCAAGAGCATTCTCCTGGAGTGCCTGGTCTGGAACAAGGACCGTCCCACAGACTGCCTGGCGGATCGCCTCTCCAAGAATCCGAACCTCGTGCTGAATGCGGCGCAGAGCGCGCTGCTGAAGAACGCGCGCAGCATCGAGGCGTGCGTGGAGGACAACGCGGTCGGCAGAAAGAAGTACTACAGACTGCGCACCCGCGACATCGAGAAGAGCGCGCTCCGCAAGCTGCACGCCCTGTACTGCGGCTACAAGAAGGAGGACCGCAGCAAGACGGAGAATAAGTGCGACGAGCTCCTCTGCCATGTCCACAACCTCACGACCACCATCACCGTGGGCGAGGAGCGTCTGACGGCGCTGGACATCATCCTCAACCTGTTCTGCGTGATCAACGACGACGTGACCCGCGCCAAGTTCTTCCTCAACAACCTGCCCAAGTCGACTCCTGCCACCTTGAACGCCCTCTCCCCTCATATGAGCGACACGCAGCGCGCTGTCCGCCTGCGCTTCTGCTCGCTCACCGACGCCTTCAAAGCGGTGATGTGCCTGGCGCCCATCTACACGATGAAGCGCATCGGGTTCGCGGAGGGCTACAAGCAGCAGGGGAGCTACTACAACGACTTCTCCTGCATGTCGCTGCTCGCCCTCATCCAGAGCGCGACGCTGCTGGAGGAGAAGGAGGTGCTGGACTTCTGCCTGCGCGAGCTGGCGAGACCCTGCCACTTGTGCTGCAACCACAACCTGGTGACGGACGGCGAACTGGACACCATCGAGAAGGTGCTGACGCCGGAGCAGTTCGCCGCCTTCCTCAGCGCGCTGGCGGAGAACACCGTCACGGTGCTGCGCCGCGCCAACAAGTCGGAATCCATGTGCTACTCGGCGATCCCCAGCGTGGTGACGTACCTGTCGCACCACCTGCCCGGCGACGACGAGCGGCTGACCACCGCCCTGGACCTGTTCTTCGGCTTCGAGAAGCAGTACCTCAGCAGCTGCGCTGCGGACGCCATCAACTTCTACGGGCTGCAGACGCAGGAGGTGCCGCGCGACTTCAGCTACCAGATGGGCACCCGCGAGATGATGGCGGGCTGCAAGACGGTGCGCAAGTTCGAGGCCGTGCTCTGCCTCAAGGGCAACACCTTCCTCAACACGCGCGACGCCGACGACCGCATGCGCGCGCTCAAGGCGCTCGTCGCCATCGCCGGCCGCTCGCACGACGTGCGCGCGCTGAGCCGCTGCCTGACGGTGTACACGCGCACGGAGATGAAGTTCTCCGACATTAACATGGACCTCACGCCCTTCCGCACCTGCTTCGCCCCCGACGCGCTTGGCCTGTCGCCGCTGTCCCTGCACATGAGCGGCTCCGCGGAGGAGGCGGCCGCCGCGCGCGACGCGCTGGTGAAGTCGCTGTGCGAGTGGGGCCAGAGCAAGAAGGGCGACGTGATGGTGGAGCCGCTGATGTTCGTGCTGCACAGCCTGTACCTGTACGCGACGCTCTACCCCGAGCACGAGGCCGTGTACTGCGACATGATGAAGCCGCTGGTGGAGCTGATCACCAACAGCAACATGACGTGGAGCGCCTCCCGCGCCCGCGTCGACTTCGACGGCTTCAGCTACCGCACGAGCAAGGCTGTGGACGACCAGATGACCGCCCTGCGCGCGCGCTGCCTGAAGGACTGCGCGGAGGTGCAGCACTACGTGCAGTTCGAGCGCTTCTGCAGCAAGCAGCTGCGCTACGTCAACAGCCGTCTGCCCATCGCCTGTCCCGGCGTGGTCCTGGGCACCGTGAACTTCCCCAACCCCGACTTCGCGATGCCGGTGCTGGCGAAGGCGCCGCTGGTGATGATCATGAAGCTGGTCAACGAGGAGACGGCGAGCTCCGCGCTGCTCTGCACCGTCCTCGTGCAGCTGCTGCTCCACACCTGCAGCACCGGCGTGTACACGGTGACCGAGGAGGAGATGTGCGCGGAGAAGATCGACGGCAAGACGGTGAAGCGCAGCACGCGCACCACCACGCCCTCGCCGGACATGGCGGTGGTGAAGGCGCTGATGGACGACAACTCCTTCGCCATCAAGGGCCAGTTCGAGGGCGTCTCCCCGTTCAACTCGCTCCAGCTCATCTCCCCGGACGTGCGCGGGTTCATGGCCGACCTCCACCTCTCCGCCTTCAAGAACATCTCGTACACCATCGTGGAGCCGCCGGCGGAGAAGAAGAAGAAGGACCTGTTCGCGCGCCTGCTGGGCGACAAGAACGCCATGCTGGCGTACCTGAAGTCGCACGGCAGCAACTCCATCGACGCGGAGATGGGCGCGGCGCTGGACGACAAGATGAAGGACTACGTCCAGAAGCTGATGACCGTGGTGCACGTGGACATGAGCGTGAACGGCCTGCACTGCCTGCTGGACAGCGCCACGTCGCTGTCGCTCGCCTTCTCCATCGGCTCCTGCAAGAAGGTGCAGCTGGAGAAGGTGCTCCCGCTCATCTCCAACGAGACGCTGCTGAAGCTGCAGAAGCTCGCCGCGCTGTACGTGTACATGCTGCTGCAGAGCGCGGTGCTCGCCGTGTCGCTGAACAAGTCGGACACGCCGATCCTGAGCCCGTCGATCATCTCCACGCTGTCCACGCTCCAGTTCCTCTTCTTCCAGATGCTGCAGACGCTGATGCTCATCAACAGCACTTGCGCCTACCGCGGCATCCCCAAGGACGAGACGGGTCTGAAGAAGGAGGTGTATCTGTTCTCCGTGAAGGCGCTCGCGCCCTTCGTGGTGCGCTGGCTCAACGCCGTGAAGGACAAGACCACGCAGAGCGTCGAGGAGATGAAGCAGGAGGACGCCTTCAAGCTGGAGGAGGTGAAGGAGCCCGCCGCGGTCACGCTGGACTTCTCCGATAACGAGGTGGTCGGCCGCTTCGTGGAGATCATCTTCTACTCGCGCTTCGTCAAGGAGTACTTCGGCAAGAGTCTGGGCGGCGCCGTGCGGCTAATCTCGCGCATGGACATCAAGACGGCGCTGCTCATCTGCCGCCGCTTCCTGCTCATCTCTTCCTTCGTGCCGCTCGGCGAGAGCATCATCAACAGCCTGCTGCGCTGCGCCTCCGGCTCCTCCGCCATCATCGACAGCATCGTGTCCATGCTCGCTGAGAGCAGCACCAGCATCACCGTCGCGCTGATCGGGCTGCTCTTCCGCCTGGCCGCCAACCCGCTGATGAAGAGCCGCTACGAGCAGATGCTGCAGCTGATCACCACCTTCACCAACTACGTCATCAGCCACGACTTCAAGTCGGAGGACGTCTACGTCATTCTGCTCCGTTGGGCCATCACCAAGGTGCTCCACCCCTCCGACGTGCCCTTCGACTTCCTCAAGCAGACGCTCGCGCGCCTCACCGCCATGAAGGTGGAGGACGACGCCGGCAAGACGGTCTTCAGCATCGTCCTGCTCTGCGCCCTCTACGACGTGCAGTGCCGCGGCTCGCTGCGTCGCAAGATCTCCACCACCTCCGGCGCCTCCTCGCGCTTCCACGAGGAGCTGAACGAGCTGTGCAAGACCGCCGACAAGGAGAACGTCGACCGTCTGCGCGCGCTGGCGCTGGAGCTGGTCCCGCAGTTCACCGTCACGGACGAGAGTCTGCTCACGCTGCAGTGCGCCGTGCTGTGCGCCACGCGCCACACGGAGGGCTGCGCTGCGCTGACGGCGACGTGCGAGAAGATCGTGCGCGAGATGTGGCGCATGTACGAGAACCGCGGGAATCTGGTGAGCGTGGCGGCGCTGTTCCTGTTCCAGCAGAAGGGCGTGGCGGCGGTGAAGGAGTTCGAGGCGGGCATGGCGGTGTACACGAAGCTGCAGATGCTGAAGCTGCAGCAGCGCGAGATCTCCACGCTGCCCGCCTTCCGCGAGCTGGGCATCTCGGAGGAGGACGCGGAGATGATCGACCACAACGCGCTGGACACCGATCTGGTGGACAGCCTGGTCTCCTGCACCTACATCAACGACAAGTCACTCTTCGAGTTCTGCGCCAGCCTCGACGCGCCCGACGACCTCCTGCTGCCGCTGAAGGCGTTCGCGCAGGCGGTGCTGAAGGCGCTGGAGACGACGGAGGACTTCTCCAACCTGGACGGCGTGAAGGTGAACATGAGGACGCTGGTGGCGGAGCTGAGCAAGATGGAACCGTGGATGGTGCGTCAGCTGTCTGACCATACGCGCGATCTGTTCCTCTTCTCGGAGGACTGTCTGCGCAATCTGTGCGCGCTGGCGAGGGAGCAGAGGACCGACACCCTCTGCTGGGTGATCCTCTTCTGCGAGAGAAACGACGACGAGATTGTCGAGAAGGAGGCGAACAAGTGCCGCCAGTTCATCCGGGAGAACAAGAAGAGAGAGTTGTATTCCTACGTGTATTAAGTGCTGCTGTTTCTTAGAGACTTTCCGATTTTTCACTTCCATCATTGGTGTTTCCACTTTCCAAGCAATTGTTTGACGCCTCGCGACGAGAGGATTCCCGGATTATTCCGGAGGACTTCGTTTCTCTCAATAAAACTCAATGGAAGACTATTCCTCCGCTTTCCAAGCCATTGGCCTCGACGCCAAAACCATCGATAATCTGCTAAAGTCAAAGAAGAAGGCCGGTAGGGGATCTTGACAAGGAGGCGGACTCATCTCTAGCCGAGTTGATGGACGTCATCAAGGAGGCCGGCGTGACCAACGGTTGTGACCGCGCCATGGGCAACCTTCTGTAGGTCGCATTTCCGCTCCGTGAGTCGCCTAGGTACAACGTCTCCACCATGGTTCCCACGTCGGCTCGTGCGTACAGACCCGCCGTGCTGAAGCTCGTCGTGGAGGGCAAGATCAAATCCAACCTCCAGATCACAGAAGCCGTGAGCTACCTCAAGAAGCTCCCCGCCAATGCTGTGGTAGGTTCTGGACGCTGTATCGAGCGTAGCTTGACCAGGCCGCGTTGGAGACTGCCTGCGGTGCCGGCATCGAGGTGACGGAGGAGGAGATCAAGGACGCGGTGAACGCGCTGATCGAGAAGAACAAGGAGGCGCTGATGACGCAGCGCTACTGCTTCCCCATCTCGCAGCTGATGTACGCGATGAAGGAGGGCCGCATGAAGTGGGCCGACGGCAAGAAGATGCGCGAGATCTTCGACGCGGCCATCCTCGCCCTCCTGGGCCCGAAGACCGCCGCCGACACGGAGGCGATGGAGTCCGGGAAGAAGAAGGGCAAGAAGGACGCGAAGAAGAAGGTGGAGACGGTGGAGCCGGAGGTGGAGAAGGAGAAGGAGGGCTTCGAGGGCCGCGACCTGGAGACGTCCAAGAACTCCGCGGAGCTGATCGCGCAGCACCTGAAGGCGACGGGCGGCAAGATCCGTTGCCGCTTCCCGCCAGAGCCGAACGGCTACCTGCACATCGGCCACGCGAAGAGCATGTACCTGAACTTCAAGGGCGCCTTCGAGCGCGTGGGCAAGTGAGTGTGTGGCGGCGGCGTGAGGGCTAGAGAGGGCGAGACGGTGCTGCGCTTCGACGACACGAACCCCGAGGCGGAGAAGCTGGAGTTCATCGACAACATCAAGGAGGACGTGGCGTGGCTGGGCTGGAAGCCGTGCCAGGTGAACTTCGGCAGCGACAACTTCGACAAGGTGGGCGTGGCGTGAGTGGGTGAGGCGCAGCTGTACGAGTTCGCGGTGCAGCTGATCAAGATGGGCAAGGCGTACGTGGACCACCAGACGCCCGAGGAGATCAAGCGCTCGCGCGAGATCGCGCAGGAGTGCAGTCGCGAGGGTGGTCGCAAGGGTGATGGCATAGCAGTGTGAGGTGAGGCTTAGACCTGAACCCCGAGTCGCCGTGGCGCAACCGCTCGGTGGAGGAGAACCTGCGACTGTTCGAGGACATGCGCAAGGGCAAGTTCGCGGAGGGCGAGGTGAGGCCGTGACGGGGGCGTGAGCGCTAGGCGACGCTGCGCATGAAGATCGACATGCGGTCGCCGAACCCGTGCATGTGGGACCCCGTGGCGTACCGCATCAAGTACATCAACCACCCGCACGTGGGCGACAAGTGGTGCATCTACCCGTCGTACGACTTCCAGCACTGCCTGGTGGACTCGCTGGAGAACATCGACTACTCGCTATGCACGCTAGAGTTCGAGGTGCGCCGCGAGTCCTACTACTGGCTGGTGGACCAGCTGAACGTGTGGCGCGCGTACGTGTGGGAGTTCGGCCGCCTGAACATCACCAACACCGTCATGTCGAAGCGCAAGCTGAAGTACATGGTGATGAACCATATCGTGCACGGCTGGGACGACCCGCGCATGCCCACCATCAAGGGCCTGCGCCGCCGTGGCTACACGGCCGACGCCATCAACGCCTTCTGCGCGGACATCTCGGTGACGCGCACCACCATGACCACCATCGACTGGTCGCGCCTCGAGCACTTCGTGAAGGAGGACTTGGACGGCAAGGCGCCGCGCGCCTTCGCGGTGCTGCATCCGGTGAGGGTGGTGCTGACGAACAAGCCGGAGGACTTCTTCGCGGTGGTGAAGGCGCCGCTGTTCCCGAAGGACCCCGCCAAGGGCGAGCGCGAGCTGCCGTACCAGCGCGTGCTGTTCGTGGACCGCGACGACGTGAAGCTGGAGGACGAGCCGAAGTTCCTGGGCTTCGCGCCGGGCCGCATCGTGAGTCTGAAGTACGCGGACGTGGTGCGCTGTGACGAGGTGGTGTGCGATGAGAAGGGCGAGGTGTGCGAGGTGCGCTGCACGGTGCTGAGCGAGGAGGAGGCGAAGGACGCGACGGCGAACAAGAAGCGCAAGCTGGGCAGCATGCACTGGCTGGCGGGCGCGAAGCTGGGCGAGGAGCCCGCGCGGGCGGAGGTGCGTCTGTACAACCACCTGTTCCTGGAGGAGGACCCGTCGGTGCTGGACGACTGGGTGGCGCACATCAACAAGGACAGCGAGATCGTGATCGGCAGCGCGATGATCGAGCAGTCACTGGCGAGCAAGAAGGTGGAGGACCACGTGCAGTTCGAGAGACTGGGCTACTTCGTGGTGGACAAGGACAGTCGCAACGACCGCATCGTGTATAACCGCACCTGCTCGCTGAAGAGTAATTCGTGTGTTTGTTGGAACAAAGAGGGGAGTGCCGTCTGGTAATGCCGTCCAATAATATCGCGGTAGACTTTGGTGATGGTGTCGTCGAACACCTCCTTCAACCCACTACCCGAAGTATCTTCTGTGATGTGAACGTCCCTGAGATTGCTTTTGAAGCGGTCGTATGTCAGTCTAATCCTATCCCGAATTGGCATGAACCACACTTGGAGATTCTGGATACTTCTCATCTCTGCAAAGCGATCCTTCCACACGGAATCGTAAGAGCGGTTTCCCTCAAGGGGATTACTCATAGAATAACACTCACAATCCTCATAATCACCATGATTTGCAGCATCTCCAACAATAACCATCATGTGATAGTAGTCCTTGTACTGGCTCTGCCTCATGTTGGCCAAAGCACACTTCACTCCATACTGAATGTCCTCACTTCCGCAACAACCACTACCGCCGGTTGCCCTGAAACCCTCCAATACTCCTCTCAACTCAGAGAAATCACTTGTGATTCTACAGCTGTTATCAAAGGAATCATCATAGTCCTTGTACTGAATGATCTGACCCACAATAGCTCCACCTCTTCCCCCAGCCCTTGCTTTGATACTCTCCAACTTCCTCAACAAACCCTCAATTGTTTCCTTCACAGAATTGATTGCACCACTCATAGATCCTGTTGTATCTATCACTACAGACAAACAGAAATCCACCGCTCTCTTCGGCTGCTCTCTCGGGACAAACGACACCTGTCTTGATCTTATCCACTCCCAGTCCACTCATATCAATTCCAGTCTTCGCAGAAGGGTTGTTGTACTTCTCCACATTGAATCTCCCCGTGTTGCACAGCCACACAGCCGCATTGCTGATCCAACGAGCCGTTCCCTTGAAGGTGAATTCCATGAACAGCTTCGACGCAGCCGTGTCAATCACCATTCTTCCATCCGAATCATCGCCATCCGGCTTGAACACAATCGAGGCGCATCCAGTACTCTCACGAGCAAACACACGGAACCCATTATCCTCACCAGTCTCCTCTCATCCATCTCACACAACGTCTCACCCTCATAGATAGCCGTCAGACCAAAGTCAAGCTTCGCAATCTTCTTCATGTCAAACACATCTCCTCCGTAGGTGACAAAATGACCCCTCGTTGGCGTATCACTCTTCACTCTTGTCATGATCCTTCCACCATCGATGCTCTTCTCCTTGTCCTTCACAATCTCATAGCCATAGAACTTCTTGAAGTACAAATCCGCTTCGTACGTGTAGGGATAGTTCTCAAGGAACCAGAACACGCCACCTCCTTTGTGATAGAAGTGGTTCACTGTCTCAAGGAACGCGTTGCAGTAGTTCTTGTTCTTCCCACCACTCTTTGGGAACTCGCCATCTCCAGGAGAACAGGTGATGAAAGCTACTCGAATCCTCCCACTCAGCAGCTTGTCAATCGCAGTCTTGTAGTCGTAGGCATACTCAATGTTGAATCCCTTGCCAATCGGCTTGCCATTCCTTGTGGTGGGTCCCAGCTTCAACACGGGAGAGAATCGATCTCCATTCACCTCCTTTCCATTCATCAACACCTCTTCCGTGATGTCTTCATCAATCACACTTCCATCCCTGTCTTTCTCGCCTCTGCACAAATACAGAACCACAAAGAGAATGGTGTAGTCAGTGAAACCACCATCAGCTCCCAGATCGTACTGACTGTTGTTCTCCACGTCACCAATCTTGCTTCCATTCTTCCTATCTGTCACATCATCAATGCGAACATCCTTCATTTCCAACTCATACTCACTCGGGACATCCGAAATCTTCTTCACCATCTCATCATAATACAGCCCATTCTTCTTCGTCAGAAGCACAGAATCCACCTTCTTCTCCTCCACACCGTACACACTCGTGGATCTGGAAGCATCGTCCTTGGAGGCAATCACATCAGACAGTCGAAGGGGATTGGCGTGCCAAATCATGCTGGGGAACAGGTCGTGGAAACCGCACAGATAGGAGCCAATGCCAACACCCACATAGCTCATCTCAAAGGTGCTCACGATGGATCGGACCTCCTCTCTCGTCTCCTTGCACAGAACACCGTTCGTACACACCATCATCACCGAAGAGAAGGAGCGAGAGTTGCACGTGCAGCACGCGTAGCGGAGACAGTCCTGAAGAACGGTGTTGGGGACAGGCTGACTGATCGCCTCCAGCACGGCAGCAATCACGGGCGTTTCCCACAGGTCAGCGGAAGGCACGCCCGTGGCAACTCGAACCACTCGATCCGTCGCCACCCAGATGTCAACACACGGCAGCTGCAGATTGCTGATGTTGCGGAGGAGCGTGAACAGGGTGATGAGGGAATGAGCACGGTTCGTCTCACTGAACGCCAGCGAAGAGCAGTCAATCACGAACCCACAGTTGTAGAATCGCGTCTTGGCACTGCCCAGCTTCTTGAAGAACTTCCCATCTCCGCTCTTCGTGACAAGGTACTTGATGTACTTCGCAATGATGATGGACGTTCCCGACGTGGCTGCCACGAACGAGGACGCCTTGTTCGGCACGAAGATGGACAGGTTGAGTGAGTCGAAGTAGTTGTCCGGCTTCACACAGCCACTCATGCCTCGAATGAAGCCCTCTCCTCCCTTGATCATGGGGACGTAGTTCAAATCCGCGTCGCGGATGTCCACGGGAGTCGCCTTCTTGATGGCTGTGATGGTGCTCACAAGAACAGCAGACTGGGGTGACTCCAAGTTGGTGTTCAGAACAGGAGGAACAGTCATGTTTCCATTTCCCGCATTGACTGGCTCGCCACCCACTTGCTTGGATGCTGGCTTCTTGGACAGGATGCAGGAGGAGAGGAAATCCACACTCTTCACCATGTCCTCCATGGTCTTCACAAGCACCATGTTCTCTCCAAAGTTGGCCTTCAAACAACTCTCCAGCTTGGTCTGGTTCGCGCCTGACAACGCCTCATCTCCACTGCCAACGATGCACAACAGGAACAATCTGTCCTTGAACACAGTGAAAGCATCCGTCACACACGTCTCTCTGGACATGAGCTGCTCACTGAAACCATCCCCGATGATCACATTCACGGACTCCGAGTCTTCCTTGAAAGAAGACAACAAATCCAAGGGAGTGGAGGGGATCTTCACAATTCCCTCAACATCCAGAAGCAACTGCCAGTAGTTGGTCCACAGAACACTCTCCCAACTCCACCTGCACGAACTTCTTCCTTCCACAGGACACGAACAGGTCAAATCTCACACTCAACTCTCTCAGCATCACAATGAACAGAGCAGTTGCCAGCGTTCTCAGTCTCGCCTTTCCAGGCTTGTGACTGCAGTTCGTGTCAATGATGAGGTTGATCTTCTGATAGGGACTCTTTCCCTCAGTGTTCTTTTCCATCATGGAGTACACAACTCGAGAAGCTGCACTGATCACACACTTCTTGTAGCTCTCGTCAATCACAACCTCCTCCTGTGGAATGGATATGGGAATCAACTTGTCAAGCTTGGGTTTGATGTACTCAACAACCCCTCTGCGACTGTAAGCATTCTCGAAGATACGGTCG
The DNA here is from genome assembly GCA_027406405.1 of Blastocystis sp. subtype 1. Taxonomy (NCBI): domain Eukaryota; class Bigyra; order Opalinata; family Blastocystidae; genus Blastocystis; species Blastocystis sp. subtype 1. Next base: position 469,923 of record JANPWL010000011.1, read on the forward strand.
ATTGTTTGCTTCTCCATGATCTTGAGATAGTCGCGGTAGTTGATCCCACGGTAGTCATCAACCTTCTTGGTGTTCTGGTTCGTTGGCTTCGTGTCTGCTTTGTCCTCTCCCTTCTCTCCTTTCTTATCATCCGCCACATCATCCGGCATGTTGATAACGATGGCCTTAATCACACCATCAATCATAGCTCCAGTCTCCTTATTCACTTCAGTATAGGTCACAGCGCTATGAGCCTCATCATTATCATCACCCGTTGCAGTAGAAATAATCTGTGTTCTTCCAAAAACAGCTGGAACATCTGTGTCATCATCAACAGCAGTATCTGGCTGGTTCCATCTTGTCCGAACAACGGAAGAGTCCTCAACCCATCGCAATGACGCCTGATCCTTCGAGATGACGCTCAACGCATCCCGTGCTCTCTTCTTGATGGATTGGAGAAGATGGGCAGAGTCGATACAGGCACTGAGAATAGAAGCAATCTGCCTTCTCTCCTTATCCGAACAGGACAACAGGACCATGGAGAGATTGGTGAAACCCGACAAGAACTCTGTCATGGTGTGGGACTGAAGGTTCTTGAGTGTCGCTCGTGCATCCACCTTCACGGAGAAACTAACAACAACAGGATTGACAAGCGGAACAGAACGACTGAACACACTCAGCCTCCCATAATCATCATAAGTGAACATCGTTCCCTTATGTCCTCCAGACCATGTCGTTCTCGAGACCTTCACACATGGAGAATTGATGATAGTCTCTGAACTGTTGTCATAGGAAGAGTACCCTTTCTGCTGTGTGACAGTCCGCGCTTTTCCATCAACCCACACTGTCAAAGGAAGAGATGAGGGATTCAACACATTTGAATACTTAGTCCAAAAGGTGTCTTCACGGATAGAACACTCATGACTCGTTCTAATCAGATTCGGCACACTCGTTCTTCTGAAAGACAACGAGAAAGAGTCCTCAGCCAACACCTCTCCAGACTTGAACAACTTCACCTTCAGATGCACAGTGTTCTCCCCTTCTTGCATCTTGTCCACAGTCACAACAATTCCACTCTCACTCACAGAAACAATACAGTCATCACTCTCAACACTCCACGCCACACCACTGCACATGTTGATGACCGGAAGAGTAATCGTCGTTCCATCCAGCTGAGGATAGTTCTCTGGCAGTCTGTACTGCTTCCCTCTTGGCAAACAGATGTGATACTCCTCGTTCTCCTTCACAAACACCACAGCATCCTTCAGAGACTTGGAGTAGTCAATTGCGGCTGAAGACTTGGCACTAGACCCAGGGAAGAAGTACTCCTCAATTCTCTTCTTACTCTCTTCCACACGCCTGATTCTGTCTTGCTTATCCGTTGCATTCATTTGCTCATTGGCGTGATGACTACAACACTGCTCATACTCTCTGTAGCACTCGTTGTACAGACGAGCATCCTCCTTCGCTTCTTCACTCTTTGCAGTTGCAGAATACCATCCACTGAAATACACATAGTCATCCCAGCTCCACACCTTCCCACTCTCATACACCATCTCACTCATTGGAACAATCTGATCATCAGAAGTAATCTCTTCTCCACACAAGAAACGGTCATGAATCGCCATGCAAAACACACTTCTCCCCTGTAACAAACACTGATGAAGCATCTGGGCTTCTTCCCGAATTGTACTGGCAATACGAATACAGCGATCTCTGATTGATTTCGGAATGGGAAGGGAATAGAACAAGTTGAACCTCTCTCGACACTCTATCATCCTCTTCAACAGTTTGATCTGGGTGAAAGAAGCCTTTGAGAAAAGCGCCTAAGCTCACTCTGTCCGGAACTTCTCTCTGCAATAGTACTTCATCTGACAGTACTTCTTTCCAACATCATTAAACACAACAGTCCATTTGAAGGGAGCCAAAGGCAGAACAACATAATAGAAGCTACTACCTGATGGTCTTCTGTCAAAGAAATCCTTGTTAACCCAAAAGCAGTTATTCTTCATACCAACACTCAAATGATCTGGTGGAAGAATAGTAATCTCAATATCACCATTGTATCCCCTATGCGACAACCATTCCCTATCAATCGCAACCACTTGGAAGGAATAGGGAGAGTACTTATCCTTCAGTTTCTCTCGCCATTCAGGATAGCTGTAGGATTCGTACAGTCTGTAGTTGTAATCAGCAGAGTAACTGTCCATTCCATTCACTGCGGACAAATATGCATAGAAATGAAGAGCCCTCTTGTTCCGCTCTGTCCATTTCCTACTCCCTGTCTTAGAGTTGCGACCACTTGCAATCTGAGTGAACTTCCTCTCAATCTCATCCTTCCGTTTCATCAACTCACTATACTGACTCTCCTTATTCTTCCTTGCTTCTTCAACACTCTGCTTTGCCTCATTCAACTCTCTCCTCAATCTCTCCAATTCTTCCTCCAAACTCTCCGTCTTCACTCTCTGAATCTCACTCACAAGCTCGTTAATGCACTCCACTCTCTTCAACACATCCATTGCAGTATTCACGAAGGTCCTTACTCTTCAGAATGTCCAACACAACACTTCCCAGCGCTGTCCTCTTCCTAGGACAAACAACCATCAACTTCTCCCTCATCGACAAACCAGATTGCCACACACACTCCATCTCATTTCTCAATTCACTCATCTGTGGTGTGTAATGCTCCCTCTCTCTGCAACACAATGGACGGGATTTCACTTCCAGCCCCAATCTCAGATGGCAAATCACACGTCCAGTTGTTCTGCACCGCACTGATCTCATCCACACTGTACTCGTCACACTCCTCTTCATCAATGGCTTTGAGAATCAGTGGCAGCCTCAACGTCACTCTCTCATGAAGGCAATCCTCATCAAGATACAACTCATTCAACAGTTTCTCCTTCAACTCTTCAAGCATCTCATCCTTTTTCTTCTTTTGCTTCACCTTCTCCACATACGAATCATACCAACCATTCTCAATCAAATCATCAACTGCCTCCTCAATCTCCTCCCTTGAGTGATACACTGGACTGTAGAACGGATACTGACTGTAGTTCTGGAGGATGCTCTCCCACCACTTCTTATCCCCACTCATCTCCCGCATCAGCAACGCATTCAACAGCACAAAGACACTCTCCTTCACACTCTCGTACTCAGAGAAAGCAGCAAGCATGCAGGGAAGCCTCAACTCCAGTCTACTCAGCACCTCAATGTACTCATTGAGAATGAACACTGGACAATTGAAATGCTTCAACTTGTAGATACAGTGAGAAGCCTTGGCAATGAAACGGCCTGAAGCAGCCTTGTACTCATACCGACTGTAGTCCATATCCACTTGGTTCATTCTCAATGCTCTGAATGTCGCGTTGTCAATTCTCCCATCAAATGCCTTCTGAAGAGCACTCTCCAATTTAGCGTCACCATTACAATGACGCTTTGCACTATCAAACGCGTACTTCATCGTTTCTTCATCAGGTTCACCCGGGACAATAGTGTACAGCCGCTTCTCAGCTTCTTCCTTCTTGGAATTACAGTACTTGATGATCATCTCAACACCCTCCTCGTTCTTCATTGGCAATTCACTGAGACCCTTCACGATCTCATCAGCACACCCAGCAACATTCCCCGCCTCATTCCTCTTCATCTTCTTCCCTCCATCACACAACCCATGCAATTCCTTGTACTTGTGGCAAACAGCCAGCACTGTTGTTGCATTCTTCACAACGTCATCACACACATCACAAGAATCAAGATAGGAAAAGAAGGCACTCACCAAGTACTGCGTCTCAGGATACTCAAAGGACTGGCAGTACTGCTCTCTTCCACACACATAGTTGAGCAGCAGCAACTCATACTCACGAGTGAAGTCCACATCAAACATGCTCGTCAAGCTCATCTGGTCATTCCCGTCAATGTCATTGATGGTGAAGCCCTTCTTGAACGGAATGTCAAGGAAACTAGCACAACTCCATCGTCTCAACACCACTGCATTCTCGTTTGGCTGCCGCTTCAGAATCGTGTTCTCCAAATCGCCACAATTCAGCAAGGCAACCATCTTCCGCACGATGTAGGCAATGAAGTGCTTGGACATGTCATCAACAAGCACTTTCAAAGCGTCGACGACCTCTCTTCTGTCAAAACTGCGAGGAGTGGAATGGACCAGCCGCAGCAGCACTCTCGACAACTCGGCCACCTTCTTCTCTTCAGGCATCTTCTTCATGTTGTCGTGCAACGACCAGAGCTCAAACATGATGGTGGGAGGAATGACAATGGGATGGATCAACGCATGCGTTGTTGGCTTCTTCTCAAACTCAATCTTGAAGGCATCCTTCTCCTTGCTGCTCATCACTCGGATGCAACGACGGAATCGCTTGCTCTCATCCTCACCAAACCATCTAGGATCGCATTTCGACTCCATGGCCTGGCAAATCTCCTGCACATTCAGCGCATTGGCAATCGAGTCGCAATACACAATCACACAGCGACTCAGGAACGGACCCGTGAAGTGCTTCAGTGTGTCCTCAGAGATGGTGAAGAACATGCGGAATCCCTCCTTGATCACCACCTGATGCTCCGCATCGTTTTCCGTCTTCTTCCCCACATACGTCACCTCCTTGTCTCCTTGGGTCACCTTCAGAGTCGGGTTCTCCTCACACAGCGAGTTCAAGCACTCCATCACATCGTTGTTTGCCAAGTGAATGTCCTCAATCACCACCCACGTGCCATTCTGCATTGCTTCCACCAATGGACCCGGTCTGAACACCAGATTCTCCTTCCCTCCATCCTTGCTGATGGTGTTTCTTCCAATGAAGGAGTCCGGAGTGCTGTCGTGGTTCAAGAACACACTTCGACAAGGCATTCCATGCATCTGAGCCACGCTCTTGATGGAGTAGGACTTGCCTGAAGGAGACGCACCGTACACGAGAATGGCTCGCTTGGAACGAAGCGCCATGCTCAGCTTGTACACCACCAGATTCTCGGATGTGGACAGAGCATACTCCCTGAACGAGGAATCGTAGGATGTGGGGATGTCGAGATTCCAGAAGCCCGTCACTGTGCACCTCTCTTCACTCTTAATCACGCGATACTCGACCTTCTCCTGCTTTCCCAGAATGCGCTCCACCTCCTTCCGATCACTCTCTTCATAGCGGCAAGCAAACACAAGCCACAAGGCAGCTTCCAAGCTCAAATCGGAGCTCTTGTCCGTGCAAATCTGCTGCACCTTCAGCACATCACGAAGAGAGAAGGGAATCGATGTCTTCTGTCCCGATTCATAGGAATACTGGAACAGCTTCATCACCTTCTCATCCATCCCTTCGTCTGAAACAGTGTTCAGGATGGACTTGGCTGTGCAGAACAGCTCACTCAGCGAGTAGCTCAGTCCTCGGTGGTACAGACAGTAGGAGTAGAATCGACGAGGAAGAACACTTCGATTCGCAGACATGGAGGCTGGATTCATGCAACACACAATCAACAGCTTCTCGGGCAGGTCGATCTCTCTGCTTCCCGGAATCTGGAAACGGGTGTGATTGGCGTAGCAGCGAATCAGCGTCAGCAGCATCTCCAGCACATCCGATGGGGCGAGATTCACCTCGTCAAACAGCAATGCCTTTTTGCTATTCGCAGGCTCGCGAACAAGCAACTCCGTGATGGAACCGTCCTTGAAGGTGGGATTGCCATCCACGATGGTGTAGCAACCGAACAGAGTGTCCGTTGTCGTGCTGTTGGAGAAGTTGATGCGCTTGTACGTGAATCCGTTGTGGAGGAGGTAGTTCTCTGTGGCGGCTGTCTTTCCCACGCCCGGATCACCCTCGAGAATCACGGGCATGTTGCCTCGGTCAGCCAGTGCCACGGAGAGGAGCAGTTGGATGGTTGTCTTGGTCGGCAGCAGCTGGTTCTTCACATTCAGCGAATCCCACACCGAATCCAGAATCTCCTTCGACAAGAGTCCCTCCAAGGAAGTGGATGTCTTCAACATCACGTCAGCCACCTTCGCATCCCGGGCAGTGTACAAGAAGTCACTCATGCTCTTCTTCTCCTCGTTCTTCATCATCTCGTCCTGCAGATCATGCCTCGCAGACGTGTCGGATTGGAGATAGGACAAGTAGTCGGGAATGGTGACCGACGGATTGACGAAACAGGCACGCACTCTCTCTGCCTTGCGGAGAATGGAAAGGGGGTACTGCTCTCTGTTCTGGAACTCGTACTTGGCCACTTCATGGGGTGAGAAGGGAGGGCAGAACACCTGAAGGAACCGCTCCTTTCTCTCCACACGCGAGTAATCCGGAGTGTCACAAGACACCATCACAATCGCAGAGTCATCCACAATGCTGTCGCAGGGTCTCGTGTTGTCCTCAAAGAGAACAAACTCATCGGTGCTGAGGCTGAAGAGCAGTCCGTACAGTCGGCACAGCAGTCGGTCATTCAGCAGGTTGATGTTGCTCAGGAGGAGAGGCACTCCACCGAGAATGCACTTGAGCAAAGGACCGGGACGATAGACCAGAGCAGAAGGATCGGGATTCTCTTCACTTCTCTGTTCCTCCTAGTTCTGCCTGCTTGTGCTCCAAGTACTGGCGATACTGGAGCAACACGTCTTGTTCATCGCGAGGAAGAGGCAGGGATTGGAAGATGGACATCAGGTCACTCAAGTGGCAGAGCGACACTTCTCCGAAGATGTGAGCCATCTCGATGGACCGAGACAGCTCGATGCTGACAGAGGAAGGAGCAAGCAGCCTGTTCACTTCACTCGTGATGTCCGGATCGCCAACCAGCAGGAGAGGAGTGCGATTCCTCTTGAAGGAGGTCAAGCATGCTGTAAACACAGCCAGCTGAATGGATGTATCCACCTTCACAATCTCGTCATACAGCACTTGCGTGTTGATCTTGAAATCTCCACGGGTGATGGAGCAGAACTTGCCCTTTCCACCATCACTCCGTTCGATCACCACATCCTTCGCCTTCATGATCAACTGCACGGATTGAGCAGTTTCTTCATCCACTCTTCCGTCATTCTTCATCTCCTCCACCCACATCCATCAGCACCTTCTTCCGGTCCTCACGGTCTGCAAACAAGCCCGCAGCAACAAGCACCGGCTTGTCCGAGGAAGAGAGAATCTCGTCCAGCACGAAGATCTCCTCCATCGTGATTTCTCCCTTCTCGATGTGCTTGCAAAGAGCCTTGCACACATCCGTCTTCACCAACTCTCCAGCCCTCTTCGTTGGAATGGGGTCCATCGACACAGTTCTGAAGAACGCAGGCAGCGACACCTCCAGCTTCTCTCTTCTCGATGTAAACACGAACAGGCAACGGAAAGCAGGGTGGATCATGCCGTCCGTGGGGTAGTAGAACTCGGAGGCGAAAGGGATCCAGCAGGGCATCCAGCATCTCGATCAGCTCGGAAGTCATGTTCTCCGCATTCTCAAACACCACCAACTCGCCGTTCTGAGCCGCTCTGTACAGAACGCCCTCGTTGAACACTCCTCTGGTGTCAATGCTTCCCATAAGCGTGGTGAAGTCCGTTTCACTCGAAACGTGGAGAATGCGATGGTTCTTGTTGTTGATCCTCCTCAGCAGCTCATTCACCAGTCTCGTCTTGCCACACCCCTTCGGACCATGCAGCACAGACGCCTTGCCAAGGCTCAGACACTTCAGAAGCTCGCATGCCTTCTCAGAACAACCGCCCAATCCAGCCAGCTTCGAGAAGGGTTGATTCTTCTTCACCACTTGCAGCAGGTTTGCATCCAACTCAAGGGAAGAACTGTGCTTGAAGAACAGCAGCATGTCTCGCATTCTCTGGTACTCAAACACGTTCTCCTTGCAGTCCTCCAAGAGACCCTCAACCACTTGCTCTTCATTTGACAGAATCCTCTCCTCTTCTTGCACCTCCATGGAGTACTTCATGTTCTTCTCCTCCTCGCTTCCAATGTACACTTCCAGGAAACGGTTGCGGAGAGCGGGAGAGAACGCCAGCAGTCCCTTCTCGGAGGTTGTGGCCACGACACGGAAGTCAGCTCGCATCTCGTAATCGGGCTCCTCACGGTTCTCATCAAAGCGAACCACATGCCGTCTTCCATCCGCGGGACACAACTCGAGGATGGAGTTGAGTCGTTCGATCACGTTCGACTTCATCGTTTCCATGGACTGGAGAACGCACACGCCTCCGTTCTTGATCGCGTTCAGCAGCGGCGAGGCCTCGAAGACGGGAAGCATTCTCCCGTTCTGCTCCTTCAGCGTGTAGCTGCCGATGATGTTCTCCGTGGAGGAGGAGGAGCTGCAGTGAATGATGCCGGTGAGCTTCTCTTCCAGAATGGCATGGCAGTACTTGCGGGCGTCGTACTCCGTCTTGCCAACGAGCAGGATGTGGCAGCCACTCTCAATGCCAGCGACCACTCGGTCATACACATCCATCCATCGCTTCCCATCCAAACGATCGTGACTGAACGTGATTTGCGGTGCCTTGACCAGCGGCTGCTCGTTGATGTCGTTGAGGTTGTACGCCAGCTGAGCCGCTCGCTTCAACGCGACATCCTCTCGCTTTCCCTCGCCTGACGTAGTACTTCATGAGACTCTGCAGACGCGAGCAGTCACGTAGCGTGTAGTCCTTCCCTCTATAGATCTCCTCCTTGCTCGTGTCCTTTCTCTTCTCCGCCCTCTCATGGTAATCCGAAACCGCCTTGCCGATCTTCGCGTCTCCCTTGAACATGCCCGTGATGATCACGCAACGCTCCTCGGACTTGATCATCGGGAAGTAGCGCTCCTTCTTCTCATCGTGCGTAACCACACGGAAACAGTCTCGGATGGAGTCTGACATCGTGCTTCGCTTGTAGGAGCTTCCCGCGGGATTCTGGGTTGCGATCACTCGGAAGAAGGGGTGCATCTTCCGCTCCTCGTTCTTGTCGGACGCCTCGTACAGCAGCTGCTTGCTGAACAGGAAGGAGAGAATGCTCTGAACGACGGTGGATTGGGCGAGGGACATTTCGTCCAGCAGCAGGATCTTGCCGAACACGAAGGCGTCCGTGAAGGGGCCGTTCATGTACTTGATCGTGCTGTCCTTGGTAATGACCATGTCGCCCAGCAGCTCTTCGATGGTGGAGGAGGGACTGAAGTTGTAGCGGACCAGCGGGAGAAGGGCGTGCATGCAGTACTGCTCCACCGTGAAGGTCTTGCCGGAGGACGTCACTCCCTCGATCAGGGTGGGGATGTTGTAGAGCAGCGTGTCCTCCACGATGCGGTCACGCAGCTTCGTTTGCTTGGTGGCTTGGAGGAAAGGACGGGTTTCCTGCAGGGGAGTGACGCTACGGTAGGAAAGGAGCTCGTAGTACTCCCAATCCCTCCGATCTCCCTTCAGCGCCTTCACCACCTTCACACTGCTCTGGGTGGAATGGAAGAGGAGGCAGTTCGACGAGCAGTAGACGGTCTTGACCGAGCCATCCTCCAGCTGGAAGGCAAGCGTTGCGCCGTTCACACCGTTGATGGAGTAGAAGAAGAGCTCCTCTTGAGGGATGACATTGGACTCCTTGTTCAAGGGCAGCAGCGGAAGGACGAAATCCATGGATGTCGCAACCCCTCTTTGCCATCCGGAGAAGAAGATGTGATCATCCTTATGAATCGAGGCAAATCCGTCGGTGAGAGCCGAGGGGAGAGAGATGTAGTGCTCCTCCTCGCGAATCGTCTTGGTCTCGTCTGGATGTCAACAAACCAGGAAACGACCGTCTTGGCACGTCCCTTCGCCACTGTCTTCTCATAGTAGTTGATGTACTTGACCGTCATGGACTCCAGATACACCGATTTGCACTCCCTCTCCTCCCCATTCATCACCTCGACGAGAATGGACTCCTCAGAGTCGTAGGTTCTCCGGCTTTCACACGCATCCCACTCCTCTCTCGCAAAGTCCTGAGCATCTAGTTCATCAATGTGGAAGTGGAAAACCAACTGATGTCCTGCTTGGGTTCCACGTCCGGCTTCGTGATGGGTGTAATCGGTTCAGGATTGGTGGGCGGCTGGCCATTGAAGAGGAGTTGGAAGGAAGGATGGTGCTGACTCTCGATGGTGTAGAGATTGTGTCTTAGGCTGTCAGCAAAGGGTCGGTTCTTTGGTTGCTCTATTCTTCAACCCTCATTCTCATGTCAACCAATAACCACGTTGAATGCTTTCAGTGCTCCGATCTTTGTCTGTGTCACCCATTCAATGAAAGGAATGAATTCATGCTGCTTGAACTTCATGTCTACTCATAACCCCTCCTCAATGCACGAACAAGGAATCGTGATGCCGGTCATAGAACAGAAGCTGCTCAGTTTCAGATCGCATTCAATGCTCGTGCATGAGTCTACCCATAACAGGGATTGCAATGAACTACCCGAAACAGTCAGTGTGGTAATCATCTGCCACTCGGGCTTCTTCAACAACGTTTTCAATTGGTTGATTGTCACGCCATTCGCTGCATTCCCTACGCATCACATCAGCCATCAATTGCGACAATAGCAGTGCATCGCATGTGCCCTCCTGGTGGTATTCCGTGAACTGAACTCGTCGGTAGTGTAAGGAGTCACCAGCTTCACGCTCTCAATGGAAAGCAAATCCATCTTCAGCATGGACTTCTATTCACTCAGAGAAAAGGACATAAAGAACGGGGAGAACAAAGAAGGCCAAGGGATTGTCCGAAACGGGCTTGATCTCTTCCGGAGTGACGCACTTTCCCTCTTCGTCAAAGAGGAACCAGTTATCCTTCTCCAGAGGAGCGAGCGCCTTGGAATGAAAGAACGAGAAAGGGATAACGTTTGCATTGACACGAATTGCATCGTTCGAGCTCCACTTGAAGGATCTGTTCTTTCCCGTCTTAACGTTATACAGCGTGACTTGAGGCGTGTGGACTTCGGACTGGATAAGACGAACGCCACTTCTCTTCTTAGGCTTGTCAGGAGCAGGTGGTGTGTCAACCGCAGAGCCAGGAGTGCTGGGGTTCACGGGACTGATGGAGGATGGTGAAGTGATGTTCGGCTTGTCAGAGTCCGTCATCTCACTACCTGAAATCGGAGTAATCGAAATGGGCTGGATGTTGGACTTCACGGGATAGGTGGAATAGTTCTTTCCAGCAGCCAGTTGGTAGGACAAGCCTAGAATGGAAGGGAGGAAAGAGAGAGTACAAATGAATGTGATTGGGGTGGGCAGGTTGTAGTCGCAGAGCCTGTTGGAAGAAAGGAGAGTCATCTTGTTGCACACCATCGTGTAGTCCTTAGGATCTTCAGAGTCATTCTCGATTAACTCCTATTCATCAGAAAGGAGACGCAAGGGAAACGAAGTATCTCTCGATGATGGAGAAAAGGGTGCAATCCTTTTCCACAGTGATTTGCTTCGGGGACATCGTTGGCATTCTGTAGGAAACAATAACATCCACGGTGGTTTGGAGAGGAGTAGGGAGGGTGCTTTCTCCTGCCTACACTTCAATCCAGTGAAATGCGCCAACAGACAAAGAAAGGATCATTCTGCACTGTATAGTCACAGATCCGCTTCTTCACATCCAGCTCCTTGTCGTCCAAGAACACCATGATCGAATCGGCATGAGAACGATACTCTTCGTTGTGCAGCGACGCCTATGACTCATGTTGGAAGGACACAACTACGAGGTATTGATCCAGAAGGAAGGAAAGAGTGGTGTCATTCGTCACAGTGAGACAGTCAGCGGTCGACTCGTCCTCTTCAAAGACAATGCTGGCGGTTACCTTCCTGGAGGGGACAGGAGCCTTCTTGCATGTGACCTCGATCGTCTTCTCCACTCCGCATTTCTCGAGGGTCATATCATTGTCCAGTGGCTTTCCTTTGAAGAAGAGTGCCAGCGAAGTGAGAAAGAACGGCTGGTACTGAGTCCCGAAAATGGCCTTCAGGTACTGCTCTAGAAGAGTCTTCACCACAGTCGATTTGTTCACATCGAATCCCTTTCGGTTCTTTCCAATGGTCTGATAGGAGATGTTGACTTTAAACGTGGTGACCGGGTCTGGAGGCAGTTGGCAAGTCACATGCGACTGGTCCAGCAAGCCGCTCGCCTTCAAGCTCATCTCATTGTTCAGCGGCTTGCTTTGGAAGAACAAGCGGAAGCACTGACTGTATTCTTCCCTGTACCCACTGTTGTAGATCAACTACTTCTGAAACTTCCAGACGGAGAACACTTTCAAGTACTTCTCAAGCACGGAGCGCATGGTGTCTGTGCTCTGAACGGAGAGCGACTTGGGGTACTCACCCTTGCTGCCGTAAGAGAGATGAATCGTCATGGAAGTGTTGATGGGAAGAGTCTCGCTCACTTTCGCCGTCACTTGGCCTACTCCATCATTCCATCACAACGATGCGACAGATCAAGTGAATGGATCCTTCCAGCTTGTAGCTCTGCCACTGTTCCTCGTTAGCCAGCTTCTTGTTGTTGTACGTCAAGCAGAAGGCCTGGGTGAAGGAGTCTTGGTACAATGCCTTGTAGAGGCTCTAGACATGAGGAAACGCCAAAAGGAGAACCTTCAGATACTCGGCTAGCAAGGAACCGATTGTCTTTGTGGCAATGGACTCGTACTCCATCCGGTATTGTTTCTCATCCTTGAAGGTGATGATAATCCCCGCTTTCTTGATGGCAGTGATCTGCTTGGAATCTCCTATCATTCAGCCAAGCGGCAGAAACAAACCCTGGGGCTCTGTTCTGATGTAGCGCATAGTGAGCACGTCCTTGTAGCCGTGAAAGGGAATGATCCCATCCATCGGCAGAACCGACCCAGCACTCGTAAGAAGCTGAAGGTATGGTCTGTATGCGGTTGAGATGTGGAAGGAGGAGACGCATTGGTCCAGCAAATGGCTCACTGAATAGTTGGTGAGGTACGAAACCGGTTGGACTGTTCCATTCATCTGTACGTTCACAGTGCAAACGCCATACACTGCCAAAACGCCTCCGTTAGGAATGATTCTCTGGAGAATCTCCGTTACAGGAACTGGCGCCTGGTTATAGTAGAAACGGAGATTTGGAAGTGAAAACTGTGTGTATTGCTAGTTATAAAGTGAGGACACCATTACTTGCTTCCAGAATGGCTCTTAAGCTATCGAGAGTCGACGATGCATCAATTTGCAACGGAACTCGACGTGAATCGAAGCTCAAGTAGATCAACATCACTGTTTTCTGAGGGAGAATAGGAAGCACGTTCAGTATTGGTACACCACGCTTGGTTATCAAGAGAGTAGATAACACTGTCATTACTCGCTCCATTCTCCCCATAAATGAAGGAAAGGAGTCTGTTTCTCATGTAGCAAGAACGGCAGTACAGCATGGAGCCATCCAATGCGTGTATCCCACTCCAACCTCCATTCAGGTGCAAAACACAGCGGATCATTCCACCCCAATGACTGTGATTTGGCATCTACGAAGAAGGGAGAAAAACACAAATCACTACACACCTATTCCAAACCACGCATGAGTAATCAGAAGGCTGTGTGGAAGCAGTTTTTGGAAGAAACAAATGACCTTGTGTCCGATGAAGTGATGATCCGCGACGGCTGCTCAACTGTAGGAAAAGAAGTGCAAAACAGACTTGTATTTGGCAATACGGAAGAGCCAGCTTGTTTTGGATCGACTCTCATCCTGTTCCGTTTTTGTCGATCCTTCATGCGTAGTGAAGAAGGACGGCGACGAGTCGTTTATTGTCTTTGGTGTTTTTATTCGTGTTGGTGTGAGTCCAGCGAGATTGATTCCCGCGTCGCTCCACCTTTTTTTGTCGCACTATCTTGAAAAGGCGCCGCTCATTTCCATCAAGGTGAATGAAGACCGTCCGTTCTTTGCGTTCGTTTCAGGGGTAGTGTTTGAAGGACTGAACACGTCCTTTATCGACGACAGCGGTGTGGTGCACGTTCAGGGGTTGGAGAAGTGGAAGGAGGTGGGATTCGTTCCTTCTCGTTCTCCGTAGAATCCCTCCTTGTCGGCGGCTCTGGATGAGATTACCATTGCACTGAAGAGCAAGGGCGATCTGCGTGCCAGCAGTCATCAGGACCTTTCCAACAGCATTCCGTTCAGCGATTCCGTTCCCTACGACTCCATCACGCTGAAGCGACTGGTGGGAAAGGGCTCCTTCTCATGCGTGTACGAGGCGTACTCCCTCTCTCCCCAGCGTGAGCGGTAGTGTGTGGAAGGACATGAAGGTGGCGGTGAAGGTGCTGAATGGGAAGAACCAGTACGAGGAGGAGTGCGCGAAGCGGGAGATCGACATTCAAAAGACCCTTAGCCACCCGAACTGTCTGAAGATCTACGGCGTGAGCCACGACCCGGAGAACAAGACGTGTCTCATCGTGCCGTACGCGGAGGGTGTGTTACAGGATATCATCATGAAGCACACGAAGAGGTTTTCTTTCTGTGGCACAGTCACTCACAGCTACACCTACGCCCAGAAGAAGCAGATCCTGATCGAGATCGCCACGGCCATTGCCTATCTCCACTCGCTAGGCTACGTGCACCGCGACATCAAGGTTGCGTCGGCCTCCTGCTGTGAGCGTAGCTTGGCAACATTCTCCTCCTCAACGGACACCCCGTGCTGTCCGATTTCGGCCTGTCGCGAGAGCTGAACTCGTATCGCGCCATCGAAGCCAGCGCCGTGGGCTCTCCGTACATGTGCGAGCTGAGGGCGCGCGTGAGCTGTAGCATGGCGCCAGAGCTGCTGAGCAACAAGCCGTGCACGTCGAAGGTGGACGTGTACTCGTTCGGGTGCATCATCGACGAGGTGATGAGCGAGCGGTCGTGCTGGTACCGAGCGGGCATCACGGACGTGCGCGACGTGGGTCTGGAGGGGTGTGTGGACGCGTAGCTGATTCAGCGAGTGAAAGGAGGACAGAAGCCGATGATTGGGGAGTCGGTTCCCAATGGTGGTGTTGAGAAGAGGGAATGAGGTGTAGAAGTGAAGGAGCTGATCCTGAAGTGCTGGGACGATCAGAGCCGCCGCCCGTCGATCAACCAAGTGATTCGCGTGATGGAGGGATGGAAGCCGGAGACGTGGTGGGGTGTTTGTTAACAAACCCTCGTAAGCACAAGCCGGCTCTTCAGCCACAGGCTGTACAGGTGGAGCGGGCAGTGCCTCGTTGACGATCGCCTCGTCCACTTCCTTCAGAACGTCATCCACGTTCTCCTGCTCCACCGTCTCCATCATGCGGTTCTGGATCTCCTCCATGTCCTTCTGCCGGTCCGCCACGTCGTCCATCAGGTTCTCCACCTCCTCCACGGACATGCTGGCGGCGGGCATCGCCTCGTACGTCATCTTCTTCATCTTGTATAGCTGCTTCACCGAGTCCGTCTGCATCAGCGTCTCCAGCTGGCCCCGCAGCGCCACCACGTGGTTCTGCGCGTTCTCCTTCTCCTTCAGCAGCGTCTGGTTCAGCTTCTTCATGCGCGCCGCTGCCTCGTTTCGCTTCCCGTCTCGAATGAGTTGCTTGCACGCCTCCTTCTCGCGGCGAATCTGTGCTTCACACACGCCCTTCACACCCACCTTCACCTCGCAGTCATCCAGCTTCTTCTCCGCGCGGGCGATCAGGCGCTGCAGGGCGAACTGCGAGAGTCGCAACTGCCCGTCGTCGTCGAACATAAGGGCCTTATCGTCACGCCAGCACGTCACTCCCACCTTGATGTCGTGATCGCTGAACACGCGCGCCTCGCCCTTCTCCTCGCAGTACTCCGCGAACAGCAGGTCGTGTCCATTGCGAAGGTTGCAGAGGAGTCGCTTCGCCTGGTTCTTCACATCGCCCAAGGCAACCTAGCGGTGAGGGAAGAGGAGAAGGAGGACTCGGCGGTCGGAGGCGACGGAGCTGGCGGCATCCTGGAGGGACAGGAAGGGGGAGTCCAGGTCCTCCAGCATGGCGGAGTGCGTGTGAATGTAGTTCATGGTGGACGGACTGCAATTCACCAGGAAGAAGGTGGTGTTGCACTGGGTCGTCAGCGTGTCTCTGGCGAACTCCAGGGCGCAGTCGAGCAGGTAGTTGCACACAATCGGCGTATCGAGCGCCAACTAACAATCACAATACATAGAAGTCACCACCTCTTCGGGATTGAAGTAGTGGATGATGTAGGACCACCAGCTACGCTTCACAGTGAAAGAACGGCAATACCCCTTCACCTCGGTCTTTCTCTTGATAGTGACGCAGTTCTCGCTCTCTAGATACTCCAGGAACCTTGGCAAGCCCAGCGGGACGAAGGAGTTGTACTGAAACACGGCGTACAGCTCGTGCAACGTGGTTTCCGCCTTTCCCAACGCCCTACATGTAATCCAAAGTTCCGCAGACAGAATACACGAAGTAGTGTGTGATCAGTTCAAACCATATCGAATTGTAGCTATCAATCATCTGCGCAATTAGAAGAGAGAGGGAAAAGCCTCACCGATGCACCGTTTTCGGCGAAGAGTCGAATCATCAGTTCGTCATTCTTCCAATAGGAACAGACGGGGCATGTGCTCTTTTCACAAACGGGGCACACGATCGTAACTTCGGTCTTCTCCTCCTGCATCGCGAGAATCAATATGGGAAGGAAAACCCGATCTGGACGCCATTTCCCCGCTTTCGTCGAAGCGATTCAAACTTGGAGCCGCGAATTCACGGCAGCATCGACACACACGCAATGGATGGAAGAGAGTCGGAATCGAAGTTTTCCATGCTTCTGAAGCCTATCCGGTTCGTTTTCTCTCGTCAAGGCTGATTCGTAGTGATTTGGCAGATAACTGGAACATCGACGTGGCGGCGGAGCTGGAGGAGTATTTGGAGGACTTGGAATCGGTGATGATTTCCTTCGATGGGGGAAAGTCCAATTTGAATTTCGCAGAAGCCGCGTTGATGATCCAGGTTTCGAATCGCTTGCAGTGTGATGCATAGGGCTCAGCGGTGGTGTATAGCAAGAAGGTGGAGTTCCTGTACAACTTGGTGTATGAAACGCTGGACCTCCTATCGAGACAAAAGAAACAGAAAGGAGAGGGAGCGAAAGAGAAGGGTGGCGTTTGTTTGACGCGGTGAGTCATAGGGCTGGTTCATCTGGTGATGGACGACCCCGTCATCGTTCTGGATAACTCCATTTTGGGAGAACGCACAAATATCGATATGAAGAAGGATGAGAAGGATGCGCAGCGCCGCGCCTTGCTCGCCGTGCGCCCTTCATTCTATATTGAAGACTAGAAGAGCACCAACCGTTACTCCATCCTTCGCCTCTACGAGTCTGACATGGGCGTGATCAGCAACAACATCACCAGCGACAACTCCGACAAGAGCTTCTTGTGCCCCTCTCGTTCCTCCATGATGCCTAGTGTCAGCCGGTGCAGCATCAGCCCCTCCGGCCAGTTCACCATCGGCAATCTCAATCCTGACGCTCCTTCCCTCCGCCCTTCTCACGCAGAGGAGAAGTCTGTTGCGCCCTCATCCAAGCCAGCTGCGCCCTCATCCAAACCATCTGAGTCCACTACTCAGCACCATCTGAGCCCAGCTCAGCACCTTCCAACGCAGCGCACCCCAGCGCCGAGAAGACTGCGTCGGAGGAATCGACGGTGGTGGAGGAGAAGGAGAGCGTGGTGCTGAGCGACGACGGCGGGGACATGGGGTTTGACGACGGGTACGAGCCGGCTCCCGTGGAGGAGGAGGAGGAGAAGAAGTGAAGGAGAACGACCCGTGGCACTTGGAGGACGTGTACGACGGGTCGCAGAACCGCGTGGCGCCGTACGCGCGCGGCAGTGTGCTGATGGACAAGAAGAAGGTGGCGAAGCAGAACGAGCTGGCGAAGAAGAGCGGCAGACTGCGCCAGGCGACCGCGGTGGAGGAGGAGCGGAGCCTGTTCTTCCGCGTGGGCGCGGCGGAGTTCGACGTGTTCTCGTCTGGGCGGCGGTGGGCTGTGATCGTAGGCGCGTGGCCTCCAGCGTGAAGGAGCGTCTGCGCAAGCAGATCGCGCAGTATCGCAGCACCGTGTCCGTGGGCGGCGGTCAGACGGCGTGAGGCGTAGAAGCGACGCGGCGGAGGCGACGGCGACGGCGGAGGAGATCGAGGCGGTGCTGGACACGAACACTGGGGTGGATGACTTCGACATGGGCGGATTGGAGGACGACGATGAGCTGTCGCCCAATCTGGAGGACGAGGCGACGCTGCAGAAGGAGCTGGAGGCGACGCGGCTGGACGTGAGCTTGGCGCTGAACGGCGACAACTACGCGACGAGCATGACGAATCTGCTGAACCAGACGACGGTGTTCGACCCGCTGCAGCTGGGAGACGGCGAGGAGGCGAGCCGGCTGGGCGACGCGAACCAGACGCTGATCGCGACGGACGAGGGCGAGTACGTGACATACGAGGATCTGTGCAAGCAGCACATGGTGGGCGTGGGTGTGGGAGGTGATGAGTAGGAGGTGTTTATGCGGGGCGTGGAGCGGTTCACGCGCGAGACGAAGCTGGTGAAGCGCGTGAACGAGTGGGAGGCGCGAATCGTGCCGATGCTGGAGGAGCAGGACAGGCACGCGGAGTTCGATATATCGAAGAACCGGGAGGAGATTGTGAAGGAGATGAAGGGGCTGAAGACGAAGGAGGCCTCGATGCAGCTGCTCTCGGAACACAAGCAGCCGTACGAGGTCTCGCGCATGTTCGTGTCGCTCCTGCAAATGGTTGCTGTGTGGCGGGCGGATCACCCGTAGGCGAATGACGGGAACATCCAGATCGAGAACGGGGGCAAATGCAACGCGGTGAGTGTAAAACTACTGAAGGAGGAGGTTCCGAAGATCAGCGCTTGATTGCGAGGCTGTTTGTTCTACCCACCGTTTTGAATCCACGGAAGACGCCGGATTTGGGGGCCCCCACGGAGCAGGATTCGGCAGCGCAATTCCCCTGGACTCGCTTGGCGTGAGTGATGCTATCCATTCAGAAGACCAACGCGTGGAGACGGCTGCTTCTCGGAAATGGGAGGCGATTGCGGCTGTCTTCTGCGGGCGCGAAGAGAGGCCTTTTCAAAGCCGACTGGCGGCGGTTGCAAATCGCGCCGCCCCACATGAAATCGAGGGGGAGTGACTCCTACAAGTGGATGGAGGCACGTCCTTCTCAACGAATTCTCATGCCTAGAACTACAACAAGGACGTGATCCGCCGCCTGGAGGAGGAAGACCAGTAGGCGCCGGCTGTTTGAGGTAACGTTGCAGGTTTTGCACGGAGGTCCTTCGCTGCTGCTCGTCCACAAACAGCGTGCTGTTCGATGTTGCTTCTGGGGAGTAGTCGCTCATGCGCAGGAGATCAGCGATTATTACGACGAGGAGAACGTGGACTCGCTGCCGTACACCGTTCGCGGCTACAGCTACTACACCCGGCAGAAGGAGGAGGATTACCTCCCCGTGTTCTGCCGGAAGCGCGAGGGGAGCGATGCGGAGGAGGTGATTCTGAATCTGAACACGGAGTTCGCCCAAGGGCAGGAGCGCCCCTCCCTCCTCATCGCGTAGCTCGGTGACGGTGAACAACTTCGTGGTGAACTCGGACAGCCGCTTCCTGGCGTACACGGTGGACACCTCGGGCGAGGAGCTGTACAACCTGTACGTGAAGGACCTGTCGACGAAGCAGGTGGAGGTGATCAAGCGGAACGTGTACTCCTTCGCCTTCGGGCTGAACGACGCGACCGCCCGCGAGATCTACTACACCGTGGCGAACAGTCTGATGCGCACGAATCGCATGTGAGTGTGGCGGGCGGCGCTGAGCGGCAGCTACAAGCACGTGCTGGGAACGTCAATCACACACGACACGCTGGTGTTCGAGGAGCCGTCGGACTTCTACTACTGCGACGTCAAGCGCACCAACGACGCGGTGGGTGTTCTGCTGGGCTGTGAGGGTAGAAGTACATGGTGTTCTTCTCGGCGGCGAAGTCGAACTGCGAGGTGTACGCGGCGGGCGGCGTGCTGAAGAAGCCGACGCTGCTGGTGAGGCGCCATCCCAACAAGGAGGTGTATTTGGAGCACATTCAGGACTTCTTCGTGGTGGTGCGCACCTCGCAGTCGCATTCCTTCGAGGTGTTTCTGGTGAACGAGAACGACGCCTTCGGGTTTTTGTCGAGGCAGGAGGAGGAGTCGAAGCAGGGCAAGCAGGCCAAGCAAGAGGAGTCAAAGCCTTCAGGAACTTGCAGACCCCGCACCAAAGAAGGGCTTGATTGACTACTGCTTCGAGGCGAAGAAGGTGGTGCCTCTGACGCCGTCGCCGTCGCCGAAGAGCGAGGTGATCGAGGACACCTACCGCATCTTCGACATGGACGTGCTGAAGGTGGCTTCATTTAGTAGTGATGACGACTAGAACCACATCCTGCTGTACGAGAAGAGCTGCCACGGGTACAGGATCCGCACACTGCAGCTGGACTTCTACGACCACAACCTGAGCATCTCCGAGCAGAAGCTGGACGTGCCGCATCTCGGCGACTTCACCGTCGGGATGAACCCCGTGGGCGCGGCGCGGCGGCGTGAGGCGTAGGACCCTTCCAGTCACTGCGTGAACTACACGCTGAGCAACCCGATCCTGCCGGGTGACACCTACGAGTACGACATCACCACGAACACCTCACGCCTCCTCCAGCACCTCCCCCTGCCCGCCGCACTGCACGAGGACGACATGGCCATCGAGGCGCGCGTGGTGGAGACGGCCGACCACCAGCTCATTCCCTTCACCGTGGTGGCGCCGGCGAAGGCAGCGGCGACCGCCCCCGTGCTACTGAGCAGCTACGGGTGCTACGGCGTGGACAACACCATCCACTACCACCCGCCCTTCCTGTCGCTGCTGCGTCGCGGGTGGATACTGGGCTACCCCGCGATTCGGTGAGTGGCTGCGAGGGCGTGTGAGCGTAGGGGCGGCGGCGACAAGGGCCCGCGGTGGTACCAGCAGGGCAAGCGGCGCAACCGGCTGAACGGCGTGCGCGACTTGGACCGTGTGGTGGGTGAGCTGAGCGCCTCACACCCCGTGTGCCTGTCGAGCAACAGCGCGGGCGGCATTGTGGTGGGCAGCCTGCTGAACACCACGGCGAACCCGATCCAGGCGGCGCTGCTGCACGTGCCGTTCCTGCTGCTGAAGGACACGCTGGTGCGGCGCGACCTGCCGCTGACGATCACGGAGTTCGACGAGTGGGGCAACCCCGACAACGCGAAGGACCGGCGGGTGATTCAGGAGGTGTGTCCCTACAGCAACCTGCACAAGCGGAACTACCCCAACCTGTTCTTCACGTGCGGTGGGCGACGGGAGGGAGCGTGAGGCGTAGGGGTGAAGGACAAGCGCGCGATGTACTACAACACGCTGAAGTACATCAACCGGGTGAGGGAGCTCAACCTGGACAGCGACACAGTGCAAATTATGCGATGCTAGTGGGGGCGCGCGGAGCGGCTGACGATTAGCGCTGAAGGTCACTTTAGTGAGAACGATCCCAGTCTGCGCGTGTTTTCCGCCGCGGAGCAGATGGCCTTTTTGATTCATTCGGTGGGAGGGGACTTGCGTTTTTGAGTTGTTTGATAAATCACGCCGATTTTTGCCGCATTGTTTGCTTCAGAATCCTCATCGTCTGCGTTGCTTCAGGGCTTGGAAAGCGAATCATCCGAATCAAACCATGAGTGAAAGTGTCGAGGAGCTTCCGGATCGGCTGGATGCGAGCCTGTCGTGTGAAGAGCCCTCATCGCACGGAGGCCGCCTGCGCTCGATATCCGAGGTGTACTCCATTGGGAACTTGTCGAGCGGCAACGAGGCGCATGAAAGAGTCAATGAAGACGAAGTTCTGGCCGCGTCGGGATTTGTGAGTCCGATCCTGCCTCGACGGTGCAGTAAGGAGGAGGAGAGCGATATCCACTACACGGACAATGGAATCGTGCTGGGGGCGACGGGTTTTGACAAGGGCAAGCGGAAAGAGTCCCATCAGATCGAGCACCGGGGACGGCTGTTTTCCGAGCTGTCCATCTCGGACATGCCCACCGAGACGGACGATGAATCGCAGAGCGGAGCTCCCTCGCTTCTGGGCGTGGTGCCGCCCCTGGACATCAGCTTTCCTTGCAGCTACGAGGACAATATGGAGAGTCGCGGTCAGTCGATCCTCCAGCTACATCAGGCCGCCATCAAGCGCGTGCTCATTCGTTCCGGGTAGTGTCTCCTCTCTCATGTGATGGGTAGCGCACACATCTCCCGCTTCAACATTGTGTATTCCAAAGTGGGGTACTACTGGCCGCAGGAAACGATCCGCCACTGCCGAACGGGCCGCATCAAGCGCGGAATGGTGCTGAAGCGTCAATTCGGTGTGTACTATCCCGACAAGACGCGCGATTTCGTGGCGCTGAAGATCATGGAGAAGGTGGTGGAGAGGGATGGGGCTGACGAATAGAGCGCGATCAGCGAGTGCTTCCAGTGGAACGAGGACGACGTGCAGACGGAGCTGGGCGTGATGAAGGAGCTGAGCTGTGACGGCGGGCACGAGAACGTGCTGTTTCTGTACGACAACCTGGAGACGAAGGACTACCTGATCGCGGTGATGGAGCTGGTGAACGGGGATCTGCACGACATGCTGCCGTCCATCAAGGACACGGACACGATCAACTCCGTCTTCGCGCAGATCCTGAAGGGATATAAGTTCATCACCGACCACGGATATTACCACTGCGACCTGTCGCTCGAGAACGTCACCATCAAGCTGGAGCCCAACTACAAGGGCTCGGGCAAGACGCGGATTGTCGCGAAACTGACCGATTTCGGGCGTGTCCGAAAAATGGACGAGAACGGCCACGCGACGATCGACGGCGACGAGGTGGCCGGCAAGCCGTACTACCTGGCCCCCGAAGCGTACTGCGGGTCCTACGAGGCGGGTCCTGCGGACGTGTGGTCGCTGGGCGTGATCCTATTCATCATGATCACCAACAACCCGCCGTTCGGCATCGCGAACGACAGTGACGAGGTGTTCGAGCCCTTCTCCACCGAGGGGTTCAAGTACCTGGAGCCGGCGCTGCGGAGGGCGAGGGCCACGGAGGACCAGATCGGTGGGAGCGGCGGCGGCGTGTGAGGCGTAGAGTTGCTGTCGCGATTGCTGTGCATCATACCGGAGGACCGGCCGTCTGTGGACGACATGCTGAAGCTCCCCTGGTTGTAGTTCTTTCGTTTTTGCTGTCCGCTATGTGTTTTCTCTCGCGGTTTTTGCATTCGTGGGTTTCTTGCTGCATCTCTTTGTTTCACACGCGTTCCATGGCGAAGATTATTGCTGCTGGAATTGGCTCCGCTCGGATGGAGGAGCTGAAGCGCTCCGTTCTTCAGTTTCGGGAATCGACCGAGGAGAGTGAGGTTGTCCTGCTGGGCTGACGGATAGCATTTACATTCCCCGCTGAATTGATTTCGGAAGAGAGGAAGTACATCCACGGTCTTGTGAAGGAGTACGGCCTCTACTCACGCAGCAGTGGAAAGGGTTTGCTAGTATTATGAGTGTAACGGGTAGGGGAGAACCGAGCGATTACCATTTCCAAGTCGCCCATTGTGAGCAGCAATGGCTGTTTTACGAGTCTGTGCGACATTTCTCTCGGTGCTGCCATGCGGAAGGAGTTGAAGAAGGCGCTTTCCTCTCTTCCCACTTGCAATCCAGACGAGCTCTTTTCCTACCCCGTTTTGTATGAGAGGAATGAGAGCATTACGGGTAGCATCAAAAGGGCGAAAACGGCCACAACGGGAACCCCGAATGACAGGAACGAGGAAGCGCTGCTTCAAAACTTCCTGAAAACGAACAGCTTCCTGACCTCCAACGAGGGGAAGAAGATTCTCGAGGAGCGCTCGAATCTCCCCATTCTCCGCTGCTACAGCACCACGCTGGAAGAGGTTGCTCACAACACCGTCACCATCGTCAGCGGCAGCACGGGCTGCGGCAAGAGCACCC
This sequence comes from Blastocystis sp. subtype 1, assembly GCA_027406405.1. Taxonomy (NCBI): domain Eukaryota; class Bigyra; order Opalinata; family Blastocystidae; genus Blastocystis; species Blastocystis sp. subtype 1. The sequence continues at coordinate 493,777 of JANPWL010000011.1, forward strand.
AGCTTCCCCAATTCATTCTCGACGACTACATGAAGAAGAAAGCCGCCAATCTTCCGCTCCCCAGCACGCGTCCTCCCCACATTGTCATCGCAGAAGTGCACACGGCTCCTCTCTCTCAGGTCTAGCCTCGTCGCATGTCCGCCGTGTCGCTGTGCGAGCGTGTGGCAGCCGAACGCCACGAAGCGCCCGGGAAGACAGTGGGCTACCGTGTGCGCTTCGACACACGCGTGTCGGAAGAGACGTGCATCGAGTACAACACGACGGAGCTGCTGATTCGCCGGCTGCTGAGTGAGGGCTTGCAGGACGTGACGCACGTGGTGATCGATGAGAGTCACGAGCGGAGCCTGTTTGTCGACTTGCTGCTGCTGCTGCTGAAGCTCAAGCTGCTGGAGAAGAATCCAGAAAACGTCAAGATTATTGTCATGTCGGCGACGATCCACGTGAACGCGTTCGCGGAGTACTTCCGCTCGGTGTGCAGTGTGGGCGTGGTGGAGATCCCTGTGGCGACCTACCCCGTGAGTGCTGAAAGAGGGAGTGATGAGAAGATTCGCGACTTGTTCTTGGAGGACGTGTTGGAGGTGATCGAGGGAGAGGAGGAAGAAGAGGAGGACGACGACGATTCGCTGGTGTGCGAGAAGTGCAATGAGTTCCGCACCATGGACGTGACCGAACTGATTCGCCACCTCGGTCAGTGTGCGGGCCACGCCGAGAAGCAAGCCTCCTACTTCAAGGTGAAGAAGGACGAGGACGCCGAGGCCGCCGACGTGTACGGCATTCGCCCCAACCGCCTCACGGGTGGTCGAAAAATGGGGGCGTGAGGGGTAGAGCGGAAGAAGACGCTGCTGCAGAATTACCAGGCGGTGAACGCGAAGGACATCGACTACGCGCTGGTGGCGGCGATCATTGAGAGTCTGACGCGGCAACGGCAGGAGGAGGGCGCGCCACTGGAGCACGTGCTGGTGTTCCTGCCGGGCTGGAAGCAGATCAGCGGACTGAGCGGCTATCTGAAGGCACGGTCGCTCATCGCGAAGAACTACGAGGTGCTGCTGCTGCACTCGATGCTGCCGCTGGAGGAGCAGCGCCTCGTGTTCACGCCGCCGACGCGGGCGCGCATCATCCTGTCGACGAACATCGCGGAGACGTCAGTGACGATTCCGTACGTGAACGTGGTAATCGACAGCGGCTTCGAGAACACCGTGGAGTTCAACGCGTTCAGCAATGCCGACGTCATGGCCACCACGCGCATCACGCAGAGCAACGTGCTCCAGCGTCGCGGACGCACCGGCCGTCTGCGCGAGGGCCTGTGCATCCACCTGTACTCCTTCGCCGCCTATCGCGACATGCCGCGATTCATCGTAGTCGCCGCCGCGGGCCGTGAGGCGTAGGTCCCCGAGATGCTGCGCCTGCCGCTGGAAACGGTGGTTCTCTACGTGCTGTCGCTGCTGGACGGTAGTGACGTGACGGCGAGCGAGGCGTCGGACCGTCTGTTGTACTACATGGCGCTGTTCATGAACCCGCCGCTGGAGGAGAGCGTGAAGAAGGCGGTGCGCAAGCTGCTGGAGATGAACGCCGTCGTGCTGGGCGCCGACCGCCAGCTGCACATGACGGCGGTGGGCCAGCGCCTGCTGGAGCTGCCGCTGCCGCCTGACAGTGCGATGATGGTGCTGGTGAGACGTGGGCTCGAAAGTGAGGGGTAGTTGGGGGAGTACTGCGGGTGCCGGTCGTCCGTGGTGGACATGCTGTCGATTCAGGATTTGAACTCGCTGTTCTACGACACGCGTGTGAAGAACGAGGCGCTGATGAAGCGTTTGGGCGCGGGCGGAAGCGACTTCCACTTCATGAAGGCGGTGCTGAAGGAGTACACGCGGCAGCGAGGCAAGCGCGCCTTCTGCTTCCAGAACAACCTGGACCCGAACGTCATGGCGGTGGCGGAGGTGCAAGCGGGTGGCTGGGCTGAGTCATAGCGCGTGAATCGGCAGATCAAGAGCGAGTGCTTCGCAGCGCAGCACGGCGCCTCCCCGGACAGTGGCAGCGGGAGTTTCAACGACTCCGAAATCGACGCGATTCCGGTGGTGTTCGGGCTGTACCCGAACGTGTGTTCCTACGCCGGCGGCAAGCTGCACACGCTGAGCAACGGCCACGCGTGGTTCGGGCGGAGCTCCTGCTGCAGCGCGGACACCGTTCACTCGCTCTTCGTGGCGTTCAAGCGCGTGGTGCAGCTGTCTGGGCGCATGGTGCTGGAGGAGGCGATGGCCGCCGCGCCGCTGCTGGTGCTGGTCGTGGCCCTGTACCACCAGAAGCTGCGACAGTCCCTGCAGAGGTCACAGAAGGCGCAGGTATCGCAGAAGGGGTTAGAGAAGGGGTCACAGAAGGGGTTAGAGAAGGAGTCGCAGAAGGAATCACAGGGAGAGGAGTGGTGTGTGACGGAGCTGAAGGAGGGCGAGGTGAGAGAGGGGAAGGAGACATTTGTGATACTATATCCTTTGGTTGGAATGAGTGAGGTTCCTTCATGAAAGGCCACTATCGCTGAAGGTGGGATTCCATGTGAGAAGAGAGGACTACCAATTGCTGTCTCGGTTCGTGTCCGCGATGCACATGAGCATGCGCACCTTCTTCACGACGAAGAAGCAGGGAGGGCCCGTTGTGGCGTCGATTCGGCAGCTGCTGCGCCAGATGGGGAAGGAACAGAATGCGGTGGCGAAGTGGATAGAGAACTCTCTGGAGGTGCAGAAAGCGTATCCCTCTCTCATTGGGGAGTCGAGTTGGAGTGTTTGTTCCCACTTGCCAAGTAATCACTGAGGAATGAATCGAATTGCTGCATTCGGCATCTTTCTCTTCGTTCTTCTCCTTATGGTTTTGCAAAGCGAAGTGCTGGACTCTCTCCGCATTTCCTTCTCCTCCTTCCTAAATGGGAAACTGCACACCTCCTTTCCATTAGACACACCGAATTCGGATGGAAATGGGAATGATAAAGATAAGAGCGCGAGTCCAGCGCGTTCTTTGACAGCATCCGCTGCCATGATGACTCAATATGAAGAACCGAATCTAAAGGAGTAGTGCTACACTTTACAATTAATACTAGGTCTCCAGAATGGGATATGTTCGACCAGCAACTCCACAAGTCTATGCTCACGACAGAAATGACGAGTAGGAATGAACAGAATGCGCTGACGCACGTGGCGAATGATTGGGTGTACATGGAGAACTTCTGCTTGTTCGAGAAGAATAAGAGCATCTACCTCATCAACAACCACAAGGACGTGACGAAGCACAAGTATCCGCGCGAGTTCTACTCCTGGTACTACAAGCGGTATCTCTACTTCCGAAACAACTCCTGGACCGAGTTTCCTGCCGATGTCACCGTTGTCGACAACCTCTACGTGTTCATGACGCGCGGATGGGGCGGATGGAACAACATCTACCACCACACCGAGTGGATTCACAACCTTCTTCGCTACGTCCACCACGCCCCAGAGCTGCCAAAGGTGGAATCCGAATAGCGGTTTGACGGGTAGATGCAGAACGTGGTGTACTACCCTGATCTGTTTGGCCAGAATCGGACGCTCGGCGATCCGAAGCATCACTTCGCGTGGGGCACCGAGTACTACAAGATGGTGAAGACGATCTTCCCCCCGGATGCCATGCCTCGCTTCTTCGAAGGAGAAACATATGCCCGAATGCAGTACGCCATCTGCGCCAGAAAGGGAGTCAGAATCACCCATCCCGTCTGAAGAGTAGATTCTGGCTCGAATCGTTCCCCGCATGTACGACAGCTTCGTGTCCTTCCGAGAGCCGCTGCTGGTCAAGCGGATTGCCTACCGCTTCTTCAATGAGTCCGTCCGACTGGAGAGGCCCGATCGCTTGGACATTTTGTACCTGAATCGGAGCGGTGGACGCCGCGGACTCGTCAACAACATCCAACTGATCGATTGCATGCAGAGTCGAAAGGACGTGCGCCTGTCCATCCAGCAGAATGTGGCGATGACGTTCGAGGAGCAGGTGCGGGCGGTGTTGAAGAAGGACGTCTACATCAGCATTCACGGCGCCGCGATGACACACATTCTGTTCATGGAGCCGTTTGGAGCCGTGATCGAATTCAATCCTCCCAAGTTCAAGGAGCCCTTCTACCGCAACATGGCAGACAAGAGTTGTCTCCTGTTCTACGGCATCTACAAAACGCACACCAGCAACATGAACGTGTCGATGGCGCTGGTGAACACGGACAAGATCCTCAACCAGTGGTTTACAGTCCCCCTCTCTCTTTTTAATGTAACTTATTCTCTAGCGATAGAAAACGTGTGGTCCATGAAGTACAAGATGGTGGCCCTGTGAATTGCCTTTTTGTTCGGAACAAATACGCTTTGTCAGGATGGGCGAAACGCCCGCCTTCTTCAGATTCTTGGAGCATGATTCGCCACAGTATTGATCTGCTGAGTGGTAGTGCTTTCGATGCGCTCTGAGCGGTAGCTATCACGAAGAAGGGGATTGTAGAACCCGCCGTGCTGGGCTGCGGCAGCAATCTCATGAACATCGTATCCTCCATAAAGGCCATCCCCAAGGCAGGCGGCGTTGGCTATTTCGCCGATGAGAGCAAAGTGGCCCCCTCCCCCTCATCCTCACTTCTAGTATGAGGATTTCCGAATAGGCGGCGGCATCACTCTGAATCATCTGTCCTGGGCGCAAATCCTCAACGTCCCGACGGGATTGCTCGCCATTCAGGTTTTCGCCTCACTTTTTATTTCACTGGTCAGGGAACGGACGAGTTTGGCACCCTACTGCGTCAGCGCATGGAGGAGATCGGTGTGAGCACGAAGTACATCATAGTGGACGACAGCTACCACACGTCCGTGTCACACATCTTCATCGACTCGTTCCCCCGTGCGTTTCGCCTCATTCCTAGCAATTCCAATCAGCACACATATATGTTCCGCGGAGCCACTAGTTTCATCTCTCCCGAGGTGGTCGAGAAATACTTCGTTCCGCACCTCACCAACGCCAAAATCGTCACATCGGAGATCTCCCAAGTCCCGCTCGCCGGCGTCCGCTCCCTCTTCGAGGCGGCCGGCAAGCGCAAGATCCTGCGCTTCCTGGACATGGATCTGCCCAGCAGCGTGGCGGTGGGTCCCGCCAACCTGGGCTCGCAAGCCGACGTAACTCCCTCTTCCCGTCATCAGCTCTAGCTGGAGGCGTGCCTGGCCAGCTGCGAGGTGCTCAAGGTCAAGTGCGGCTTCTCCTCCTCCTTCACCGTAGTCAAGGCGACGTGCCCGAGCTGTTCCCGGAGCTGGACGCGCAGATGCTGCTGCAGGAGCCGCCGTCGATCACCGCCGAGCGCATCTCGGACCGCTGCCTCAACGCGCAAGTGGTGGCGGTCACCTCCGGGCGCAAGGGCGCGGGCCTGTGCATGCGCGGGCACGAGGGCATCAACATCCAGATCATCCCGGACATCAAGACAGCGGACGACACAGGTGCGGGCGACGCGTTCTTGGGCGGACTGATCGCGGGTCTATATCACTGGGTGCGGGCGTGTGGGGCGTGTGAAGGGTAGGGCATGCCGCAGACGGACGAGGACGTGAAAAGGTTGGGGCATTTGGGGTCGCTGGCGGGCGCCGTGTGCTGCCAGCAGTTCGGTACGCTGCCTGACGCGGAGAGGTGCGCGAGCGTGTGAGACATGAAAGCTAGCGTGATGAAGATGACGAGCATCGACGACATGAACATCGTGAAGGACCTGTTCATCGTGAAGGATGACGCGGTGGTGGCGGAGGAGAAGCCGAAGCCGGAGCTGGTGGAGAATGCCATCCACGACTCGCTGCGCCGCGACAAGAACAACCTGAAGCTGCTGCTGGATGTGGGCGTGTCGCGCGCTCCTCAGCAGTAGACGTACGATGAGAGCCAGTTCGAGCGCGCGGCGGACATGATCGTCGCCAACGAGAACCACGGGCGCAAGCTGTTCATCACGGGCGAGGGCAAGTCGGGCACCGTGGGCCAGCGCATGGCGGCGTCGCTCACGTCGCTCGGCATCTCGTCGCAGTTCGTGCCGGCGATCGAGTGGGCGCACGGGGACCTGGGCCATCTGTCGGAGGGCGACTGCGTGTTCCTGATCAGCCACTCGGGGAAGAACAAGGACGTGATGGGTCTGATCGACACCTTCAAGAAGCGCGGCGTGGTGGTGGTCGGCATGTGCGGTAATAAGGAGTCGCCCTTGATTACCAAGACGGATGCTGTGGAGGCGGGAAGGAAGAGTGAGGTATAGGCGCTGTACGTTCCCGCGTCGGAGGAGCTGCTGAACTGCATTCCCACGCGCAGCGTGATTTCGCAGGTAGGAGCGAGGAGGCGATGTGATGGGCAGGAAGCGGCGATCAACGCGCTGATGTCCCAGATCTGCGCGCTGCTGAAGCTGAACGCGGAGGACTTCATCCGCAACCACCCCTCCGAAGACATTATCTAGATTCACTGTTTTTTGCACCACCCGCATGAGCGCTGCCAATAGAGACCTCGTCGACTACATCGATATCCACAGGGTGAAGGCGCTCAACATCACGGCGGAGAGCAATCCCGAATTCCTCTTCGGAAAGTACCTCAACGTCATCGAGAGCCGCGCCGATCCGCAAATCATCCTCGTGATATCCTTTCTGGCTTCATTCTTTGATTCTCTCTTGACCGACAGATTCCGTTCAAGGAGCCTGTGAAGCTGTTCTCCGTCAGTTTCGAAGCCCCAAACGATGGTAGGAGAGCTAATCCGTTGTGTGATGGTTAGAGTCGGCTCCCACGGAGGTTGCGCTGTATGCAAATGTCACGGATGTGAGTTTTTCGGACGTGGATAGCTTGGTTCCCACGGAGGTGCGATTTCTTGTTCCTGATTATAGTAAGTGCTTTTCGCTTTCGGAAGAGGATGTAAACCCCATCACCTCGAACAAGCTGAAGCCGTTAAAGTGGAACAACATCACCTCCGTAGTTGTGAGAAATGGGTGTGCGATCGACATGTAGGTGTTCATTAAGGAGAACAGAGGCTCTTTTAGCACCTGCTTGGGGAAGATCCGCTTCTTTGGAAAGCCAACACACGCGCTGACAGTAACATGCCTCACAATCCTTTTAGGCGTAGAGTGTGGACGGAATCACAAAGCAGGACCATCATTGATTTCTCCGCTCTGTTTGTTTCATACGCCTCTACGTGTGGTTTCTGGTTATTCTCCGCAACTCTCACAAAGAGATGTTTATGCAACTCCGAGTCAGCGGGCGTTTCATCGACGGAAGAACAAAGAAGCGAAGGCATTTCTTGTGCAGATGGTTCCGGGGGAAGACAGCGTGAAAATTTCGATTTATCGAACCAACTCCAAGCATCTCTCCTGCTCAAAACTGAGAGAGCAACTAGAGGCGGAGGATGCTGACGACACACAGCATATTGCCTACGAAAAGAGAAAGCTGGATGCAGTGTACGTACATAACATGGAGAATAATCGAAAGCGGCATTACCACTCCCTATCTGGAGAAACTGAAGGGGATGCATAAAAAGCAGAAGGTCTTCTCCTATCTGTCACTGGTGTTCATGTTACTCCTTCTTTATCTGTAGATTGTTTGCATCGTGCTGCTCGCGCTCTTCTATGTGACTATTCGGAAAGAATATGAAAAGGATAACAAGATTTACGCTGCGACAATTCTTGGAGCGTTGTTCGTGGTGGGTATGTTCATTCTCTCCATTTCCAACATCTTCACATCGGACAAGTACAGCTCCTCTCATCTCCTTTCCGTTATTAGTACATGTGGAGACTAACCCGTAGATGATGTGGGCGCTTTCCATCTTCATCGCCCTTCTAATACTGTACCTCTTCTACATGATGATCGTGCTCTTCCGAAACGAGCTTCCTCGTCAGTACTTTTGGCTCTGTGTGTTCCACGCGGTGTGCATTGTTTTCTCTGTTTCTCCTGCGTTCGCTATTCAACTGTAGATTTTGGCCGATGTGTATACCGCCAGAACGCGCGACATGCTGAAACTCGTTCCTGCGAATTGTGAGTGTCCAAGAGCGTCGTGAAGTGTAGTGGTCCCCTCGGCCGTCATGTTACTGAATCTTTAGCTGCTTCTGTTTGTTTCATAATCCAACTGTTCCCATGAGACTCGACCCCAAAGTGCTTCGGTCGCTTTCACTCCTCCACCTCATTTCATTAGATATATGTCGGCGGATGCATTCCGTGTCCTGACCTCGATCGAAATGGGTATGAAGAACCACGATGTTGTTCCAGTTCCCCTCATTGTCTCCCTCTCCAATCTCCGTCACGGTGGTGTGCATAAGATTCTCTCTGACCTGCTGCGAGATAAGCTGATTGCGCATGAAAGGAAGGTGTAAGTGTTCTACTTTGTCAAGTCACTCTTTCTAGATACGATGGATACAAATTGACCTACTTGGGCTACGATTTCCTCGCCTTAAGAGCCATGATGAAGCGTGGCAACATCGTATCCGTTGGAAGAAAGATTGGTGTGGGCAAGGAATCCGACATTTACCTCGTTCAAAACGAAGAGGGAGAGACACTCGCATTGAAGCTGCAGCGCCTGGGCCGTGTGTCCTTTCGTGCCATCAAGCAGGTTCCTCACTTTGTATAACCGTCATGCATAGAAGCGTGATTATTTGGGCAAGCGACAGAGTGCCAGCTGGATGTACATGTCGCGTCTCGCCGCTGTGAAGGAGTACGCGTTCATGAAGGCTCTCTACGACGCTGGCTTCTCCGTCCCGCGTCCGGTGGACCAGAATCGTCATTGCGTGCTAATGTCGTTGGCGAAGGGCTTCCCCCTCTATCAACTCACGGAATACGACCACCCCGAAATCGCAATGCTATCCCTGTGTTTTGACGAGTAGCTGTATGATGGGATGATGAAGATGATCGTGGACCTGGCGCGCCACGGTCTGATCCACGGCGACTTCAACGAGTTCAACTTGATCTTCGACGAGGCGACGCGGTCCTTCACGCTCATCGACTTCCCGCAGATGGTGAGCACCTCGCACGAGAACGCCGAGGCGTGAGTGTGGGCGTGTGGCGTGAGTCGCAGCTACTTCGACCGCGACGTGGAGTGTGTGGCGCGGTTCTTCCGCCGGCACTTCGGGTACGAGCGCGAGGCGAAGCCGAAGCTGGGCGAGATCGTGAACGAGTTCAAGCTGGACCAGGAAGTGCAGGCGAGCGGGTTCACGGCGGAGGAGGAGTCGCTGCTGCTGGAGGTGGGGGAGGGAGGAGAGGGTGAGGTGTAGATGGCGGACATGGTGCATGGGGAGGAGGAGGGTGAGGAGAATGAGAATGGGGAGAGTGGGGAGGGTGAAGAAATGGAAGAGGGAGAAGAGGAGGAGGAAGTGAATGAAGAAGAGGAGGAGGAAGAAGAAGACAGTGATCATGCAAGTGAGGGAGAAGAGACAGTGGAAAAGACGGACGAAGATGTGTGCTTCCACTGCCACCAGCCTGGACACAAGGCGAGGAAGTGCCCGCTGCTCCACCCCGAATTGAAGAAGGAGCCGAGAATGAAGGAAAAGAAGAACATCACCGACCTGCAGATCCGCGATCGGGTGGTGCAACGCCTCCATATTCACGCGTAGATTCGAAGGGGATTGGATAGTCGAACGGAGCGAAACAAGGTGAACAACCGCAACATGGAGAAGAACCGCGAGAGAAGGAAGGTGAGAGAAGCGATTAACGACGTCCTTTAGTGTTTTGTTTGTTGCCTGACGGATTTGAGGCACGCCAATTCCCCGTTTCCCTCATTCCAAATCAAGCATTCTCTTCTTGTTTGCGCACCAAATGAAGGAATATCCTGCTTTCACCTTGGGTAGAGGCTATGCAAGTGGGTCATTGCCTAGATAAGGGATTGTACGATGAGACGACCTACTGGGGCCGTGTGAAGTACAACATGATTCGCTGCGACTTCAGGTAGTGAATACAATGCGCGGAATCACGATCAGAAAGGTCATTCTCGGTCAGAAGGCCCACGACGAGGCCGTGGCCAAGATCGAGTCCTGGAAGAGAGGCGAGAACAAGTACACGGACGCGGAGCTGTGGAACGCTCGTAACATCATCGAGTCCATGGAGCACCCCCAGACGAAGCAGATCATCAACCCGATCGGCAGAATGTCCTGCTTCGTCCCCGCCAACATCCCCATCCAGATCGGCATGCTTCTGGCCCCTCCCACCGTGCGATTGGCGATGCGGCGTGACGCGTAGACGTTCAACGTGATTCTGTGGCAGTGGATCAACCAGTCGTACAACGCCATCTTCAACTACAGCAACCGCAACACCTCCACGGAATCCAACAACATGGACATCCTGAAGGCCTACTGCTCGGCGACGGTGGTGTCCGTGGCGGTGGCGCTGGCCGGCAACAAGCTGGTGGCGAAGATGGGAGGCGGCGGTCTTCTGGGCAAGGTGAGTTTGTCGATGCATGGTAAGAAGTAGTGCATTCCGTGGTTCGCCGTGGCGTGCGCCGGTGCGGCCAACGTGTACCTGATGCGCTTCAAGGAGACGCGCACGGGCATCACGGTGACGGACAAGGAGGGCAACGCGCTGGGCGTGAGCAAGAAGGCGGGCACGAAGGCGGTGAACCTGACGGCGCTGACCCGCGTGATCCTGCCCACTCCGGGTTTGTGCGCGCGGGGCGTGTGAGGCGTAGTGCTGCTGCTGCCGCCGTTCATCATCGACGGTCTGAAGAAGATCCACTGCGTGCCCTCCGGCAAGTGGGGCAACATCATCACGCAGCTCGGTAGGCGCGGCGCGCGGGTGTGAGCGTAGTGGTGTGCACCGCCTGTCTGTGGGGCGCCATGCCGCTGGCCATCGCTGCCTTCACGGCGATCCAGCCACTGGCGGTCAGCAAGCTGGAGCCTGATCTGCGCGCGCAGCTGGAGAAGAGCGGCTACAACGACGCGAACGTGTACTTTGACAGAGGTGTCTAAGCGTACTGCAATGCAATCATTGCGTCTGTTTGTTTCAAAGGATAGAGGAAAATGGACCCGATTTTTGGCACTCTTTGGAGTGGGAAAAAGAGCACTATGGGTCGCGTGATTCGAGGTAGGCAGTGTTACTTTACTATAGTCCCTTCTCACCGCGCGTGTAGGTCAGAGAAAGGGTGCTAAGGGTGCTGTGTTCCAGGCCCACACCCATCTTCGCAAGGGTGTTCCCCAGTTCCGTGCCCTGGACTACTCCGAGCGCGAGGGATACATCAAGGGCGTGGTGAGAGAGATTGTGCACGATTCTGGTCGTGGCGCTCCTCTCGCTCGCGTCTCCTTCAGAAACCCGTAATTCCCTTCTTTGGTTTTCTTATGCATGTAGGTACCACTACCAGGTGGACAAGGAGCTGTTCCTCGCTGCGGAGGGCATGTACACTGGCCAGAGCGTGTATTGCGGCAAGAAGGCCGAGATCAGCGTGGGCAACGTGATTCCCCTGCGCGAGATGCCCGAAGGTACCGTGATCTGCAACGTGGAGCAGAAGGTGGGCGACCGCGGCTCCCTGGCTCGCTGCTCGGGCGATTACGCGACGGTGATCGGTCACTCCGATGACCACAGCATGACGTTCATCCGCCTGCCCTCCGGCATCAAGAAGACGGTGCAGTCATCGTGCCGCGCCATGGTGGGCATCATCGCCGGTGGAGGCCGCATGGACAAGCCGATGCTGAAGGCGGGCCGTGCGTACCACAAGTACCACGTGAAGCGCAACGAGTGGCCGAAGGTGCGTGGCGTGTGCATGAACCCCGTGGACCATCCCCACGGTGGTGGTAACCACCAGCACATTGGTAAGCCCTCTACGCGCGGCAGAGGCACTTGCCCCGGTAAGAAGGTGGGTCTCATCGCTGCTCGCCGCACGGGTCGTATCCGCGGTCGTGTGGAGCCCTAAGTCTGTGAAGTGTGTTACGGGAGGGAATAGAGAAGCGCGAAAGAGGAGTGCGAGAGTCATTCCGTTGTTTGTTGCAAATCAAGGATCACTGAACGTGCAGAAGAGCCATTCAGCCATAAAACCTCTAACGAACGAATAGAATGGTAGTGGAGTGGCGGAATGGACTTGACCGCGTAGGCTGCTCGTCCCGTTGTGTCTGTGTACTCTGTTGAGAACGCTGATCAGGTCAACACCACCGTGGCTCTGCCCGCTGTGTTCACCTCCCCCATCCGTACGGATATCGTCCAGTTCGTGCACACGAAGTAGGGAGCGGTGGAGAGGCGTGATGGTTAGCATGAACAAGAACCACCGCCAGCCCTACGCTGTGTTCAGACGCGCTGGTCACCAGCACTCTGCCATCTCCTGGGGTACGGGTAGAGCCGTGGCTCGTGTGCCTCGTATTTCTGGAGGCGGTACCTCTCGCTCTGGCCAGGGTGCGTTCGCCAACATGTGTCGCAAGGGCCGCATGTTCGCCCCCACCAAGATCTGGAGAAAGTGGCACCACAGAGTGAACGTGAACCAGAAGAGATACGCTCTGGTGTCCGCTCTGGCCGCTTCCGCCGTGCCCGCGCTGGTGATGGCCCGCGGTCACAAGATCGACGAGGTGCGCGAGATCCCCTTCGTGGTTGCCGACGAGGTGTGCAACATGAAGAAGACGAAGGAGGCCGTGGCGTTCCTGAAGAAGGCTGGCTGCTACGCCGATGTGGAGAAGGTGATTGAGAGCAAGCGTTTCCGCGCGGGTCAGGGCAAGATGAGAAACCGCCGCTACGTGACCCGTCTGGGCCCCATGGTGGTGTACGCTGACGGCGAGGAGGCGATCGCGCTGCCCTTCAGAAACATCCCCGGCGTGGAGCTGTGCAACGTGAACCGCATGAACCTGCTGCGCATGGCGCCCGGCGGTCATGTGGGTCGCTTCGTGATCTGGACGAAGGCTGCGTTCGAGCGCCTGGACGCCCTGTACGGCTCGGCGACGGTGAAGTCGGAGAAGGTGGACTACGTGCTGCCTCAGAGCATCGTGACGATGACGGACATCAACCGCATCATCAACTCCACGGAGGTGCAGTCTGTGGTGCGCCCTGCCATGAAGAACGTGAACTACCCTGCTCACGTGAACCCGCTGAAGAACAAGGCGGCCATGGACGAGCTGAACCCCTACGCTGCCATCGCCCGTGCTGCTGAGCAGAAGGCTGTTGCCGAGAACATCAAGAACAAGGCCGCCAACCAGGAGAAGAAGCGTGCTGAGAAGGCCAAGTTCGCCGAGAAGAAGGCTGCCTACTTCGAGAACATGATGCTGTAAGGTGTGGATTCTTGACAAGAGGTTGTGGGTGTTTGTTGGAAAGTGTGTCGTCGTGTATGATTTGTCAAGGAGTAACTACCATCACCAAGTGAAGTGAGAATCCATGATGAAACAAACACACCACTTCAGCATCTTTTCCATCTCCGCCATGACATTCCGCAAATCGCTCAACTCACTCTTCTTCTCCGCCGACAGCGCATTCCACTTCTCCACCTCTTCCTCACACACGCTCTTCGCGCACTTCAGCGCGTAGCCGCACAGCTCCTCAGACAGCGCAGCGCACGGCGTGTCGCGAATGCTCTCGTTGCGCTTCTCGTCGCCGTCGCTCAGCACGCCCTTGCCCAGCCGGCCCAAGCAGTCCAGCGCGTTGTCCGCGAAGATCTTCCGCTCCACGTCGTTCTCCTCCGCCAGCTTCGCTACACCTCACACGCCTCGCCCGCCTCTACCCACCGCCGCCTTCAAGCACGCCGCCACGGCGTCCAGCAGCTTCTCGCAGCCTTCTCTCTCCACGTAGCAGTTCAGCACGCTCAAGTTTCGCGTGATGAAGAACAGCAGCGCCTTCGCCTCGTCGCCGTCGTTCATCTCGTCCAGTCGCTCCATACGCTCCTGCACCTTCGCCACGATCTCGCCCCACTTCTCCGCCGTCACCGCCTCGAACAGCGGATGCGCCTCCAGCGCCGCGCCGCCCAGCTTCTTCTTCAGCGCCTGCTCCGTCGCCGCCTCCTTCTCCGCCAGGTACTCCTTCACCTTCGCCTTGGCCTCCTTACGCTTCATCAACTTGCCCCGGAACTCCTCGATCGCCACCAGGAACACGTCGTTGGCGTGCGAGCCGTTCAGCGACTCCGCCGTGGCCTTCATCTCGTCGATGGTGCTGGTGAAGGTCTTGTAGTCGATCAGGAACCGCGGCTCGTCCTTCATCTGGTCGTACATCTTCTGCAGCAGCTGCAGCAACAGGCGCTACGCTCAAGCCAGCACCGCGACCTGACCTGCGTGGAGTTCAGCTTGCCCTTGGGGCGGTTGGTGTTGTACTTGTTGCCCGCGCCCGTCTCAAGCGCCACGCCGTCGGTGGTGATCAGCGCCGTGAGCGTGGCCAGCAGCGAGGTGAAGAAGGAGTGATCGGGGTCAAGGAAGAGAGCGGAGCTGAGAGTGAGAGAGAGAAGGTGAACGCACAAGCGATTGAAGAGCGAGATGAGCGTGTTACACACAGCCATCAGCACGTCGTCCGCCTCTGTGTTCAAGCCGATGCTATGTCTCACACTCCTTCCCATCACTTACTCCTTGTTCGCCACTGCGTCCAGCAAGCGACCCGTCAGCAGCGTGAACAGCGCCATGCCCGTCTCCGTGGTGGGCTCGAACCACCCATACATCTCCTACGCTTCACCCCACCCCACCACTCCCACGTCCAGCAGCGTCAGCACCGTGCTCGGCACCTCTTTGCCCTCCTTGATCAGCAGACACTTGCCGTAGAACTTCAGCACCGACTTCATCATCTTCAGGTACTCCGCCACCGCGCCGCCCGTCACCTTGCTCTGCAAATGCGCCACGTACAGCTTCATCAGGCGACTCATGCCCTTCAGCAGGTAGCAGAAGGACTCGTTGAACTGCTTCTCCACTGTGTCGCGCGTGTGGTGGTGGCGAATGCCCTCCTCGTCCTCGATCGGCGTCGTGTCGCCCTCCTCGTAGCCGTGCACGCGGATGTGCTCCAGCTTGCCCGCCAGACTGTACACACGCTCCACCGTATCGAGGTAGTCATCGAAGATGAACCCGCCGTGCTGCAACACCAGAATCTGGAACAACGTCTGCAGCGCCGTGTTGCGGATATTGGGCCGCTACGACTCAATAGCCCTCACTTCTGCCCACATTGTCCATGCAGGTCGGGGCGATGGTGGTGATGATCTCCTGACGCATCTTCCGCACGATCTCGGGACGGTCGCCGGGTTGTGCCTCTCGCGCCGTGATCAGCGTGTAGTCCGCCAGCTTCCAGTAGAGCCCGATGGCGCTGAGCGCGATGTTGATGTCGAAGCCCTGACGCGTGTAGGCGGCGATGAGCGCGCCGAGCGAGAGCGCCTCGGCGAAGTCCATCTCGCTGAGGAAGTCGTCGAGAATGAGTTGGACATTATGGAAGCCTGCGTGTGAGAGAGAAGAGAGAAGCCGACCTTCCGTGCAGTTCTCCGTAGCGGCGATCTTCTAGAGGTGACGTGGCGTGCGAGGACTCACCTTCAGCGCGGACACGATGGGCTTCCAGTTGCCGCGCAGACAATCGCCCTGGATGATGACGTCGTACAGCGTGTCCAGCGCCTGCGCCTGGCTGAGCTTGTTGGTGACGAGGGAGTTGACCAGCT
This sequence comes from Blastocystis sp. subtype 1, assembly GCA_027406405.1. Lineage (NCBI taxonomy): Eukaryota > Bigyra > Opalinata > Blastocystidae > Blastocystis > Blastocystis sp. subtype 1. The sequence goes on from JANPWL010000011.1 coordinate 509,312, forward strand.
TCAGCAGCGGCGGCACCTGCTGCGCGTAGCGCGCCTTCTCCGGGTGGTTCTCGTTGACCTGCTCGAGCACCTCCGAGACGAAGAAGAGCATCGGCTGCGTGAGCGCAGGCAGCGAGGGGTGCTTCTTCAGCTGCGTGAGCACCTCGTCCAGCAGGGCGGTCAGCGCGTCGAGCAACGAGTACACGCGCGGCACGTGCGGTGAAGGCAACCATTGTGGAGTAGGAAGGATATGGTCGTGGTGAGAACGAGGAGGAGGTGGTGTAACACCGCCGTGTTCTGGACGTGCTCCGGCTTCTTCTCCTCCTTCACCTTCTCCTCGATGCCCAGCGCCTCGCACGTCGCTACCATGCACTCCACCGCACGCCCTTACCCTTCCACTCCTGGCGCAAACGGCCCGCGCCGCTCAGCACCTCGCCGTGCACGCCCTTCAGCGCCTCCGCCTTCATCAGCTCCACCGTCGCCAGCACTACACCTCACACCCTCTCGCCTCGCCCACGCGGCTCGTCGGCGTACCGCGGAACCAGCTGGAAGAGCGCGGCGAGTTGCTCCTCGATCACCTCGTACTCCGCGCACACCATGGGCGACGACGGACTCATCTGCGCGTCAGCCCCGCCGCGCGCGCCCACGTAGTTGTTCTCGCTGTCCTTCTCGGGGATGTACTCCTCCACCACCTCCACCGTCGCCAGCACCAGCTTCCACACGTGCTGCAGGCCCTCGCCACTGCCGCAGCACAGCGTCGGCAGCGCCTCGATCGACGCAAGGTTGCGCGCCGTGAACACCGAGTCCACCGACTTCTTGAAGGCGTCCTTCGGCTTCATGTCGGGCAGCGCCGCGTCGCAGATGAAGTGCGCGATGGAGGCCTGCTCCGCGAACAGCTGCAGACGGCCATAGACGGGCGAGCACGCGGCCATGGTCTGCACGGCGAAGGAGAAGAGCGCCTCGCCGCAGGGCTCGTCGATCAGGCTCTGCAACAGCTCCGTCACCTGGGGCAGATTGTCTGCGTGTGACTCTGACGGGCGAGTTGTACCCTTGCAGAAGGCGGCGCAGGCGTCGGCGGGCAGCTCGGATTCCGACGTGTTGGCGACGATGGCCTGGAGGCAGAAGAACACGCGAATCACCAGCTCCTCGTTCTCGCGCAACTCCTCGTCCTCCTCGCGGACAGCGTGGGCCAGTTCCTTCAGCGGGCGGCGCTCGAAGTCCTCGTAGCACTCGATCAGCGAGGCCGTGTCGCAGCTCTTCAGCGCCTTCTGCGCCACCTTCACCAGGTGGCTCGCCAGACCCGCGTAGGTCTAGGCCTCACGCGCCACGCCCACACTCACCTCCATGTAGTGCGTCATGCAGTACGCCACCAGCACGCGCTCCTGCTCCAGCGCCAGCACGAACTCCACCACCGCCGCGCCCTCCGCCGCGCCCAGCTTCTTCTTGGCCAGCTTCTTCACGCAGCCGGTGGTCGCCGCCAGCACGCTCTCCACGCCGGGCAGCACCGTGAAGAAGCTCCCGCACATGGTCCGCAGCACGCGCAGCAGCGGCAGCAGCGTCTCCAGCGCCGTCTCCTCCGTCTTCAGCAGCTCCACGGCGGCGGGCAACAGCTGGGAGTGAGTGGCAACCCAAGCAGTCACGATGTATTGAAGCAGTGACGAGAACTCGACGCGGTTCAGCACCACGTCCCCGCACGCCGGCAGCACTTGCTCCAGCAGGTCCAGCGTCACGGCGAGCGGCAGGTTCGCCGCAGCGAAGTCGCCGCCGTTGCTGAGCCACGCGGCGTTCTGGTTGCCCACGCGGGCACAGAGGTCCTGAAGCACGTACCAGAAGACGGCACAGTAGGTGTTGTCCGCGATGGCCTTGGGGGCCTTCTCGCGCAGCGAGTCGTACACCTTGCTGGAGGTGGGCTTGGGGTTCTCCTTGCAGAAGGGACTGATCTGCTTGATCAGCGAGATGAGCATCTATGGATGATGGGAGACGACAACGGACACCTGCTGGAAGCAGGCGGACGCCGCGTTGAAGGGCGTGGACGAGGAGTCTTCGGCGCAGAGGGTTTGGGCGAGGTGGTTGAAGACGCTCTGCAGCTTGCGCTCCGGCATGACGAATCCGGAGTTCTCTAAAATCACGGGGAAGACCTGGATGATGCGCGAGCCAAAGGAGGAGGATGTGTCTTCAGAGCACAGCTGCGATGAATTAGTATATGAAATCCCACTCTGTCGTTCAAAATGTCGATGATGGTGGAGGTGGTGGCTTCGGAAGCGAGGTTGTAGGAGAGGATGTGGTGCAGGCCGCTCACAGCAATCTCCTGCGCTTTTCCGGACACGCTCTCGTCGTTCAAACAGTCGATGAAGGGAGTGACGTAGTCTGTACTGCGCATCTTCTTCTACACGATAAACGCGAAACGGCAACGCCAAACGGGATTGTTGGGATACTTCTTTGCCAGCACAAGCAGCGTTTCAATGCCGCTCTCCGCATCTTTGCGTATTTGGGGAGCTACACGCTAATCAGGAGGAAAAACAACGCACCCTTCTTCTTCACCTCGTTTGCTAAGCTCCGCAAATCCATTTCAATGATTCCCGAGTAACTCATCTTGTTCTTTTGTTCGGTGATTCCTTCGCTATCCGTGATGCGCAAAGAGAACAACATCCTACACAGCAAAAGGATTGAATACACAGCAGACTGAGTACTACGAATTGGCTGAGATAATCGAAATGATGCAGAACCGCGGGACTGGGAGGCTGCAACAAACAACACAGATGAAGCGAAATGATAAAGAGACTAGTACATATCCTCGAACAGGTAGTTCTTCATGGAGTCCATCACGTTCGTGCTGCTGCCGCCCAGCTTGAAGATCTCCTCCATCACCGTGATCTCCGTGGACGTCGTGTCCATGCCGCAGAACGCCGTCCAGTCGTTCGCCACCACGCCGGCGCCGATCACGTCCGAGCCGCGGTTCACCGTGCCCGCCACCAGCGGCACCTGCAGCAGCGAGGACAGCTCCTCCTTCTCCTCCATCGACGTGTTCGGGTGCACCAGGCCGCCCTGGTTCGTGAACACGCAGTAGCTTCCCACCAGCGCGTTGCCGGCGATCGATTGCCGGAACACCTCCACGCCCAGCACGTCCGACACGATCTCCTCCGTCTCCTACGCCTCACCCCCTCTCGCCACCCCCCACGCGGTCCAGATCGGTGTGCAGCAGAGCCACGTGGTCGTTGCAGGCAATCAGGTTTCCCAGAGAGGACAGTCTCTCGTCCACGCGCTGCACCACCACCTCGTCGGGCAGGGCGTTGCGGATGTGCTGCAGCTCGGTGTCTAGAGTGAAGAGGAGAGGGAAGGATCAACCCGTCGTGGAAATGGGCACCAGGAGGCCGTTCTTGTTTCCTAGGCGTGATATGCGTGAGCGAAAAGATACCGACGGTCACGCGGCCGACGAAGCGGCATCCGGCGATGGAAGTGTGGACAACGGGAATGTGATCGGCCAGCTCGGTTTCGAAAGCGCCGTAGAAGTTTTCAGACCCTCCTCTGCAAACTAGACAGTACTTGTTGGTCAGCTTGGAGAAGACGCCAATGTCGTTGCTTCCTTCAAATTGAACACCTAGCGATGAGTGATGGAAAGAGTGAGGAACGGATAGCCATTCTAGAAAGAGCAGCTAAAGAAATAATGAAAAGCGAAGGAGAAAGACCCACTCTTAGGTTGTTAGGAAGAATGACGAAAAGGGCTCCTTTTTGTCCATTTGTAGTGACCAAAATCGTGGAGAATTTGCTTTAACTGAAAGTTGAGATATTGGGACAAAGGGAACCTTACTCATTTTAATCTTGATGGAGAAGTCATCCGTCTTGGAGTATCCTGTTCTTGGAATTGATCTTGGCACCTGCTTTTCCTGCGTGTATGGTTACAAGAATGGGCACTTTGTTGTCGTTCCCTGTGAAACCGGTGGTAATACAACGCCTTCTGTTATCCAATATAAGGTGAATGGCATTGTATGTGGCCGTGGTGCAAAGAGTACCATTCTCAGCAACGCGGAGAACACGATCTACGATGTGAAGCGTTTTCTGGGTCTGCCATATAACCAGTGTGCGGGTATCATTGGGCACGAGCATTATGGATTCCGATGCATCCGATATGACCCGACAATGGTGTATGAGATGAAAGTGGGTGAAAATACCCTTTTCAAGACACCTGAAATGGTGGACGCTGATTTCCTGCGGTATCTTGTTAGTTGTGCAGAGGCTCATTTGGGATACCGCACGGAGGGAGTGGTGATTACGGTTCCTGCCTTTTTCCAGTATTCTCAAACTGACGCCACCATCCGTGCGGCTCAAGCTGCGGGTTTGCATGTTTACCAGACGATCTGCGAACCGAGTGCGGCTGCCATTGCAGTCACTCCCATTCCAACTATGGACGAAAAGTACATTCTCGTATATGACCTGGGTGGAGGTACCTTCGATGTGGCGATCATCCGCTCTTCCCTTCGTGAATACAATATCGTTGGAAACAACGGTCACCCCTTCCTCGGTGGACGCGATTTTGATCAGGTTGTGTTTGATATTGCTGCCAGAAGACTCGCCACAGTTGGCGTTGATATTACAGCGTGGAGAGCCAACAAGCTGGCGAGACTGCGAACGTACTGCGAGCAGGCGAAGAAGGAATTGTCTTCATCCAACGCCTTTGAGTTTGATTTTGAAGAGTTTGGTGTGGAGACGGATGTCCCGCTGTTTATTACGCGTACACAGTTCCAGGATGGAATTCGGCGCTACATCCAGCTATCCATTGAAATTTGCGATGCGGCGCTGCAACGAGCTGGTGTTCGTCTGGTGCAGGGTCGGGACTCCATTCTTCTGGTGGGCGGTTCCTCGAAGATTCCTCTCGTTCGAGCCATGCTGGAGGAGCATTACGGCAGGATTGTTCGCGCTGACAACAACCCCGATGAAGACGTGGCTAAGGGTGCCTGCATGGTGGCTCTGAAGCACTACTGCGATAAGCACGACCCGCCTCTTCCCAACCCGTGTCTGGTCATGATTCCGCACTCCTTTGTGATGCGGCCTGTGGGCATCTCCTTCGGCAATGGCCAAGTGGATGAGATTCTTCCCGCGGGCACGCCCTGCAACGAGGAGCGCGAGCGTGTCGGCAACAATTTCATAATCGCCACCACAGTCCGCGTATACTGCAGAGATCTTCAGGAGAGAGAATGGAGGGAGATTGCCAAGTTTACGGTGAACGCTTTCCGTGGCGCGGCTTACGTCCGCCTTGTCCTGAACGAGATGGGCCGGCTGCGCTATTCCGTGGGAGTGGTTGGTCGCGAGCCCATGTTCCAGAACACGCTCGAGATTGCGAAGGAGGACGCAGACGCCATTGTCCAGTTCGACAGGACAGAATATTGCGATCCAGCGGGGACTGCAGACTCTGAGGGCTGATCTGGAGAGGGAGAGAACGATGGTGCCTCCTAGAGACGATATCGTGCGCGAGCTCAACAGGGGCATAGCGTTTTTGGAGAGTGACAACGCCTTCAGAGTGCAACTCGATGGACTGAATCAGTATGTGGAGAATCTCCACAGGTGGTATTTGACTCTTCGACCTTCTCTTGTTTGTTTTGTCACATCCCTCCGTGAAAAGCACCCCAGTCCCAAAACAGGCTCCGATTTGGCACTCTCTTTCGGGACGATTTTGGTCCTTTGTGGATGAAACGCTCTACCTCCAACAACAAAAGAGCGGGATTCAATTCGTCTGCCGATACTGCATTGACAATGAGCGTATCAGGGAATGTCCAGACAGTGGTAAAGTCGATCGGCGTTCCTGATGTGAGAACGGACTCGTCGTTTTCATGGGATAGAACTGCCTTGACGATGACGTGTGCTGGAAATTCAACGAGGAAGCAAACACAGTCACGACCGTTGGAGAGAATGGAGAGCTGCTGGAAAAGGAGGCCGATGTATATGGTGCGTGAGACAACTTTGAATTTACGCACAGATCATGTGATCGACTGCGGCGCCAGCAACACGGATCTTTATCAACGCTGTTTCTCGGGAGTGGGACAGTCCGTTGTGAATGGAATTCGATGTTCGTGGACTGATAATTTGATTCTAATGTACAGGCTATCTTATCGGAGAGGGAGAAACGAGTTGCGACATTACGACTCTGTTTCAAGGAAGCGAGGGTTCGCAGGGCCTGATCACATTGGCAGTGAGTGACATGCTGGAGAAAGTGAGCAACGTACTCCTCGTCGCTGATCTTCACCGTAGTGCAAGGACCGCGTCTTCATCTTGCGTCTTTCCGTGCTGGAAATCGTGAGGGAGGTGGCGCGCGATCTTCTCTCCGAGCGGGCCTCCTCGGTAGAATTCGCCGAGTCCAACGGGGCTCTCGTCATGTCCTGCATCGAGAGCGAGTTCTCCACACTGGAAGAGTTTAAATCTGTGGGAGTGTGGCTTGCGATTCACATGCAGATGGTTGTCGAGGGTTTTACGCGCAAGAACAAGGCGGGTCTAAACGACAGCGACTACGAGGCGAACCGCAGCATCCTCGTCCGCATCATCTGCGACAGCCGCAATCGCGACGACAATGTCTACCGGCGCACGGGAGAGATCCACCAAGGCGAGCTCCATTTTGTATTTTTGCCGGGCATCGAGACGCTGACCCTCTCACCCGCCGCCGAGGTGCCCAAGGAGCAGCAGCTCCTCTCAAAAGGCATCTCCACGCTGTACCGTGTGGTGACTTCCCTCTCGCAGGGCCGCGCCACGCCCGCGACCATCAACTGGCACGTGAGCAAGCTGCTGCACTACCTGCAGGGCGCGCTGCTGCCCACGGCGTGCACCACCGTCGTCTCGCTGATCAACCCGCTGCGCTCGCACCAGCGGGCGTCGCTGGCCAGCCTGGCGTTCTGCCACAGGGTGCGCAAGCTGCCGCAGAGTCCGAAGCCGTGGAAGACGCAGAACAAGGGCGTGGTGATGGCGTACCTGAAGGAGCAGTGGAAGAGGAGCGAGCAGCGCGTGAAGGAGCTGGCGGAGGAGCTGCAGATCAAGGCGGAGGCGCTGACGCAGCTGTCGACGCAGCTGGACGCGGTGAGCGAGCAGGAGCGGGCGGCGGCAGAGGCGAAGGCGGTGGTGGAGAAGCAGGTGGAGGAGCTGCGGAGGCGGCTGGAGGAGCAGCAGGAGAGTTCGATGCTGCTGACAAATGAGTGGGAGAGGAGGAGGGGCGTGAGGCGTAGAAAGGACGAGGAGTTGAAGAAGAGTGAGGAGAAGTTGAAGGAAACGGATATGACGATACAAGGAATGAACGAGGAGTTGAAGAAGAAGGAAGACAAGTTGAAGGAGACAGATGTGACGATACAAGGAATGAGTGAAGAGTTGAAGAAGAGAGGAAGACAAGTTGAAGGAAACGGATGTGACAATACAAGGAATGAGTGAAGAGTTGAAGAAGAAGGAAGACAAGTTGAAGGAAACGGATATGACGATACAAGGAATGAACGAGGAGTTGAAGAAGAAGGAAGACAAGTTGAAAGAAACGGACGTGACGATACAAGGGATGAGTGAGGAACTGAAGAAGAAGGAAGACAAGTTGAAGGAAACGGACGTGACGATACAAGGAATGAATGAAGAGTTGAAGCGAAGAGAAGTGCTGCTGCAAGAGAACGAAACAAAGCTGAAGGCGATCGAGTCGAGTCTGACCGGCAAGCAAGAAGAGTGCGACGCCTGCCAGCGCGAGATGCGAGAGAAGGAGGGCGTGTGGCAGCGGCAAGTGACGACGCTCGCGGCGAGCCTGTCGGTGTTCGAGGACACTCTGCGGAAACTGAAGCGAGAGAGAGACGAGGAGAAGCAGAAGGCGTCGGAGCAGGGCACGGAGCTGGAGAAGAAGAGGAAGCTGCTGGAGGACATGGACGGGAAGGCGAAGGAGGCGGCGGAGCTGAAGACAGAGCTGGCGCTGACGCAGCGGCAACTGGAGTCGCTGCAGAAGGGGCTTCAGTGCATCGAGGCGAAGTACCAGACGGCGTGCAAGGAGATTAGAATTCACCGCGACGAGACGCTGAAGGACCAGGACCACATCAACAAGCTGCGACTGCAGATCGAGGTGCTGGAGGCGGAGAAGAAGGGAATTGAGACCTCCATCGCGAAGGAGCGAAGCGACCGAAGGAAGAGCGAGGAGGCGGCGCAGGCGGAGCTGCGAGCGGAGCTGGAGGCGAAGGAGAAACGGATTGGCGTGTTGACGCAGAGCGAGGCGACGATGAAGGAGGCGATGGAGGCGGCGGAGAAGGAGAAGAGGAGCGAGGCGGAGCTGCGCGCGCAGAGCGAGCTGAAGATGCGAATGGCGGAGGAGGAGCTGAAGCGGTGCCAGCAGCAGCTGACGGAGGAGAAGATGAAGGGCGAGTCGCTGTCGCGACAGGTGAACGAGATGCTGGCGAACGCGACGAACATGGACGAGATGATCCCGGTGCTGCAGGAGAAGCAGAAGGAGCTGGAGAAGCTGATCGAGGCGAAGGAGGAGGAGATCACGGCGACGCGCGGAGCGAAGCAGACGGTGGAGGCGAAGAGTATGGCGTTAATGCAGTGTCTGACGAGCACGAGGGAGATGATGAAGAAGAAGGAGGAGGAGAGTGAGCGGCGCGTGAGTGTGCTGGAGGAGGAGGTGAAGGAGAAGAAGAGGAGTGTGGAAGTGTTGGAATCGAAGGAGGAGGGGTATAAGAAGATGATGGCGGAGCTGGAGGAGGAGGTGAAGAAGGAGAAGGAGGAGCGAATGAAGAAGGAGGAAGCGATGCGCGAAGAAGTGCGAAGGAAGGAGAAGCGCATTGTGGATTGCGAGAAGGACGTGAAGGCGAAGGAGCAATCGATCTTGTCGCTGGAGAAGCAGGTGAAGGAGCTGAACGACACGGTGCTGGGCGTGGAGAGTGACTTGAAGAAGAAGAGAGAGACGATTGCGGAAATGGAGGAGAGAGTGAAGGAGAAGGAGAAGGAGATTGGAAGCATGGGAGAGAGTGTGAAGGAGAAGGAGGAGGAGATTGCGACGCTGAGAAGCGAGAAGGAGAAGATGGAAGAGGCGGCGAAGGAGAGGGAAGTACGATTGAAAGAGCTAGAAACGGCGAAGAAGGAAAAGGAGGAGGAGTGCGATGCTGTGCAGAACACGGTGAAGGAGAGAGAAGAGGCGATGGAGGCGTTGAGGGAGGCGATGGAGAAGAAGGAGAGAGAGGTGAAGGAGAAGGACGTGGTGGTGGAGAAGATGAAGGAGCTGATGGAGAAGACGAGAGAGCGAATGGAGCAGGTGCAGAAGGAGAAGGAGGAGGTGGCGGTGAAGATGGAGGAGGAGGTGAAGAAGGCGCAGGCGCAGGAAGCGGCGTTCCAAAAGGAGAAAGAGGAGAGCAAGAAGCTGGTGGACGTGCTGAACGAGTCGCTGATGGAGAAGATGGCATCTGTGACGCTGCTGCAGACGAGGGAGGAGAAGACGGTGAAGGAGAAGGAGGAGAAGGAAGAGGCGTTGGAGCTGAAGCGAGAGGAGTGCAGGCAGTTGCAGAGTACGCTGCAGAAGGAGGCGAAGGAGAAGGAGGAGGTGGTGATGAAGATGGAAGAGGCAGTGAAGGAGAAGGAGGAGAGAATTTCAGGGATGGAGGAGGAGATAAAGAAGAGCGATGAGGAAAGAAAGAAGATGGAGGAGGCGGTGAAGAGAATGGAAGAAGCGATGGAGAAGGAAAAGGAGGAGAGAAAGAGAATGGAAGAAGCGATGAAAGAGAAGGAAGAAATGATAGAGAAGGGGAAGAAACACATCCAAACACTGGAGGAAGAGAAAGTGAAACAGAACGAGATACAAATGAGCATACAGCAAACGCTGGAGGCGAAGGAGAAGGCGATGAGCGAGTTGCAGGGCGAGTTGCGCTTGAAGGAGGAGTCATCGCAAAAGATGACGATGGTGATGAACCGAATGGAGGAGGAGGTGACGGCGCTGAACGAGGAGCTGGCGAAGGACAGACAGAAGATGAGCGCGATGGAGGAGGCGGTGAAGGAGAAGGAGGAGGCGGTGAAGACAGCGATGGAGAGAGAGAAGAGTGTGGTGGTGGAAAGAGACGCGCTGGCTTCGCAGCAGGAGAAGCACGCGGAGGAGACGCAGCAGCTGCAAGCGTCGATTGCCGCGCTGAAGAAGGAGAGAGAAGAGAGGGAGAAGGCGCTGAAGAAGGAGAGAGAAGAGAGGGAGAAGACGCTGAAGAAGGAGAGAGAAGAGAGGGAAAAGGCGTTGAATGAGCAGCTGGTGACTGTGCAGCAGGAGAAGAACAAGACGGAGAGCGAGAAGGAGGCGATGAAGAACCAGCTGGAGGAGAGCGAGGAGAAGCTGAAGATGGTGTGGCAGACGGTGAACGAGATGAAGAACAGCATCGGCGAGCTGAAGGTGGAGGCGGAGAACGAGAAGAAGGAGAAGGACATGATGGAGAAGGAGAACGATCAGTTGCGTGAGGAGAAGAGGCGGTTGGAGGAGCTGGTGGAAATGCTGACGAAGGAGCAGAACGAGTGGAAGGAGAAGGAGAGAGAGAAGGAGGAGGCGATTGCGGACCAGAAGGAGAAGGTGGAGGTGGTGACGCAGGAGCTGCGACGCGTGGAGAGCGAGAGAGAGGAGCTGAGGCGAGTGAGCGAGATGAACGATTCGGAGAATGTGGAGCGCGTGAAGGAGCTGAACGCGGCGGTGGAGGAGCTGCGGAAGCGCGTGGAGACGGAGGTGAGAGAGAAGGAGGAGATGCAGCTGGAGGTGAAGAAGAAGGAGGAGGCGGTGGAGCAGCTGAAGGCGGAGGAGGAGAAGAACGCGGAGAGAATCGAAGTGCTGAAGAAGGAGATTGTGGTGAACACGATGGAGCTGGAGAAGTACAAGGGAATCCAGAACAAGATGAGGGAGAAGGAGAAGGAGCTGAAGGAGAAGGACGAGTTGGTGCTGCTGACGAAGCTGCAGCTGGAAGACCAGAAGAAGAAGGCGGAGGAGGTGGAGAAGCGTGTGAGTGAGGTGGAGAAGACGAAGGAGGAGCTGGAGGCAAGTGTGAAGGAGAAGGAGGAGGAGCGGGCGAAGTTGGAGTCTGCGTTGGAGGCGGCAAAGAAGGAGAAGGAGGCGTGCGCTTCGCAGCTGAGTGAGGCGCAGGAGCTGCTGAAGGAGAAGGAGGAGGCGATCGGTGCTTCCAACGTGCGGGTGGAAATGAAGGAGAAGGAGATTGAGGCGAAGGAGAAGGAGCTGAAGGCGTTGCAGGAGGCGAAAGAGAAGGAGTTGAAGGAGTTGCAGGAAGCGAAGGAGACAGAGCTGATGGAGAAGGAGAAGGAAACGGAACATCTGCGGGAGCAAGTCACAGCCCTGCAGACGGCGCAGGAGAGAGAGAAGGAGCTGGCGAAGGAGAAGGAGGAGGTGGCGATGATGCGAGACGCGCTGTCCGAGTCGGTGAAGGCGAAGGAGAGAGAGTTGGCGCGCGTGAAGGAGGAGAAGAAGAAGGTGGAGATGGTTCTGGACGAAGTGCTGCGCGGTACGGAAGAGTCCAGAAAGAAGGCGGATGAGGCGGAGAAGGAAAGGAAGAAGAAAACAGAAGAGTCGGAGAGAGAGAACAAGAAGAAGGCGGAGGAGCTGGAGAAGGAGAGCAAGAAGAAGACGGACGAGATCACGCGACTGGGACTGGAGAACGAGGCGCTGAAGGAGTCGATGAAGCGACAGGAGAGCCGCATCCAGGAGCTGGAGAAGAACAAGCTGACGAACAGCCAACTGGAGCGCGTGAAGATGATCGTGGAGGAGAAGAAGGGACTGAAGAAGAAGCTGAAGGAGAAGGAGGCGATCATCGCGAAGCTGGCACAGCAGCTGGCCGGTCTGAAGAAGGCGGAGCCGGGCGTGCTGCCGCGCAACACGAAGCCGAAGGACGACGACGAGACGATCGAGCTGGTGAAGGAGGCGAATCGGATGAAGGACCGGCTGCAGGGTATTGCGAGCGCCGGCGTGGAGCTGCCGAAGAATGTGGCGCCAGAGCTGCGGACGACGGTGCCGAGCAGCAGCAAGAAGCGGCCGGCGGCGAGCGACCCGGCGGGGAGTCGGAAGAGGGTGGAGGAGGATCCGGAGAATGAGAAGAGTTGCCAGACACAGTAGTGCTTTTGTTTAGTGTTGTGTTTGCGGAAAACAGGAGAGTCATCTAAGCCCTTCAAGAAGTCCATTCCCTTCGCAACTAAAGTGATCTCGTAAATCAGCGTCTAGTCCTTATTGAATCGTCCATTCTCTACAGAAAAGGGAGGAATGGTGGGCGTGCCCTTCTCTCCAAAACTACGACTCAGATGGAGGACCGGCAACTACGCCTTGTCCGGAGTGCAGATGATCTTCCGCGTCCCGCCCACTTTCATCCCCGGGATTCCTTCGTCCCACGCAGGCATGACCATTCTACCCCTCACATTGCATCTCGAAATGCACCCCACACCGATTCTCAGTGTCAATGGAACACCGATCTGATAGGAGTTGTCGGGAATTGGCTTTCCCGTGTTCAAAACGCGACCCTTGTGATGAATGTGAATGATATCGCCTATTAATTATGTGTGAAATACAGAACTACCCTTTCTGCACGGTTCTCCTTCTCCCTCAACAAGATCGATGAATCGCACGCCTATCCTTCATAGAATACGATAAAAAGGACCCGTATCGGTGACATGATAGGATTCTCCCTTTTTCAGCACGCACTCGTCAGCGGATATGAAGGAGTGTGCGAAAGTCCGCATCGTGCTTACGCCCTGCAAACGGCACGCACTTCGCAAGAGAGTGGAGGCTGCAAAACGAGTGAACATGGCTTTTCTGCGATTCTAGGAGAGTGCCAAGAATCGGGGCGAATTTGCAGACTCTCCAGAAAAAGAACGAAAAGAGAAACAGAGTGCGCAATTCTTGATTGCTTCCGTCGTATACCAAGCTGCATAGAAAGAACGTAGGAAGTGAAAGGCCATTGCTGATTCTCAGTTCAGCTACCGATGAATCAAGAAAATAAGAGTGAGGGAAGCGATCGCAACGGCTCCCTCAGTCAGTACGATATGGATGGCGTGAGTAGTGCTTCATTCACCGACGAGTTCTCTCGGTTGGTGAGTTATTGCGTGCAGAGCGTCATGTGTAGTCGACCTTTTCTAGGCATTCGCTTCCTGCTCAGTTAGGCCGCCATTCCCGGTCTTCGCGAAGATCCTCCATGCTGCGGATGCCTCCGCAGTCCATCAGCCAAGGGGAGTTTTTCAGAGTTCGTGAGAGAGGGAAGGAGCTGTACTCTTCGTCCTGTTATGCCATTCCCAAAACGTCGTGTCTCATTGACAAGAAGAAGCCGGATCGAAGTGTCTCCATTTCCTTCGTCGGCGTCGACATTGCGGTCTTCAAGGAAACGGATCCCCCCACCAAGTTGGGTTCCTTCTCCGAGGAAGTCGCGTTTCACTCCTCCACTCACGTGTAGACGTGCGACCAAGTATCGTCCGTCCGGCGCCGCTCGTCGATTGTGATGGAGAGCGAGGAGACGTCGCGCAACGACGAGATCCTCAGCCGGCTGGACGACGATGAGGACGACGATGACGACTTTTTTGGGAGCCGGCGATCGGTGGGCGGAAGTGAAATGACGGCCATCAAGAAGAAGAGCGGCTACACGTCCATCCCGGTGTCGTAACGACGAAATACAATGGTGAGGAGTAGGAATCTTCGCGACTACTTGCGACGAGAGGAGGAGCTGAAGGAGGTGAACGAGGGCTACCGGCAAATGTGCAGGATGATCGAGGCGAGGAAGGCGGAGGAGGCGAGCTGCCTGAGCGACGAGGAGGAGGACAGCATGGAGATCGAGTCGGAGCGCGGCGCGGTGCACGTGGAGCTGGGCGCCATGGGTGTGTGAGAGAAACGGGCGTGAGGAGTAGACGAGGCGGTGGAGCGGAACAACGAGCGGAACAGCCACGTGGGCTTCTTTGGCTGGAGCAAGGAGGAGAAGATCGATTTTGTGAATCTGCGGTCCCCGCGTCTGTCGAAGCTGCCCTCGCCAGAGTCGAGTCAGATCGAGGAGAAGAACCACTTCACGTTCGACACGGAGTGCTACACGCACATGCTGGCGACGCGGCTGCAGGAGCGCGTGCGGCAGCTGACGGAGAGCAGCGTAGAGGCGTGGCGAGCGGTGAAGAGTAGAATGTGACGGCCGTGGCGGAGTGCGCGAGCCGCATCCTGGAGACGAAGGAGACCATTCTGCAGCTGGACGTGGTGATGGTGACGACGTGTGAGGAGTAGAAGCTGGTGCACGAGCAGGACAAGAACATCGAGCGAGTGGACACTCTTCAGGAGGCGTTCAACGCCGTGGAGGACGAGTACAACGCGCTGGACAGCTGCCTGTACAGCGTGGGCGCCGCGCGGAGGTGTGAGGCGTAGCTGCAGTCGGGCGAGAAGACGATAGAGCCGCTGGCGGTGATGCTGCTGGATGCGATCCACTTCTGGGGCAGTCTGATGGGGTGGGAGGTGACCTACTCGGACAAGCGCGACCTGTTCATGAAGTACTTCTTCGCGGACGGCTACGTGTTCCTCCGCGCGGTGTTCTCCAACGGCGTGGTGATCCGCGTGAAGAAGCAGATGGAGGGCATCCAGGACGAGCTGGTGCTGAGCATGCTCTCGCAGCTGCGGGTGCTGAAGTCGATCAAGTCGGAGTACCGCTACTACGAGTTCTACGAGATGATCCAGAACGTGCATCTGCGCGGGAGGGGTGATGCGTAGGTTACAGTCGACTTGCAGAGAATAAAGAGCGCTTGGGAAGAGGCCATGGGCAATTCCTGACCGCTATGTGTATTCTATACGTAGTTCCAAAAATACCCCCTTGTTTGTTCTCGCTTTTGAAACAGCCGTTTGCTCCATTCTGTTCCACTTGAGGCGAATCGAACCATCCCTATGAGCTCAACGGGCTTTTCATTCGGTGGAAACGGGTCTGCTGCAGCTGGAGGAGGCATGACGACGGGAAGTGCCTTCGGCGGAGCTGCGTCAACGAATACAAATGCATCCACTGGCGGTGGCTTTTCTTTCAACGCGAGTGCGGGAAAGACGGCAAACACGGGCTTTGGAGCTGGAGGCACGGGAACGAGTACGGGAGGTTTTTCGCTCGGAGGTAATGCGGCAAAGAGCACCAATACCGGATTCTCCTTTGGCAATACGGGTTTCGGAGCAGCGTCCTCTACAACCCCCGCTACCGGCACGGGAGCGACATCTACATTGGGCGCGACGAACAGTGCTCCAGCGGGCTCAGCAACCACGGGATTCGCGTTTGGCGGAAGCACTGCGACTCCTGCCGGGACGACGGGTTCTTCATTCTCTTTTGGAGGAAATGCGAATACAAATAATGCGGCCAAGCCGGCGACGGGCTTTGGCTTTGGCAATACGAGCACAACAACGGGTGCCACGGGTACTACTGGCTTTGGTACTGCGAATGCCACGGCTGGAACTACTGGAGCTACCACCTTTGGATTCGGTACGGAAAAAGGAAGGGTGGAAACAAGGGAGCAACCCCCTTTTTTTTCCCCCCCCCCCCCCCCCGCGGGGGCCCCCGGGGGCCCCGCCCACACCCGCCTCGGTTTTTTGGGGAACACGACGCAGAACACGGGTTTCGGCTTTGGGAACGCGCAGACCGGCAAGGGCTTTGGGAACGCGCAGACCGGCAAGGGCTTCGGGTTCGGAGGCGGCACGCTGAACCTTGGAGCGGCGGGCCAACCGCAGAACCCGCTGCAGAACCTGAGCGACAACAAGCAGCTGATGGACCAGATGAACAAGAAGGTGGAGACGCTGGACGCGGCGCTGCAGAACGAGATCGGCGAGATCAGGTGAGCGTGGGCGGCGGGTCTGACGGACAGCAAACTGCTCGAGCAACAGCAGGGCGTGATCGATTCGCTGGGCGTGCCGGACGAGCCGGCGTCGCAAGAGGTGTTGGAGCGCCTGCAGAGCCTGCAGTTCGTAGGCGCGAGGCGGCGGCGTGAGGCGTAGGAGTGCGAGCGTATGAAGGCGCTGCAGGACGGGTACTGCGTGCATCTGCAGACGCTGAAGAACCGGCAGGGACAGTTCGAGGCGTCGCTGAAGCAGGCGCAGGCGCTGACGAAGTGAGTGCGGGCGGCGGGCGTGAGGCGCAGGAGCGAGGACAGCGAGGGCGAGATCGTGTCGGCGTTCCGCGCGCAGCGCACCATTCCATCGACGTTCTTCGAGGAGGTGCTGAAGCAGGTGGAGGAGACGGTGAACCGTCTCAGCGACAAGATCGAGAACAGTGTTGGCAGTGGTGTGTGCTGAGGGCTAGTGGAGGTGATCTTGTCGCTACGCGCGGGGAGCGGCGAGGCGATCGGGAAGGAGATGACGAGCGCGGAGCGGCTGATCAACATCATGGAGCGCGAGTACAACGCGTTCATCGAGCAGTCGGCGGCAGTGGCGGGCGTGGTGGCGCGCGTGGGTGGAAGAGGCGTGGGTGAGGCGTAGATGGAGGAGGTGAAGAGGAAGTTTTTGGCACTGCGGACGAAGGAGATCGAGACGCGCCGGAAGAACCTGACGCGTGGGCGAGAGGGGGTGGAGTGACGCGTAGTGATGTCCGGAATGCAGGACGTGTTGGCGAACGTGCTGGAGGATCCTTTTAGAGCCGAATCGAAATGACGTGTTTGTTCAACCAACAGAGTAGTGTTCTTTCATGTGAACTAAAGAGACCAGCATCTCGTTCTTGGGCGCCTGCATGCCCACCTCCTTCGCCTTCTTCGCGATGTATCCGTTGATGAAGTCAACCTCCGTCGGCGCCTTCTTCAGGATGTCCGACCACATCGAACTGGTGTTCTCTACGCCTCACCGCTCGTCATCGTCGCCACCCGCAGTCTGCTCTGCAACCAGACGAACGCGCTTTATGCAGTCGTCAAAGTCCAGAGGCACTCCGAGAGCATTCGCAACATCGACTCCCTCCCGGACCACTCCGTTGGCGACTGCGTCGTACTCTCCGTACTCTAACAGTTTTCCGTTCTTCACTTCAAGAAGAGCAGTCAGGGGGTTAATCACCGCATTCACGAGCAGCTTCTGCCAGAGGACGGTGTGGAACTACTGGTAATGCGCAGAAGCGAACGGAACGTTCTCGTCAGCAAGCTGAGCAGGGAGATGAATGGAGTTCAGGGTCTTCACCCACCACTCTGCCGCGTTCTGTCCGCTCTACGATCAACTCTTCGACATGCAATTGTACGGGCGTGGGAGCGGCGATGGTGATGTAGCCCGTTCCAGCATGCTTCACGACTCCGGGACCCATGAGCACGGCACCCTGGGAGGTGTTTCCTTGAACCACTCGGTCCTTTCCGAGAACGGACTAGGAGAGACGAATGGAGGAATCGCTACTTGCAGAATCTCAACGTTTCCCATTCCATTCTGGAGCGTGAGACAGACCCCGCTGTCAGTGAGAACCTTCTTAATCTCGTGAGCAAGGGATTCGGTGTTGTAGGACTTATCGAGGAGCAATACCTGTGGTAAAGAGATAACGAAATCAAAACGCTATCGAATTTGGTGAATCCACTGTTTCTTTCATCGAAAACGGAGTCATCCACGGCTCGCACGGGAATCGAAATCGTATTCATATCCTCGATTTGCTTGTATTCGGATTGAATGGATTTCCATATCGATTTGCACGCATCAGAGTAGGGAATGACACGAAGTCCGTTTTTCTGGATGGCTTCACGATGTTCCTTCCAGTTTGCACGTAACAAGACCTGTAGATGATTTTTGGGGAGGAATGCTCACCTGAAAGGCATTATCGCTAGCGGCTGCTGCAGCCGTGAGAAAACCAGAGAACAGGGACCCCATGGATCCTCCCGACACGATCAACACCGATCTGTGCATATGGAACAAAGAGGCAACAAAGAATGGAAACAACTACTTTTGGAAGTGCTTAGCAACAACCACAGTGGCAACAGCAGCAGCGAGGAGCGTGGACTTCCCTACTGGTGACCCCTCCTTTCATTTCCTACACCACAGCCCGGATGACTTCTTTGGCTTCTTCTCCTCGCCGTCATCCACTTCCGTCAGCACTTCCTCCTCCTGGGGCTTTTCTTGGGGTTTTTCTTGGGGTTTTTCTTGGGGCTTTTCCTCCATCTTCATCGCATTCACGATTGTGTCTGCAATGATGTCTTCCTCCTCCTCCGGCAAATCCATTCCCATCAGCCCCATCATCATCTCATCACTGCACTTGTCCAGCTGCAGGAACGGCGACTTCTTCTCCGCAGGCTTCTCTTCCTTCGCCTCCTCCTTCACCTTCTCTTCAGACTTCTCTTCCTTCACCTTCTCTTCAGGCTTCTCTTCAGGCTTCTCTTCCTTCACCTTCTCTTCAGACTTCTCTTCCTTCACCTTCTCTTCAGACTTCTCTTCAGGCTTCTCTTCCTTCACCTTCTCTTCAGACTTCTCTTCCTTCACCTTCTCTTCAGACTTCTCTTCCTTCACCTCCTCAACAGGCTCCTCAGCAGGCTCCTCAGCAGGCTCCTCCACCGACAGCTCCTCCTCCTTGCCGCCCAGCGACGCCGACGACCGCGGCAGGTACTTCTCGTCGAAGGAGTCATCACTGTCTCCCTCCTCCAGCGGCTCGGCCGCCACCACGCGCTCCTCCTCCTCCTCCCACATGCCGCAGGTCTTGCGGCGGTCCTTCAGAATGTCTTCCAGCATGTCGTTCACCTGCGACCGCATCATCTCGTCCAGCTGGCGGATCTCTTCTGCCGACAGCTGGCTCTGCGCCGCCTGCTCCACCAGCTCGTTCACCTCCTTCACCGCCTCCGGCACCACGGCGGAATCTACCGCTTGGGAGGTGGGCTCCTTCGACTCTGCAGTCTCCTTGGGCTTGCTGGACTCCGCAGTCTCCTTGGGCTTGTTGGACTCCACAGGCTCCATAGGCTTGGCAGACTCCTTTGGAACGGACTCGGTGTGGGGCTGGTGCAGAACGCGGGTTTCGAGGTAGGCAGAGCAAACTAGGGGTAAGGTCGCATGCATGCGGGGACTCGTCTTCAAGAAGGAGTCGGGGAGATTCAGGTCCGAAGCAGATTTCTTCTCCATCAGCACCTTGACGAAGACAAGGAGGCTCGTGATCAGCATAGCCATCTACTCGTGAGGACAAGAGGAAGGACGCACATTTTTCGATTCAAAGAAGGAGTAGTTGATCACGGCGGATTTGGGAACACCGAGACGAAGAGTGGCGTTTGCAAACACTTGGACATTGTCTCTCTTCCACAGATCCAGCTCTACAGCTCAAGTTGAACAGCAGCAACTCACTGGCGCCCTTATGATACCTTCCGAGCTTTATTTCGGGGCACAGTTTTGCAAACAGTTCGCAAAGCACCTTACGCGTGAAAAGGGATACAAAAGCAAACGTCTCCGCTCTCCAATTCCGAGAGCAAGTTGGAGGAGATTTCCTTCCCCAACACAAGTGACATCCACTTTGCAATTTCGGGGGCAAACTCCTACAAGAATCACACAGGACGAAAAAGGGAATACGTCACATTCGGCATCACGAGGCGGTAATACAGACCATATCGACATACGTGACGACATCGTTTCAAATTCCACAAATTTCTTTCGGAGAACACTTCTTCTGTTTTGAAATCGCCCCCACCTCACCCCCCAAATTTGCCATCCAGTCATACTAGCGAATTGTTGGGATACCCCCTTGTTCAGTGTGAGACAAAAACAAAGAATGAGGACCCTAGGAAAGGCTCCATTTGAGTGGGCCAAGGGTCTAGAGCTTCCCATCGAAGATCCGTTGTTGTTCCTCCAGGAAGAACGAAGTGGAAGAGTAGCCACTGCTCGTTGCTTCAAACACTAGAGTTCGTCTTCTTCTTCAGTGGGCTGTGACGCTGCCATGAAATCTGATACTTATATGCCCTTCCCACTGCCATTTTACCAATCAGCCCAGAACTGACCTGACATATGTTGGTTTGTACTGTTTCGTAATGGGTGTTACCTAAGATCAGGATGGAACCGTTATTACAGGGGGTTGGCGTTCGTTTTTGCCACTCCTCCTCGAAGTGCTTTTCGGGGTGAGAATCGTTCTCTTGATAGTCTTACACTATGATTCTTCTGCGTTTTTGCATGTATTTATTCCCCTTTCATTATTCTCGGAAGGAAGCTGCATTGCTTTCTTCAGAATGGCCTCCTTATTTGTCCCCGCTTCGTCGACATATCTAGCGGCCATCTGGGGACTTTTCCAGTCGCCCATCTGGCGCAGCTCCTCGTTTGATAACCCTAGCGCCGCCAGAATGGTTGCGCCTGAACGACGAAAGGAATGGGTTGTATAACCCTTGGGATCTTCCCTAGTTCCGCCGCAATCTCTCTCGCAAGCTTATCGAAAGTGTTTTTGCCAATAACACTTCCCATTTCGTCTACCCAGCATGAAGCATCCCTGAACAGAGAAGCTTCTTTCCACCGCGGCAGATGATGCCGGTTGGCAGAAGAGATACTGGTAAACGAGGTACAGGGTGGGGAACGCGGTACTGTGCTGCTGAAGGTATTTGGAAACAGGCTTGTATCGTCTTCTATCGCGCTGATGAACAAACTCCACTGCTTCTCCGTAGAGATCTTCCACTGCCTTGATCTTCGCTGCTGGAGAATAGTCTCTGAAGAAGCGGTTTGTTTCTGACTCCAAGGACTGAGCGAACTGTTGAATCACTCTTTCTTCAACCGGTGATTCATGGGTTGAAGGGAATTTCGTGTCCTTCAACAGTGACTCCAGCCTCGGGTACTCACACTTGAACATTTCCATCTTCTTCAGCACAGTAGTCTCAATCTCCTCAACAGTAATAGGGCAAATTGTATCCTCCAAAGCTAATAGTGGTTCTACAGAATGGTCGTGTTTTATCAACACAGTCGTTTGAGAATGGAATCAGGTGAACAAACCCTGACACTCTCTCGTCAGTACGCACATTTCCTGCCATCGAAGAAGATAGAACACTCCAATCGTTGTGGTGTAGCACGATATGCACTATTCTGTCAGTGATAGTGTTTCCTTTGTTCAGAAGCCCTTTTCTCGCATCTCACATTCATTCTCAAATCAAAACGCAAAGGCAATGCGTCAGGAGATACAATACGTGCTTCTCTTGACGATTCTCTCAATCGGCTGGATGGTTGGATTTATATGGGTCGTTGTTGCGGGAACCGCGAGATACGTGAACTCTATGTATGCAATTGACTCAAATCGTTATGTGTGTAGACAAGTACCTCTAACGAATGAATCCAGCACTGTACTTTCAGCTACAACAAATGCAACTACATCTGGCATCTCCAGTTCAATGGAGAAGAGCCGCTTTGACGATTATCCCAGCATCTACGAATTCTCTGTATCCAATACTGATCTATGCCCTTCAGCATCCAAAGAAATTGATTTCCAGTCTCCTAACTGGAAACAGATGTGTGTTTGCGCAAAACAAGACATGTATAATCGCACTCCATTAGTTCATGAATAGAGGGAAAGAAAAAGGCTTTTCAAAGTTGCGGGAGGAGTAGTCTCGTACACAACTGTGAATGCGTAGATCCGAGGGCTTTTCCAAGATCATTCACACCCCGCACTACGCCATCGTGACGAACATCTGCGTCAACCTGAAGAACAATGCGCTAACCATCCATCTTCGGAATGAAGCAGAGCTCAGCGATATTCTCACTCTCTACAAGCGGAAGGACTTTTTCTGTCCGCTCCTCTTCTCCTACTCACGAGCTAGTCAACTACGTCCGTGTGCTGAAAACCCCGCTCAGTCCGAGCAAGCTCGTTCCGAAGCCCCTGCATCTGGCCATCGCCCATCCGCCCTCTCTCTCTAACCGCTTCCAGTTCACCGAGGGCGTAGCCATGCTCAGCTACGTCGCAACGCACTTGTCTGACTTCCCCCTCGTTCCCCCCATTTTTCATCTCAACCTCAGATCGAGCACCTCCTGCTGCTGGGCGAGGACACGCTCCGCCCCATCGGCTTCAACTCCCTGCTCCTCCGCACGCTGCTCTCGCTCTTCCCCACGTCGCGCCCCGTCGACTGGATCGACAAGACCTCCTCTCTCTTCGCTCAGAACCACGTCTGCGACCGCGTGATGGTTGCCACTCTTCTCCTCACTCATCGTCAGGTCCTTCTGCGCGACTGGCAGGAGCTCGGCGGCGGCGCTTTCTTCCCCTCGCTCCCCGCAGTGAACGCGCTGCGCTGCGCGCTGTACAGCTACGCGCACTACACGCCCGCCTCGCGCGTGCCGCCCACGCTCAACACGCTTCTGCTGAACCGACGACGCGTGCGGCACGTGGAGAATCTGACGCCTCTGGCGGCTTCACTGTCGCACACCTTCGCGTCTTCGCTCACCGTCGCCACTCTGACTCTCTCCGACTTCTCCACCGACGAGCTGGCGCAGGTGTTCGCCCGCACCGACGTGCTGCTCTCCGCCTACGGCTCCGAGATCCTCTACGCGCTGTTCATGCAGCCGCACAGCGCCGTGGTGGAGCTGTACCCGCCCTTCTGGGACTGGTCGCACTACAAGCGGTTCTCGCTGAACGTGGGGCTGCTGCACAGGGCGTACAAGGCCAAGGGGGAGCAGGGCCCGCAGTGCAAGAAGCGCGCCAAGTCCAAGGACTGTCTATTCCAGGGAACGCGCGATCGGAACTTCACCGTGGACATCACCGAGATGGAGTCGATTCTGAAGGAGGTGATCGTGCTCGTGTACAAGGACAAGTACGGGTATTCCACTCTGGACTAGGAGTGTTTGTTGCCATTCCCTTTTCTGCTTCCCCTTTTCTTTCCGCGTCGGTGTGATGTCAGTGGGTGACGAAGGCAGCCACGACTCCCAATCCACGACCGGAGCCAGTTGCGATCCAGTTCGCCATTCCTTTCCCCCGTTCATGCGTAGATTCGAAAGTACTCGTACGAGCACCACGCGTACGAATAATCAGTGTTCGATTTGATGTTCAGGAATTCGTCCTCCTGTGATTATGAAACGCCACGACTCATTTTATCGTAACCACCACTGCTCCTCTAAACGAATAGAAACAATACATCCCAATCCAGCTCGCCCTCGTGTGATTCGCAGAATGATTGTAGTATCCGACTTTTCTTTGCACCATTAGGCTCATTTCAATACGGGGTTGTTGACTACATTGGCGTCTGCGGGAGAAAGGAGGACGACCTGTCTCTCTCCTCCTTTCCCCTCCCCTTCTCTTCCTCATTCAAATCGGAGCCTTCGCTCCGTTCCTGCAGCTCAAAACGGGGCAAGGAAGAGGACATGCCGAATGCGTTGGAGTGGTTCTGCTTTCCCGGTAGCAACTCCTATTCCGCGTCATGTCTAGACGGAATCCATCTCCACCGCCCGCTCCCTCCCCTGATCATGCGATTCATCCCCACTCCCCTTCTCGTTGGCATCGAATTCATCATTCCCTCCCTCCCCTGCGACTCCCTGTGCACGCCCCCTCCCTCCCCCTCCCGCCTGTCTCACATCCTGCACGTCCTTCTCTCCATCCCGCCTCCATCGCCCGCCGCGCCCTTCTTCAACATCGCCGCCCTCAGCCATCTCGACTTCCTCCCCGGAGAGGTGCTGGCCGCCGTGTGCCAGTATCTCCGCTGTCACGTCCGCTTCCTTCCCTCTCTTCACTCGCAGCTCCCTCTCATTCCCGCCTCCACACACGCCAGCTTCCTTCGCATTTCCTTCGACGACGCCGGCTTCACCTACATTCCCACCATTATTCTCCACCTGATCAAACGCACGCTGAAGTGCCTTCCGCAGGACACGCTCATTCTCCTCTTCTATCTCCTCTCTTTCATCCACCTCGTTCTCCGCTCAGAGAGTCGCTCCTGCCAAGTGTTCTGCGAGAACGAAGTGACTGACTCTTCTTCGCTCAGCTCGGAACAAGCCACGCCCGCGAGCACGCCCGTGACGGATGCTGACACTAACGTGTACTCACCGCTGCACGCGGGTGACTCGTCCGACCAAGCCAGTCTCGAAGCCATCGCCGAGTTCTTCTTCGAGCCGCTCTGGCAGCTGCCCACGGCGCAGTACTCTCGCCAGCAGCGCAGCACGCTGTTCTCCGTGTTCCTGGTGATGATCCTGCAGTATGACTTCCTCTTCGACTACCTTCTGGAACAGTTGCGAGAGGATTCTGTGCAGGAGGAAGAGAATGGAGGAAAGGAAGTGGAGAAGGAGGAGGAAATGGACAAGAAGGAGGAAGAGATAAACATGAAGAAGAAAGAAGAACAGGAAAGGAAGGAGGAAGTGAGAGTGACAAACAACGAGAACAGCGTCTTCACAGCACAGCTGCCCACGACCACACACTACACGACGCTCTGCACCGCCACCACCAAGTACTACTGCTGCTGCTACTTCACCTACCACCAACACACGCTCACCTCGCTCGTGCGCACCATCCTCCCACACACACCCATCCCCGACTCCTTCCGCCAGGAGGAGCTCGCCGCGCAGCAAACTATCAAACAGTGGAAGGAGAACGTGCTCGTGCCCGTGTGCCTCTTCGTCCTCAGCAGGCTCCCCGCGCCCGCGCAGCTCTGCCGCCTGCTCCCGCGGGCTGCGGCGGTGTTGGGTGAGAAGAAGAAGGAGGAGGTGAAACAGCTCCTCTCGTTCCTGCTCTGCGACGCCCTTCTCCCTCCAAGCGGGTTCACCATCGCCTTCACCGTCAATGGCGAGGAGTGCGCGCTGAGTGGCCCCCCGTTTTTCAACCGAGGGAGTAGTAGTCGCCTCTCGCTCTCCTCCTGACCCATAGCGACGGGCCTTCGCCTCCTCTTCGATGTGATGAGCGCCGAGTCCATCCTGAACACACTCCTCCTCCTCCTGCTCGAAGAGAAGCTTCTCTTCGTCTCGAACGACATTTCCATCCTGTCCGTACGTGCTTTCCTCCTCCTTCACTCTAGCCCGTGCTGGAAGCGCTCCTCCTCCTCCTCCCTTACGCCTACCCTCACACCGTCATCCCACTGGTTCCATATTACCTTCTCCGCATTCTCGTCGACTCGCCCTCGCCCTTTCTCTTCGGCACCTCCGCCTTCACGCTCGCCTCCGCCTCTCACGCCATCCCTCCCGACGTTCACACTCTCTTCCTCTTCTCCGAAACGCCCATTCCCTCTCCTGCCATCCCCGAGGCCCCGCGTCACTGGGTGCTCCGTCAACTCTCCCTCGTCGATTTCTCGCTTCCTGACGCTCTCCTCTGCTCCAGCCTCCAAACCATCATCGGCCGCTTCTTCTGGCAGCTGCTGCCGCACTTCTCGGCCTATCTCTACACCTTCCTAGACGGCGTGTGCTTCTTCAACAACGTCGAATACATCAACCACGAGGTCCCCGAGGCCTTCCGCGCCTTCTACCACCGCCTCCTCTCCACGCAGAGCTTCGCCATGTTCACTGACCAGTTCTGGCTCCCGCCGAACGCTCCGCTCCTCCAGCTCCTCCAGTCCACGCCGCCTCGCCACCACAGTCCCTCAGTCCCTCACTACCGCATCACCTACCCACCCTTCCTCTTCTCTCGCCCGCACGCCTCTGCCTCCATCGCCTCCTCCCTTCTCCACCTCCGCTCCGTTCACCTCGCCGCCTCGCCGCACCTCCTTCTCAACGCGCAAGACTACCGCCTTCTCTCCCACACACCACCCATACCATCATCACTACCCTCTCTTCCCACCTCCGCCTTCGCCACAGCCGCCAGCCGGCTGCTCACGCACTACCTGCTGGACGTGTCGCCAAGCAAGTTCTCCTCAATCGCTCGCTTCAGACGTAGATGCTCTGAGCTAAGCAAGCAGGTCACCCAGCAACTCGCCGACAAACTCGTGCGCACGGAATTCCTTCGCCTCTTCACGCAGTCCGATGCGCTGACTCCTTACCACGTGCTGTCCACGCCCTCGGCGGAGGGTATGGCGCTGCTGCTGAATGCCTTCTACTCCTTCTGTGTGGAGCAACGTGACTTCGCCAACGCCCTTCGGTTGCACAAGGCGACGGCGGTGTTCTTGGTGAACGACCCGATCAAGCGCTTTCCTCTGTACGGCTATCTGTACACGCACGAGATCTACCGGAAGGTGGGCTTCTGGAAGGAGCTGCTGCTGGACTATTGTCGCGGGAAAGGCGCGACGGAGACGGCGTACCAAATGCGTTATAAGTGTCTGAGTGATGAGGAGTACTTCCGAAAGAGGAAAAGCGAGCTGATTACGGGTTTGGGTGTGGCGTTTGGCTGAGGCGTAGTGGCGAAGGAGGAGGAGGGCAGGAGGAGGCAGCCGCAAACGGATGACTACCCGCTGCCCGTTCTGCTGAAGGCGCTGAACTATCTGGCAGACTTGCTCGTGGACCTACGCGTTTCGCAGGAGTTTGCTAACCCCATTCTGGAGGCTATCATTCATTTGGTTGGATGGTGACTGGCTTGTTTCTTGCACCACACGTTGGACAGTCATTGTCTGCCATGGAGGAGGCTTTCGTGAAACTGCAAGCGCAGTTCGGAAGGTGGACTGCCCCAGTCGCCGCCCCCATCATCCAGGCCACAGTTCAGGGAGGCAAGCGATTGAGACCAACCCACTTCTTGTCACTACGGTTGAAGTCGCCGAATCTGTGGAAACATGCCGGTTGGCATAGCAACGTGATTGTTACAGCGTAGAGTTCATTCAGGAGAAGATGACGGAAATCAACCCAATGCTAGAGAAAGTGAAGGTAGATGCAAGCAAACTGCACATTACGCTGGGAGTATTCAATTTGGAGGCGCCTTCAAGATACAATCAAATGATGTCGATTTGTGTACTCCGAATTGATACATAGGGATGCGATGACTCATATCCGTGATTGCTTCCGTTTCTATTACTGTAATGGCCCCAATCCACTTCCCTGCGTCATTTCGTTACAGGGTCTGGGTGTATTTCGCGAGGATGTTCTCTTTTTCAACATTCGGGACGACGAATCCTTGTTTGTGACGGTCTTTTCCTATCACTGCTTAGCCATCGTTTGCAGTGCTGCGTACAGTCCATTCGCCAGTATCTGGTGAGCTGCAGTATTCATATCCTAATTCCTTCATGCTGACGATCCTTGACGGCAGTGACGGAAGATCCATTGTCGTGGACAGCGCATGCCACGATCGCGAAGAAGTCTGCCGCCATTTCGTCGTTCAAGTCGATTAACGAATTCAAGCGCAATCGTGACGCCCTGAGTATCACAAATGACCTGGTGTACCGAGTGATGTCATCACTGTACGGAGGAGACATGAACTACTACTTTGGGGACTACCTCTTCTCTGAGATTGAACTCAACGAGATGAAGCTTGACGGTGACGGCTACTACGTCACCCCTGAGAAGGTCCCGATCTACGCTCAGAGCCCAATCCCTCTGCCTCCTTCCTTCCATCCCATCCAGAAACCGGTGATTGTCGAGGAGCGTCAAACGACTGTTCTTCCTGAGCGTCACTCTACGCTGTGCGATTGCCCGCAGTGTCATCTGCACTTTTCCAGTGAAAGGCAGCTGAAGCGGCACATGCGGATTCACTCAAAAGAAGATGCTGTCCATGCCTCTCCGGCATCCGTTGTTGAAGAGCCTGCACAGCCTGCACAGCCAAGACCTTCAGGGAAGCAGGAGGAGGGACGGAATCGAAGGAGACCATTCCGGAGATGAAGACCCCGCCTATTCTGTTTGTATGATAGTCCCACCCAAGATGTGCGCGTTGCAATCACTTGAAGTCCTGTTTGTTGAATGAAACTCCCCTCGCTCCATCCAAAGAACACTCTAGGATTCAACGGAATGGTTGAGAACGGGAAGAGTGAGTGGAACAGGTGCGTTTGTGATGGTTATAGACAAGGCGGACAGTACTTCCAAGCTCTCCTTGGGAAAGCGTTTAGAATCCCTGGAAGTGGAAGAAACGACCGACGTGATGAAGGAGATGAGCATGGAGGAGAAGCCGAAGGCGCTTCCGAAGACCGGCTCGCTGGACGTGATTCTGACGCAGATTATCGAAACAAACGACTACGACCAGTTCGCAAAGATCAGTATTTCGAACAAGCAGTCCGTATGCTGGTTGTAGTTGGAATTAGCCGTAGGTGCTGGATAATTCGATTAAGAAATTGAATGCGAGATATATACTTCCTCTTATTGACATGCTCATTCTCCGTATGGAGACAAAGCCACACGTAACGATTCCTACCTATGGTGAGGCGTAGAGCTTTGACGTTTGCCTTGAGTGGTTCAACTGCATCTTCACACGCCACAACGCATATCTAATGTCCGTTCCTGGATGCAAGCAGCGTTTGGCGCATCTCCGCCACTTGCTGGAGTCCCGAACGGCCTCCTTCAAGAAGATCGTGAGACTAAGGGGCCGCCTCGAGATGCTGCTGCAACGGGCACAGGCGAACACACAGACCATCGTGGACTTTTCGCAGGCCCAGATTCCTTTAGTGGAGGTGTACGAGAGCTCAATGATCCCCAAGGAGAAGGAGGAAGAAGAGGTGGAAGAAGAGGAGGAAGAAGAGGAGGATGAAGAGGAGGAGGAGATGATGGAAGAAGAGGAAGAAGAAGAGGAGGAGGCTGGTGACGAGGAGGAAGAGGAGAACTCTCTGTTGGATGACGACGACGAGGAGAACGAGGAGGATGACGAAGAGTGAGTACTTTTGATTTGTTTGTTTACCCAATGTGTGCGCTCAGTGGTCATTGATCGTCAAGAACCACTATTCTTAGCGATCATTTGTCATTCTTTTTGTGTACGAAATGGAGTATTTCCCCGGAATCGGAAAGATTCAGTATGAGGGCAGTGCGAGCATGAATGATCTCGCCTTCAAGTGGTACAACGCCGATCAGGTTGTTCTTGGAAAGGTATCCAAGTCCTCCACTGTCGAATCGTAGACCATGAAGGAGCACTTGCGCTTTGCAGTGTGCTACTGGCACACCTTCTGCTTCCAGGGCAATGACATGTTCGGTGGTCCCACTCTCGAGCGCCCGTGGGCCGGAGATGCGGATCCCATTGTGGAGGCCAAGAAGAAGTGCGATGCTGCCTTTGAGTTCTTCACCAAGCTGGGCGTGGAGTACTACTGCTTCCACGACCGTGACATCGTCGCCGAGGGCGACACCCTGGAGGAGACGAACCGTCGCTTGGATATCATCTCCGACTACATGCTCGAGAAGCAGAAGGAGACGGGCGTGAAGCTCCTCTGGGGCACCGCCAACATGTTCGGCGACCGCGTCTACATGAACGGCGCGTCCACCAACCCGGATGCCCACGTGTTCGCCAATGCGGCCGCGCAGGTGAAGAAGTGCATGGAGATCACCAAGAAGCTCGGCGGTGAGAACTACGTGTTCTGGGGCGGTCGCGAGGGCTACCAGAGCATCCTCAACAGCCTTCCCGGAAAGGAGCTGGACCACATGGGTCGCTTCATGCGGATGGCTGCGGACTACAAGAAGAAGATCGGCGCCACGTTCACGCTGCTGATCGAGCCGAAGCCGCGCGAGCCCACGAAGCACCAGTACGACTACGACGCGCAGACGGTGATCGGCTTCCTGCGCAAGTACCACCTGGAGAACGAGTTCAAGCTGAACATCGAGCCGAACCACACCACCCTCGCCGGCCACGACTACGAGCACGACATTGTCTTCGCGTGCAACGAGGGCATGCTCGGCTCTGTGGACGCCAACACGGGCGATCCGCTGCTGGGCTGGGACACGGACCAGTTCCCGATGGACGTGAAGAAGGCGGTGATCGTGATGTACCACATCATCCGCGCTGGAGGCCTCCACACCGGCGGCCTGAACTTCGACGCGCACATCCGTCGCGAGTCGATTGCCATGGAGGACCGTTTTGTCGCCCACATCGGAGCCATGGACACCTTTGCGCACGCGCTGCTCATCGTAGAGAAGATGATGCAGGATGGCATCTACCAGGACCGCGTGGACAAGCGGTATGAATCGTACACCACCGGCATTGGCGCGCGGATCGAGAGCGGAGAGGCCACCTTCGAGGAATGCGAGCAGTACATCCTTGAGCACGGCAAGCCGACCCCGCAGTCTGCCAAGCAGGAGAGCTTTGAAGTGCTCCTGAATCACTACATGTGATCCCCTGTTTGTTTCATTCTTTTATTGCCTACCACCGCTTTCGGTACCCGCCGGATGAGTCACTATCGGTCAAGAGACCGCTCGCATCACCGGCACTCCCGGTCCCGCTCTCGGTCGCATCATCACAGACGATACCACGGTAATCAGCACTGTATCCCATACTATGTGTAGATGACAGAAAACAGCTTTCTGGAGAGGTAGGATGCGTCATTCTCTCGTTTGCCCATTCTCACGTTTTTTAGCAAAAGGCAAAACGGTCTGTGATTGTATCCAATCTGCCTCCAACAATTCAAAGAGTAAGTGGTGTTTGCGCGCTCTGTGGCATTTACGCTGTGTAGAAACACATTATAGCCGGTTTTTCGGTGATCGGAAAGATACTGGAGGTGGATTTCACAGAGCACTTGTACTTGCCAATTGCGCACATCACCTATAGAGATGCTTCCTCCACCTGCGTCGTGGTGTACGAGAAGGTGGTGTCCGCGTTGCAGGCAGTGTCCTATCTGAACAACCACATGGTGAGAGGCAGTCAAATCACGGTTCAGCTGGACAACAGAATCCAGGAAAAGCCCAGAGAGGAGCTTCCACGTGAGCGCCCAATCGAATCACGTCCTTTCAGCATTGTGATTGAATCAGCCAATCCAGCCATGACCCTTGAGTCTATCCTTGTTTGGCATGTTCTCTGTCTTTATGGCTAGTCTCTCTTTGCTATTTTTGGAAGGATCGTGAAGAGCGAGTGCATTCCCTCCGATCAGAAGATGTTCAAGCTCACCTTCGAGAACAAGCAGTGCGCTCTGAAGGCCGTTTCCGTACGCACGGTAGTTTGGGCTCAGTCGCAGTCAATGAACGGTTTCTCGGTTCAGAACACTCCGTTGAAGGTGATGATGGAGGGAGAGTTCAACCTTCTCAAGAACGCGCCGAAGCCCGTTCTGCCCGAAGTGACACCTTGGAGTGGAAGTGATGTACAGGCCGTTGGGTATGTCGACTATGGAAAGAAGAGGGAGGAAGTGCCCAAAACGATCTCGCAGGCATCTTCCTCTGCGTCCCTTGTTGAGTAGAGTTGCGTGGTTCTCCTCACGGGCTTTTCGGAAGGCGACGACGTGCGGAATCCCTCCAACATCACCGAGCTGAAGCGTTTGGCCACGGAGCAGGGAAAGGTTTGTGTGGTTCTCCGGATTGAGGTACAGCTGAAGGACATGAAGTACATTGAGATCGGGAAGGAGAAGCGCCTCTTCCTTCAGTTCGCCAACTCCTATTCGGCGTCCATTGTAGCATTGCGCCGGTTCCTTCACTGTAGGCGGTTCGCGGGCTGAGTGGCTTGCTGTTCAACGGCAGTCGGCTCACAGCCAGACAGTACGACAGCGCGCGATACAGAGTGAAAGACTATTCGATGTAACAAACATGTTCATTATAAAACACCATTTCCATCCAACTGCATCAAACGCTGCTGCAGGTTTTGCTCCTGCATCGGGTTCTGCCGTGTAGCCGGATTCATGAGATCTACGCCGTCAATCCAACGAATTGGCTGCACCCTTCATCCTCACTCCAGCCACTTCAAACAAGACTCTGTCTTCTTCTTCGTCCACTTCATCGTCGTTCACTCCATACAACGAGTCCATCGCGTTGTTGATCATCTCATTGGTCATCTCATACTAAGGATCAATCCGCTGCATAGTTGCCACATTCGCTTGCTGCTTCTCCAAGTTGGCTACAATTTGCTGCACCTCCTCCGGCTTCATCGCGCTATGAACTCAATTCCCCGCATCGAGACTACCTGTTTGCCTGCTGCATTGCATTTCCAGCGGCCTGAATTGCATTGATTTGGGTTTGCTGAGCTATGCGGTGAGTGCTTTCAACAGTGAGCAACCCTTCGCCAGTACCTGCTTCGTCCCCACCATCTGCATATTGGCTATCACGCCATCCATCTGACTAACGGACTGCTGCAGCATTGCGCGCTGCTTACACTTCGCTCTCAGTGCCGCCCTCGAAGTGGGCTAGCAATGAAAGCATCGCAGGAGAAGGAAACGTTCGCCGCCAATGCGACAATCTCCTTGTCAAGGGCAGCAATCTGTCTTTCGAGACCTAAGTGTAATGTACAGAATGAAGCGCTACTTCTCTTCTCCTGTTTCAATTCTTCTACAGAACCCATAAGCTCACTTGAATTCATGTCGTCCTATTCCTCATTCAGCACAGGCAGGGGAACAGATTCCACTTTCAATACTAAAAGAAAATGAAGGATTCTGGTTAAACCGTTCAGTGATTGGTACTATCAAGTCTGAGCAGATTTCGCTCGTTTGAGTATTAAACTGAGTCCAGTTAATTTCCACCAAAACTTCTTCAAAACCGCATGAAATTCAAACAAAGACAAGCACTAAACGAGCATATTACACAGGAATAGTGGGAAGTGCAGACATGGAAGTGGCGGCAGCATTCATCTGCTTCTTCTCCAACTCCTTCGTTCCAGCGTCCTTGATGTCTACGGATCACCATTCAGCTCGAATCAAACCCGCCAATCTCATTCCAGCCACTTCGTACAGAACCTTATCCACCGTCTCGTCGGCAGCCTCCTCGTCCTCCGGAGTGAGGTTGTTGAGCGCATCATCGGTCATCTCGCTGACAAGGCCAAACTACTCGTTATCCACAAGCCACAGTTCAACCTTCTCCATCTCCTTCATGTACTGGGTCGTGATCGCAGTCACCTCCTCCGCACTCATTCCCCTACAACTCAGCAGGGAACAGCACAGATACTCATTGATCTGCTTCATCGCCTCGCATCCCTTCTGTGTGGCCATGACCTGCATGATTTGCGCTGATGATGACTCCACAATTAACGGACTCACCCTTCTGAAGACCCATCTGGGTGATCGTCGACTCCATGTTTGCGATGATGCCGTACATGCGCTCGATTCCCTTCTGCACCTGAATGCGCGTTTTGCACTTAATCTGCAGCACTGCAGTGCTGGGCTCCTATCTCTCATCTTGCAACACCTATACCACCTTCTTCTTGGCTTCCCTCTTGATGTCCAGCTCAATCTGCTTGCGAGTTCTCTCCAGCTCTTCCATTATCGCTCAACTCCAATCCCTACTTCGGATCTGGCTCTTTACCTCACGAATATTGGCTTTAATGCTGTCCTTCATATCTGCGTACTATTCTGTTAACAACTCGCCCTTTTCACGTACCTTCTCATCGGGAGTACGGGTATCCTTTGGCTTGAACAAACTGCTGAACATACTACTTGTTTTTCTAATCCTCATTACCTGAAAGAAGTGTACAGTGATCATCTTGATAATCAAGGACTACTGAGTGTGTGAAGACTTTGCTCAACCCCTCTCCTCCCCAGCACTTCCTTTCGAGGAAGAGAGAGCCATTCCACTTAGTCCGCCTCTTAAGTAGATAAGGTTCCACCTTCAGTTAGAGCACCTTGGCGCAGGGGAAGCGTGCAGGGCCCATAACCCTGAGGTCCGTAGATCGAAACTACGAGGTGCTATTTTTTTCTCCCAACAAACAACCCCACGCTTCGATTTGGCTCGAGCCAAACAGCAACATCATCTTCTTTTCCGTAGATAAACTGTCATGAGTGCAGTACATCTGATCCGGCTGGAATGCGTAGGTATACAAGTGAAAAGCGGGGTTCTCCGTCGAGCTCCTTCCAGCGCTGTCATCGGGTGAAGATGGGCCCAGCAGGAACCGCTCCATAAAACGCTCCTCATTCTCCTCCACCGTCCCTGTTCTAGCAGTTCGCGTAGCCTCCTCCTTCTGCTGCGGAGTCGCCGCGCTCTTCCGAGCCGCTCTGAGCATCGCCTCGTAGTACAGATCGGAATGCCAGCTCACCTCTTTCGCCGTAAACTTGGTGGCACGCACGATCACATCCTCCGCAGTGCCCAGCGGGAAGATCTTCGCCTTGAACCAGCAAGTGCCGTAATTGGGATTGGCATGCTGGCATCGCGTGTAGATGGCGCGGTAGCTGCGAGCGCACAGCAGCCGGAAGAGCTGGTAGGTGTTCGCGGAGTGCGCAAAGAGGAGGAACTCGGGCGACAACAGCATGGCGAGCCGCACCGCCTACACCTCATTACCCGCCGCTGAAACCACCTCGATGAAACTGTCGCCGTACTGGGGCGTGAAGAAGACGGCGAGGTTGAGGCAGTAGCGCGCGCGCTGCAGCGAGAAGAGCGAGGAGCAGGGGTTCAGGAACAGGCGCGCGCCCTCGCACCACACCTCGCCCGACTTGGACACGAATTGCAGCGCGCGGAGGAACACGAACAGCGCGCGCGACGGTCCGGCGGCTCTACGGGTCAGGCGGCGTCCGCACGCGCACTGGTGCACGAGTTGGATGAGCGAGGCCCAGAGGCGGCCGGCGCCCTTGTTGCTCTGCACGCACTGCGTGTTGAGGCGAATGGCCTCCAGCAGCCGGCCCTGCTTCAGCTACGCTTCAAGTGACAAGGATGGGCTCACAAGCAGATACACCAGCTCCATGCCCAGCTTCCACTCCGCCGGCACCAGCGCCACGCCCGCGCGCAGCACCGCCATGCTCAGCGGCAGATCGCCCGCGTAGTCGAACAGCCGCGACACCTCGAAGAACAGCGCGTGCGCGTTGCGCGTCGGCACCAGCGCCGCACTCCGCGCGAAGAACTATGACTTATACTCACACACTACTCTCACCTCTCGTGCCGCGCGCCGGTTGCCTGCCAGCATGCTCGCGCGGCCTGCCAGCAGCCAGCACTTCCAGCGCAGGTTCGGCGGACACAGCGGCAACAGCACGCGGAAGTACCAGCCGCAGGCGCGCTGGCCGAGCGCGGTGTTGGCGCTGTACTCGGCGAGGCGGTCGGCGTGGCGGTGCACGATGAGGCGGAGGTGGACGAGCGTGCGGAGGAGCATTTGGATGGCGACGTAAAACACCTTCCAGCGCAGCTCCGCGCTGAGAGACTGCACCGCGCTCGCCATCGTACTCACCAACTCGTGCGCACGGATTCGTGCGGACATGTCGGAGCCGTCCCAGAGCATCATCTCCTGGTGCTCGAGGAGATAGAAGAAGGTGAACCAGAGCGGCCCGTGCTTGGGGTACTCCACCACGCAGGTGCGGAGATAGTCCACGGCCTGCGGCAGGCTCACGAACCGCGCCAAGAACTGCACCTGGAACAGCACCAGATTGCCTTGCGTCACCGCGCCCGCCGCCTGCAGCCGCGCGAATGCCTGCTGCGTGGCGAAGCTGCCGCCCAGCTTGGCGACGTGCAGCCCGCACTCCATGACCGTCTTCACGCCGCGGTAGCTGTCCCCGCGCAGCAGCGCCCACATCACGCGCTCGAGGCTCGCGCGGTCGCCTACACGCTCCTCCAGCCGCACCAGGCGCTCGATCGCCGGCTCTGACCACGCGTCCGCCGTCTCGCGCGCCTCGAGGGCCGCGCAAACCGCGCGCAGCGTCGCGCACACCTCGCGGAAGCAGCCCAGCTCTGCCTGCAGGCGCGCCAGCTCCAGCCGCACCGTGGGCTCCGCGGGAAAGATCTGCTGCAGGCGCTCCAACGCCGCCAGCGCCTTCTGCGTGTCGCCCTCCCTGCGCCAACGCAGCGCCTGCTCCACGCGCTCGCGCACCTCCGCCGACGGGCTTGGTGGGGCTGGTGGGGCTGGCGCGAGGCTCTTGGCGGGCAGTGGCGGCGTGGGAGTCTTGGCGGGAAGGTCGGGGCGCACGCGCTCGCGGCCGCGGAAGAAGACGGGGTTGCCATAACGGCTGCGGTCGTAATCGGGTGCGTGGCGGCTCGCGTGGACGGAGTAGGTGGGCGTGTAGTCACGAGAATAGTTGGGCGTATAGTCACGGGAATAGTTGGGAGTGTAGTCGCGGGAATAAGCGGGAGTGTAGTCACGAGAATAAATGGGGTAGTCAGAAGCATAGTCAGCGGCACGCAGTGGCTGTCGGTAGGAGGACAACTCCGCCTCGTGCGCGAAGTCCGTGGCGAAGAAAGCGGGCTGCGCTTCCTGCACGGCGTAATCCGGCGTGAAGTGCTCGGGCGTGAAGAAGTCCTCGGCGCGCGTGTAGGCGGCGGGCGAGGGACCCATGTCGTCTTCGGACAGGTGGGTGTGGGCGACGTAGGGACCGAAAGAGGGGGGCTCCCCTCCGTAGACGGCGAAGGGCGGTGGGTCGAGCGGCTGGTAGGAGCGGCGCGGCGGGGAGAGCGAGGCGCGCACGGGCTGGAGGCGGGAGGGCGAGGAGGACAGCCGCAGAGTCTGCGGGTTGTGGGAGTGATGCGAGTGATGGGAGTGGTAGGAGGCGTCGTCGCTGTCGTCGCGCTGGAAGCTGCCGTGCGAGGACTTGTAGCAGTGCTGCGACAGCCCCGACCGCGCGTAGTCCGCGGGCGCCTGCGCGCCAGTGTAGTCGTTGTCCGAGTGGTAGACCATGTCCGGCGACTCGTAGCGGCCAGCGGCCAGCGGGGAGCTCGCCTCGTCGTCGGCGTGGTTGGAGCTGGTCAGCTGGCTGGGGTTGAAGGGGTTCGTGCTGGAGACCGAGGTGTCCGACTGCGTGCTGTAGCCGGAGAAGGACTGCATCGGATTGGGGACGAAGGCGCGGGAGGACGCGTAGGGGACATCAGGGAGGAAGGCGTCTACGCATGACTCCATTGCTGCAGACGCACTTTGGTAGTCCACGTAGTCATAGTCAAAGTAGTTCTGGGGTTCGGCGTAGGCGTTGTACATCCTTCGATTACTCGGGGTCATATTGTAATGCCCCTGGTTGTACAAGCCGCCGTGTTGTTGCTGTTGGTTAGAAAAGCGTGGAAGCACCCACTTCAGCTCCAAAGGGTAGAAAGGGATCGTTTTCCGGCGTATCGATCAGTTCATCTTCGTACTGTGGATATTGCATCGAACTGACTCGGTTGGACCTACACGTGAGGGATTCGCGGAATGCGTGCGTAAGGGAATAACCGCTATTGCGATTCTGATTCCTATTGCGAGTGAACTAGCATATTAGTGGGAGAAAGAGGAATCAGTACGTTGTGATTGCCGTTCATTCTATCCGCGATTTGGATGTGCTGCACGGTCTAAAAACCTCCACTCTAGTTATCCTTCGTGGAAACGACTGCAGTGACGCGGTTTCTGAAACGCGAAAAGAAAGCGGAAATCGGCTGGAATTCCGGAACGGGGCAGTTGCCTTTCGTTCAGGCTGGATGAAGCGGGGCATTTGCTCAGTGCTGCTGGTGCTACTGCTCCTCTCCTTCACAGCAGCGGGTTTGCAATGGATGCGATTACTACGGATTAGACTGTCTTACCTTCGCATCGCAATGCCTGTATCAAACGTCACGTATGGGTGCTTTGAAGGAGTGATCCTCCAGAGATTCAGCGTTTGGGCGTATTTCGCGACAAGAATGGGATTCCGACCCAGTTTGTTTATACGATCACCCGCTACAACGATCAGGAGTGCACGGGTGAGCAGTACGCCATCAAATACGAGTGCGTGCTTCCTTTTTGCTTCAAGAATAGAGAGTCACTGTCCTGCGCGCACAGTGAAATCAACGGATGTGATGATGACACGACTTGTAAAGTGGTCAGTGCTTTCACCTGCTCGAAGACTGTCGATGCGATTTCGATTCACTTGTACAATCTGACGGAAATGGCGCTGTATGGCTACAACTGTCCCAGCTCCATGCTGAACAAGGACGTTGCGATTAGGTAGTCAATACATGGAGAAATGATGGCACAGTAAGAACGCGTGCATGACTGGAAGTACGAAGGGGTTTGCTGAAGTCTCCCACTTATTGGGTTCTACGGGACAATACGCCGTGTATGAGCTGGGTGGACTCTTCAGAAGTGTGTCTAAGGACTAGTGGATGGAAGTGTCCGAATTGGACACGTCGTTTTCAACAGGGAAGAGAATGAATGTGCGTGTTGATGTTTACTATCACTCCTAGTATGCGAAAAGTCCTATTTGGGATGTGGAAATCTTCTCGTTGATCTAACGGATAGTGTCTCTTGCCATTGGTGGTTCGTTTGTTGCAGTCGTATTGGCTGTGCTCATTGTGTTCTGTCTTACGAAGCGGTATGAACGGAGGCGGTTGCGGCGGTTGTCCAGAACGACTCGCATCGATGTGGGAGACAGCGATGACGAGGACGAAGAGGAGGGGAAGAGCACATCGCCCACACCCGATGTTATAGAATAGTGTACCCTATGGCTTTCCTTGTTGAACACGCACGAAAAATGGGTGCATCCAATCGGATCGATTTCGAGCCTATCTCCCTGCACAATCTCGTTTGGCTTGGTCCGAGGAAAGGATGGACACCTCTGATCAGACGGTAGTGGGGAAAACGGATTGTGGGTGAGAAATAGACTGGCGATTCTGCGCTGAGGGAAGCGAAGGGAGAGGAAGAGCGTCAAGCAAGTCCGTGTGTTTGATCTCGCTTAACATTCAGATTGCCACTTGAAGGAAGCGTCTGTTTCTCATCCCTCCGATACTCCCATTTCATCCTGTTTACTAGTTGGATTCGCTTTGCCGGATGTTACTGTAGGATAAATCAGAGCCATCGCATCAGATCATTGGAGACGTTGTGATGGAGTGTAGAAGCAATTGTATGCATTTCATTCGTAGCAACAGGCGGAGTACAGACGGAAAGTGATGTCCATTTCGGTGTGGTTCTTGAAGGATAGGAAGTGGATCTTAGCCGAAGTGTGAGAAGGAATCGGTTGAACAAGAGTCTGGGAGACCGTCCTCCTCTCGTGGACATGATTCAGCGGGGCTTGATTAGTGCGCTTGGACTCGTTTGGTGACGGGTAGACCCCGACGTGAGTCGTCCGCTGTCTGACCGTTTGCAGAAGTTGGAGCGCCATATGAAGGAGGATTCTGTGAGTCCGTCATTCCGCTCTAATTTGCAGATTAGTCGCAGTTTGCAGAACCGCTCGAACATGAATGATCTTGTTCGGCGTGGCATTCAGAGTGAGTGTGAGGGAGGACGGTAATGCGTAGCGGATCCCAGCATGACTCCGCTGCTTCGCTCGAAGATGGGCGAGCTGGAGATGAAGATGAAGAAGCACATGATGGAGCAGAAGTGCGAGACGAAGATGCGATTCATGCGTAGCCTCTTCCACCGCCCCTCACCAAAGCAGTTGCGCCAGTCCCATCCGGGCGTGTACGCAAGCCTGAGCGAGGACGCGAAGAGATCGATGCTGGAGAAGGAGGGCACGGCGATGGTGAAGGTCTACGTTTCCTTCATCGAATCGACGCTGGAGCAGATGCTGGTGAGCGGGAAGATTAGCGCGGAGCAGTACAACCGCCTGTACAGTGCGGTGAATGAGGAGGGCGGCGCGGTGCGGAAGGAGCTGCTGGAGGCGGTGGGCTGCTTCACTGTGACGTATGATGTGGAGAGTGTAGGGGAAGGAGTCGAGGGTGAGGTGTAGTATGAGAAACGAGTGATAGCTGTTCTTCATTAGTGTGGTGTGTTTGTTTTGATAAGAATGGATATGGTGCGGTGGATCTCATTATCAGTCGCAGTCTTTGGTAATTCCACTGAATATAGATTGTATAGGGGAGTATGAGCTATTGGAGGAGGGTAATAAGACGTAAGGAAGTGGAATTGGAGAATGAAGCGTAGAGGGTGTATGGACAGAATCAAAGGGAGGAATATAATGATTGTGGAATGTGTGAAAAGGGTTTCTGATGGAGTGTAGTGAAAACGGCGAATTGGTGTTGATGGAGATAGTGCAGAGAAATGGCATGATGAGCGGTTTGTGGAAGAAAGAGGAAATTCTATGGTGTTCACCTGAGAATGGCGGACGGGTTGAGGGAGTTTCATCCTATTTTTGTCTTTTTCTTAACACATACGCAGCGTCTACCCTGAGTTAGTATTGCATTGTGTAGATTAGATAGTCCTCTATCCATTCGTAATAACAGATGTGAGTATTCTTACTTCGTTGTGAAGAAAACAACAGAGAAGGACCAAGTGGTCACATCGAAAAATGACCCCTAAAACCCCGTACTTGTGGGGGGTTAATATGATTTATACTTGATTATAATACAGATAACCAACTTTTGTCAAGGGATTGAAAGGGGGGGTGAACACCATACCTCAGAGGGGAGGAGAGGTATTGTTGGAGAGCGGGAGTGATGTCTAGGGATGAGGGAGAGGAGGAAGAGGGACTCTTCGTGTGAACGGTTTTCTTGAATTGGAATGCATATTTCTTGTCAAGACTGACCGTAGTGAGAGAGGGCATGTCTGTTTGTGAGGGTAGAGTGATAGGCAATACCCTCCAGAGTGATGTAACGAGGATAGCGGAATGTATAACTGCTATTAACAGTAGTGAGTGTTGTGAGTTTAGGCAAGTCTATTCGTCATTTCATTCCATCATCACCACTTCGCATTATCAATTCACTTGATGTACCATTTATGAAATAGAATGCATGTGCACCAAGTTGAATGGAAGTCAATTGAGGCAAGTCTATTCATCATTCTCTCTTCAAGCCATTCACTCTCAAATACTGCACGATAACACTGCTCAAATGCATAAATACCAAACAGAAGTGATTTCAAACTGGGTAAGTCTATTCATCATCTCATTCTTTCAGAATCACTCTTCAATTCCAATGAAGCATATCTGAAATTCCAAGTCTCTTCGTTCAAAT
The DNA here is from genome assembly GCA_027406405.1 of Blastocystis sp. subtype 1. Lineage (NCBI taxonomy): Eukaryota > Bigyra > Opalinata > Blastocystidae > Blastocystis > Blastocystis sp. subtype 1. The sequence goes on from JANPWL010000011.1 coordinate 549,858, forward strand.
CTCCCATTTCAATCACTTCCAAAGAAGGCACATTCTCAATCTCACACACTGAATAATCAGAGAAGGACCAACGACCCATCTTCAATTCTCTCACTCTCTCACAATCTTTCAAATAGAAATGACGATTTGGATTATGCTGAGGCCAATCATTCTTCTTCTTCGCGAAGCTATTCTTTCCAATCTCCACTCTCTCCAACTGATTCAATCCAATCAACTTCACTTCTTCCACAAAGGCAAAGGAATAATCACCCACTTCAAGCACCTTCAGATTTGAGAAGAGTGATAGAACCAATGCCGTAAAACACTTATCATTGCATGCATTGTTATCCACTATCATCACTTCCACATTTTGACTCATTGTTCTCAGTTCGTCAACAGAATGAATGTTCGCATGGGGATTGCGAAGTAAGGCTGGATGATTGATGAATTCGCCAACATCTACTCATCACTCTCTCTGATTGTGATTACTCTTGTAGGACAATTGATTTCTGCATTCAAATGCACGAGGGAGGGTGACAGTAGTGAGAGAGGGCATGTCTGTTTGTGAGGATAGAGTGATAGGAAATACCCTCCAGAGTGATGGAACGAGGATAGCGGAATGTAGTACTGCCTTTAGTAGTAGTGAGTGTTGTGAGTTTAGGTAAGTCTATTCATCACTTCATTTCATCATCACCACTTCGCATTATCAATTCAGTTGAATCATCATTCTTGAAATAGAATGCACTAACACCAAGTTGAATGGAAGTCAATTCAGGCAAGTCTAGTCATCATTCTCTCTTCAATCCATTCACTTTCAAACACTGCACGAGAACAATCATCAAATGCATAAATACCAAACAGAAGTGATTTCAAACTGGGTAAGTCTATTCATCATTTCATTCTTTCAGAATCACTCTTCAATTCCAATGAAGCATATCTGAAATTCCAAGTCTTTTCGTTCAAATCTCCCATTTCAATCACTTCCAAAGAAGGCACATTCTCAATCTCACACACAGAATAATCAGAGAAGGAATAAGGACCCATCTTCAATTCTCTCACTCTCTCACAATTCTTCAAATAGAAACGACGACTTGCATCATAACTGGGACACCTATTCTTTTTCTTCGTGAAGCTATTCTTTCCAATCACCACCTTCTCCAACTGATTCAATCCAATCAACTTCACTTCATCCACATTCTCAAAGCAATCATCCCCCACTTCAAGCAGTCGCAAACTGGATATGAAACCCAAATCGAGAGCAGTCCATTCTGGTCCATTACAACCGTTGTTCTCTACGATTAGTTCTTCAAGGTGATTGTGAAGGAACTGATTCTCCTCACTCAGCACTACTTGCTTGCTCAAGTATTCATCATTAATCCATTCTCCATCAAACACAGTCTTGCCATTCCGGTCATACTGAGTGCCTCGTCCCCAGCGCTTTCCTTCACAAATCTCTCCCTCATACTCAATCACTCCAACTTCAGAGTAGTAACTCCTTCCATAGCACACACTCACATCACCAATTCGGAATCCCTCATACACCCTTCTGTTCTCACTGTCATACAACACGCCCCAGCCATAGGGTTGATTGTTCAGCACATCGCCTTCCCATCTCTCTCCATCATCACTCAAATCCAACACTTGATTTGACTTGATGTCTTTCACCTCCTCCCCATTCACTCTTAGCAGTTTGTGGGATGCAATATCCACTTCAATCACTGCATTCAAACACAATTCCACTACAATGGAAGGAAACTTCTCAACCAGCCCTTCTTCATACCAACACAATCCATTCTTATGCAACACCAGATACGCATCCTTCACATCCTTCTTCAGTATCCATTCACAATATTCTTGATACTTCAGGATCTTTGCCAATGGAATCAACACTTCTTCTTCATTCTTCTCCACAAATGGATGCTACTCATCATTCTCCATCCCATCACACTCACATTCAGCAACTCATTCACACTCCAACTGTCATACTTTTGAAAGCACTTCTCCAGGAAGTCAGCCATCTTTGATGATTCAAT